>JAWNPR010000039.1:22030000-22392500 GCA_035047405.1 Drosophila stalkeri
AAATTTAAATTTTTTTATTTTGTATTTTGTTTCGTTTTTGTTTTAATGGCGTTTGTTTTAAGGCGCGACGCGATGATTTAGGAATCGAACTGAAAGCCATAAATATTATTGAGCATGCATATGCATAACTGTTGTTGATATATGTTATATACTATATATGTATATATCTATATTTATATGTATGTATGCTTATTTTAAGGGCCTTCAACCAGTTCACAACTTGTCAAAGAGCAGCAGCAACGGCATTTATTAAGTTAGTTATTTTGTTGCTGTGAATAAAATATTATCCTTAAAAAGGTAATAAATATTTAGATAATTAAGTGATTGTACATCTTTGACTAAATAATGATAAGGTGAGATTTATTTTTAATTTAATCAAAAGATATACACAAATTAGAATATTGGTATATTTGAGTCTAACTCATTAACGAAGTGAAATAAGTATATTGTTTTTATTTATATGTATACATTTTGTTAAATATAAATAAAATATAATTTTGTTATTTTTCGTAAATATATTTTAAATATTCATTAAATTGTAATTCAACAAATTTTTGATATGAATTTACTTTTCAAAAATATATAGGCATATATTTTTATTTTTATTTAATTTTTATTTCAAATTTATTTTAAATTAATATATAATTTAAGTTAGTCTTTATTTTAAATTAGTATTAATTTTAAATTAATATTTTATTTATTATTTATATTTTGATCATACATTTACTTTCAAATTGTTGTTTTTAATGTTACATATATTTAAATGCATTTAACATGCATTTACAATAAATTAAGTAACAATATTAATATTATTAATATTAGCTATACATATAAATATAAAATATGAATAATTATATAAATATATATTATTTCAATAATTTATTTAAATGCATTTTGTACTTATGTATTTTTAAAATTTATATTGTATTTCTAAATATTAATATATCAAAAATATTTTGTTGTAATATATGTAAATATTTAGTAATTTCAATTTTTATTTTAAATATATATTTATTGATTATTATATATGTTAAAAATATGTTATATTATAAGAAATAACTATTACAATATTTAATTATAATAATAAATATATTTTTTATTTAATTTTTTTTTCTATAGTATAATTATTTAAATTCATGAATAATTTTTATTTCAGAAACTAGTTTTTATTTATTTTACCTTCTCAACACGAAATAATCCATTTAAAAAATTACCCATTTCTTGGCTTATTTAGAAACTGTTTTTTGGTGTTTTCGTGTTTATCTATTGTAATCGCCGAATTAACCTGATTGGCATTACGCACTGAGAACTGTTTTCACCCCAACAGCTTGAAATATGTTCTCAAGCGAATTTTACATTTCAATGGTCCATTAAACAATGAATAACAATGGGAAATGCGCTACGAAAATATTTTTCTAATTCACTTGCCAATAAATTGGGCTAAGCTCATAATTATGCCAACAAGAGTGAACAAAATATATATATATATATATATATGCGTAGTTGGATAAAAAGGAAAAAACAAAAACTAGAAAACTGAAATACGTATCTGGAATATTTAATTGCTGGCAATTTTGCGATGCGTAGCCAACTAAAGCTGCAACCGACTGATGGACAGATTCCGGTAATACGATTCGAACCCCGAACGAGGCCAACTAGAAAGATCGCAGCAGTGTGCGCAGCTCTGATTGAAAACGAAGCGAAACGCAATGTAGTAGTATATCCCCCAACCCTTAAATGTAAAGGTTCAGGTTGTTGTTGTTGTTGCTGTTGTAGTTGCTGTTGAGGGTTGTTTGTGGTCGCTCGGCTGAGTGTTGTGCGTGGTTATTGGCGGCTGTGCCCACTCGAGCATCTCTCGGCATAATTTCAAGTGGACCACAACACTCGAGGTCGGTCTGGCTCTGGGTCTGAGACGCACTGAGCGTGCGAGTGCGGGAGAGAGAAGAGGGAGCGAGGAAGAGAGATGTTGTGAGGCTGTGAGGTTTACCACAGAGTCCAAGCATAGACCATCTGCTTGGCATACAAACTGAAAAGACCAGCGAGATGCTGGGTTTTCTTATGATGTATAGATACCCTGTTTAAAGATTTTAATTGAAATGTAAGCAAGTAGCATGTCCCAATATCAATATAATTTATATTAATTTGTCAGGTATACGACTCTGTTTTTAGATCTCATTTAAATATTGATCGATCGAGACTAAAGCTAGTATTTATTAAAAGGATTAAAGTTAAGGGTTGAGTGACATATACTTAAATTATTAAATTTAATTATTAAAATTAATTTTATTTACTTTTAAAAATAATTTTATTTATTTATTATGAAAACTTTTTTTATATATTAAATTAATTTATTATATTCTATTTATTCTTTCCATTTATTATATTATTATTATTTTGTATAGGGCTATTTATTATATTATTATAAGAAAATTATTTTATATTTTATTTTATTTATTTATTTGTATTTTCTATTTTTTATTTTTTAAATATTATAATAATATTTTTATTTATTTATTTATATTTATATTTATGTTTATTTTTTTCTTCTATTTTTTCAGGTTTTAGCGCCTGATCGCATTGAAATTGTAAAAATAAATAAATATATTTTATATAATTTTGATTTCTGTTATATTTTGTATAGCAATTGCAAATTTTAGTAAAATCCCCTTTGAAGGTCACTTGCAAATGAGGTCGCGCGAAGAGAGTTGGTATTTTTATAAAATGTCAAATATTCAATAGATATTATATAGATAATATTCTGAAAGTTCTATTGCATTCCATCAATTCAGAATTTAATTAAAAAATTATAAATAGCCAATTTACAAACGCACGTGGTAAGCAGCAAGCGTTTTTGTTATACATGTATGCATATGTACATAGATATGTATGCAAAACTCTGCACACTAGCATGTTCTATGTATTGCGATTGAATTGTGAAATTAGTTTTGTCAGATGGCGCTCTAGCACTCATTGCATTTTGGTTATCGTAGTTTTAAATATTGTAGTGGCTCTGTTGACAGAGGCGAAGCGCTCCTTGTCAGAATACCGTGGGTTCGAGTCCCAGTTTGGTTAGGTATTTTAATAATACTTTATATATTTAAAAAATACGATTTTATTTGTATGCAACTTCGAATCCTTCGGACACTTTTTTTTTTTTTTTGTAATTAATTATTTATATTTTTATAATTTAATTAAAATATTTTTTATAAAAAAAACTCTTTCCCGCTATCAATCTAATTCCTATTAGCCTTGCCGTTTGAGGACAAAATCTAAAAATACAAAATTCTCGCCCTCTCAATTCTAGCATTTACATTTTTTCGCTCGATCCAATGCAGGCCACAAGAAGAAGCAGTGAAATCATTTTAATTGGCCGCCAGTCCATGGCCATGGCAACAATTATTTGGTTGCTCAGGGATGGGGTTGAGCGAGGTTGAGCACGGGGCGGTGGTGGTAGTTGGGTGTGTCGTCTGAGGTAGGTAAGGTGCTACATTGCCTTTGGCTGCTTGCGTAACCCTTAAGCTTCGTGTAAACCGTGGCAACGTGCCTCATTTAATTTGTATCAAGTTACCAAATTTTGTGAGCCCCCAATCCGATTGGCAGCACACGCGAGTCGCATTTGCGGCTAATTAGCTGGTAAAGTATACTCTTATATATATATATATCACTTATATATATATATATATATATCCTTTGATGGCCGACTTTGACAGCTGAAGCCAATTAAAGCGATTTATGCAAATGAAAGCCAAGGCAAGGCCAACTTTCTTTGCTATTGCTCGATTTGTTTATTTATTTATTCATTTATTTATTGTTATTGTCTAGGCTCACTTGACCTTTTCAACTCCAGTTCCAGTTAACACTTGACACCTTCACCAAATACCTATGCATATGTCTATTTTCTAACTTTATTTGCATTCGGCTGCACTCTCTGCTCTCTGACCTTACATAAACAACAATAATATGTGTATATTGCTGGCCACTTGAGAGGTGTGAGTTGTTATTTTTATTTGGTCTATGAGCATAGAGTAGCCCTAGACACTTGAGTGCGAACCAATGGCAATTGGATGGACAATAGCAGCAACTAACTCTGCGCTTGCTCAAATCTTGTTGTCCAGGCAAACTTTGTGAAATTTTAAATGTTCTGACAACGTTATGCAACACTGAAATTAATTGACAATCAGAAAGCTATCGTTTGGCAACAGTTCGATAGCTTCGGGCGTTTTACAACACTGAGTTTTGTATATAAAAGCACGTCCGTTTTGCACTGGAGCTCATTCTTAGCTGGCCTTTTCAGCTGCTAAGTATCAATTTTTTTTTACATATTTTTTTTTGCATGAAAATGCAGGTAAATCTTTGGGATTTAATCTTGCTATTTTTTTGCAGGCTGGAAATGCTTTCCAGCAGAGCTCTTTCTTAGTCTAGCCCTAGAGCTGGCTAAGAATTGATTTTTTTTTTTACGAAGCTGTAAATTCAGCAGAGCTCTCTTCTTAGTTTAGCCATCGAGCAAACTAAGATTTTTTTTTTTACGAAGCTGGAAATGTATTTCAGCAGAGCTCTTTCTTAGCCATCGAGCTGCTAAGATAATTTTTTTTTTCGCCGAAATAAAGGAAAGCCCAAAATGAAATGAGCAAATATCATGTTCATTGGCTTAAATATTTTGCAGCTATATTGAGAGGTGTGTGATATATTTTTCCACCAGCTGCTAATCAACTCGAAAAGTTGATTTCCTTAGTTGCCCGAAAATGTTTCTATTGAAACTAAAGCACTATAAAAGAAATATTTGTGCATTTTAAGCTGGGCATAACCGAAAAAAACACTTGGCATTGTATTTTGAGTATCTACTAAGGAAAGATAAAAATGAGAACATATTAAGTTCTAAAATCGCAGCAAAAATATATTATTAAAGGGTGTGCTAAATATTCAGCCCGCTGCTAAATAACTCGAAGATTAAAAAAAAAATAAATAAATAATAATAAAATAAAAAAATAAAATAAAATAGATAAATAAACAAAATTTTTTTAATTATTTAAAATATATTAAAAACAAAATAATAAAACAAAATTTAAAAATTAAAATTTTTTTTTAAAAATACGTTTAAATGTATATTTACTTGGGACTGTCGATACGTGCGCGTCCTGAAATATTGTCCATGTCCAGCATGAAGCGCTATAAAAATAATTATTTAATATTTATATGTTGGGAATTTGATATAAATTGAAAACATTTCCCATAGAGCTTCGAGTATTTGTTGCATGTTATTGTGCTGTTAATAATTATTAATTATATATGTAAATGATATTGGTGGTTCGTTGAGCCGCTGTTAATATATCCGACAAAATTATATTTTTTAATAATTTGTCGGGAATTCGGATTTTTACAAACATAGTAAATGAAATGTGGAGGAGTAAAAAATTTGCATCAATATTTCTGAATAATAATCTGATCGTCTTTCAATTTTTGTTTCGCTTTGAAGAGTCCCCATTAATTAAGGGAGTTTTATCTGCGAAAATTAAGTCCACATTTTTGAATCAGTTGCCTATGCGGTTCTAGAGATTCTAGAGGAATGAAGAAGGTGAAGGAGATAATAAGAGTTTAAAGAAAGTTGATAATGGTACACAACAGAGAATGTCAAATTTCATTATCGACGAAAGTGTTGTGGATGTGAATATCCAGTTGAATCGGCTCCTTATAGGGCTCTGAAAAATGATCTTAAAATTGACTGTTCTTGGTTTTGTAAAATAAGAGATGAGCGAGTTTGAAGAAAACATTGATTGGAGTAACAGCGAAAGTATTCTGAATTTTCATTTCATTTTATAGACACGAAACAACATTTTTTCGGGTTTCACGTATTTGTTATCGAGTGTGCTTTGAAATATCAGTACACAATCGAAAGTATTTTATTTGTTTTCGATTTTGTAAAATAAAAGATGAGCGAGTTTGAAGAAAACATTGGAGTATTAGCGAAAGAATTCTGAATTTTCATTTCATTTGATAGACACGACCCAACATTTTTTCGGGTTTCACGTATTTGTTATCGTTATCGAGTGTTCTTTGAAATATCAGTACACAATCGAAAGTATTTTATTTATATATTTAGATTTTCGATTTTGTAAAATAAGAGATGAGCGAGTTTGAAGAAAACATTGATTGGAGTAACAGCGAAAGAATTCTGAATTTTCATTTCATTTGATAGACACGACCCAACATTTTTTCGGGTTTCACGTATTTGTTATCGAGTGTGCTTTGAAATATCGGTACACAATTATTTTATTTATATATTGAAAATGTTTGTTGGAGGTTTGATGCATTTATATTTTTATTCAGTATTTAACTGGATGCTATACTAATTTTTTTTTTAAATCGTGGGTTTTATTTCATTGAAATTTCCATGAAAATGGAAAGTTTTACATTGTAAAACAAAAGGTGCCTTGTTGTAATGAATTAAATTACAATTAAAATAAAAATTCTAATTGTGTTTTGGAATTCAATTTGATAAGAATATATTCTCAAATATATGTGTGTGGTGGGTGACATTCTTATATATTCATTCACTTCCACTTTTCGTTTTTTTTTTTTTCTTTTTTGGAGTTTTGCCTTAAAAACAATATTGGTAAATATATTTCGAATTTGAAATTGAAAGTTGATGGAAATATATATATATTTTCTATAATTTGTGGATCTATTTAAATTTTTGTAATCTAAATAGACTAAAAATAAAAATTAAAAAAAAAAAAATATATTTATTTTTCTACACATTTAAAAAAGTTTGTATGAAGCTCTGTAATGCGACAAATTCTCTTGCTCGTATTAAATTGACGTCTCTCTTATCAGTATAGTGTGCTCTCTTATTGATCTTTATATCAATACAAAAAAAATTAATTTGTTTTTGCTCTGTCATTGAGAGTACGCCAGCAGCAGCAGCAACAACAACAACGCAGCTGCTGCTGCTAATGATGCTGCCAGTTTGTCTGGCTGACAAGCGGAGAACAAGAGAGCGAGAGAGCAAGAGACTTGCAGCGCTGCATGCAGTCGCAGGGAGACAAACACAAACAGTCAAATATATACGTATATATATATTTACTATATAAGCATGTAGGTGCATCAATACAACTACCTGCAGCAGCAGCAGCAGCTATAGAAATATTTATCGATCTGCAGTTGTCGAGGCCAGTTATGAAAAATGTATTTTCGTTTTCAAACTGTAGACGTCATGAAGTCTGAGTCGATGCAGACGAGCTGCTGCTGCTGCTGCTGCCGCCTCGGAATCAGGATGCGCGCTGCTTTGTTTTAGCTCGAGATTTTGAACTTGGGTTTCGTTTACTCGGGCCCTTTACACAGCATGTGGCCAGTGAGGTCGAAGAGAGAGAGAAAGAGAGAGAGAGCGAGAGAACGCGTATACCTTATTTTTATAATTTTTATGGCCTGGTCAGGTATTTTTTGGTTTTTGCTGGGCGGAGAGCCATCGTAAACTCCTGATGAACCTCATAAATAATATGTATTTCGATATTTATGCGTGTCGTTTCACACTTTACTCGCAGTCCGAAACCTTGGGCTTCTTCGCCTTAGCAGTTTGACTGACTCCACAATGCCCCGAGGAGCGATTCTGTAATAAAAACCCATGTCAAAGAAGTTAACACGCCAGCGCTTGATCGGCTCTCAATGAAAATATTGGCTTATGGAATTCGACTGTGTGACTTGAGGTTGTCTTTCGACTTTTCCAAGGCAACGCCTACTTGGCACGATTATTGTAAAAATTTTTATCTGGGTTTAATTTTCCCGAAAAATGTCAAATGTGTATAAATAAAATGCTTAACCCCCGTGGCGCTTGAGCAGCTGCCCCTGTCGACCGTTCGCCTGGACTCTTTAACATATTTATTTCGAGTCGCAGTCACAGCAAAAGATCAAAGTCTATTTGAGAACTCTTTCCTCTTTCTGGGGATGTTTCAAATAAACGTAGACTGAGCCTCATTATTATCTATAGATTATCTATGGATTATATTTAAAATTGCATTTTATTGCTGGACTGTTGAAATGGAATGTTTTTTATGTCGTATGGATTTTTTCATAAATATATGAATTTTTGTTTGTATATGTTAGGGAATTTATCAAAAATATTATTATATATTTATATGATATGGTGTGAATATTTCTGACAAAATATATTTATTTTAAAATGATTTGTTGGGAACTCGTATTTTTATAAACGTTAAAACTAAATGAAATGTGGAGGAGTAAAAAATCTATTATTCTGATTTGAATATTTCTGAATTTGATTGTCTTTCAAATTTGGTTTCGCCTTGAGCAGTAAGGGAGTTTTTTCTGCTAAAATTAAGTTCACATTTTTGAATCAGTTGCCTATGCGGTTCTAGAGGCATACGAGTTGAGAGTTTTGAAGAAAGCTGAAATCTTCTATGAAGCAAAACGATTTGAGATATGGTTGGAGCATTTTACGTACGATTTTGAATGGATTTCATTTTATGTTTTCTGTCGTTCATTTTGGAGAATTTTTTGTCATATACGACTTAAATAAGGATTTTAATCTGGAGAGCATTTGAAATATGTCGTTGAATTGAAGTTGAATGTTCTGCGTGGTTATTCCATGTGGAATGTTGCGTATTGTAATTGATCATTGCGTTTCTGTAGGTAACGGATCCACTGGGAGTTATGGTTTTATTGGTGTATTATTGAAGCTGGAGTGTTTTTTAATGTTATATAAATTTTTTCATAATTGTATGAAATCTAATTTGTATTTGTTTAAGAATGTATCAAAAATTTTAAATTGAATACTGTATTTTAATGAAACGTTTATTTGAAGTTAAATGATTTTAGACAAGATTTAAGCATTTTACATAAATGTTTCATTGATTAGAGGTTGGAAAAATTTAAATATGTTTTTCATTAGAGGTTGGAGCACATTTTTCTTCACATTTTTCTTCATTCCTAAGTCTCTAAACTCCTTGTCCTATAGGATTTCAATAAGTTGTTTACATTCACGTGAACTTACGAATTGGACAGTCTTAGGCCTTTTTTTTTTTTGGGGCTGCAATGATCAAGAGAGTATTTTTCGCGTCATTTGAAATATTGCATATTATATGAGCTGTAAAACGATATTGTACCGAATGGAGATTGGAGGATTTTTCATGCGAATCTAAATAATTTCGCTTTTTTTTTTCATTTAGTGTTTGCAAATTATTTATCATAATAAAGTTCTGGATAGGCGTATTTCGCGTCAATTGAAATATTTTTGAGGGACTTAAGTAGATCCATCGAAATGTTGCGGAACGTAACTGGTAAATGATTTTTAAACTGGTATCGATTTTGATGGAATGTCGTGTTTCACATGTATTTATTGTATTCGCTTGAAAGTAATCTTATTGTAGCACGTATTATCTTGTTCATAAGATAAATATTGTATATGTAACGTTTATAAGTAATAAATCTCTTAACTTTATCTGGGTCGCAATGTAATTATTAATTAATAAAAATTTATTCTTATATCATATTTATATAAAAAATGTCTTAAAATAAAATTGAAATAAATCAAATTTAAAATACATCGAAAATTGTTTTTTTTGTTCAAAAACACTTAAAATAGATCTGATTTTTAGATCTGTGGGGAGAGTTAGTGGATAATGGCATATCAATGACACGTAAGATAATATATTGAGCTTAAATTAAGCCTGATGATGATGGTCGACTTTCTCAATGCATTTCATTAGAGGCTAACTTGTCATAATTTTGAGTGGAAATCAAATACAAAAAAAAAAAAGCTCAACTACTATAAAATCGGTACCGTTATAAGCCGAAAATGGAATCGAGTTCAAGGCAATATCTAAGTCATCGCACCTCATAAAAGTTGCTCGTCAAACCGGGCAACATAAAAAATAAAAGCTCAACTTTACAGATTATCATAAAAAGCAATATCTCTTACAACAACAACGAAAATCCAAAGAAAAAAAAAAAAAACCTCCAAATTTTGATATCAGCCATTAGGGTCGCTCAAAGGTTCAGACCACCAAGACGACGATGGTGTCTGGTGAACCCATTCTAAGTAGCATATTGTTGTTCAGATTTAGAAACAAATTACGAAATTACGCTAAACGCGCGTAGTCCCTGTGCAAAGGTAGCGCGGCCTTAACGATCAATAATGTCACATAAGTCAGCGATTAAAGTGCCGTAGTCCGATTCAAAGATGGGTTTTATGAGCAGCATTCGTCGACTCACTTCCAATTTGCTCAAGAGCCCTCGCTCCAGCTCCCGCTCCCGCTCTCGCTCCCTCTCCATCTCCTGTTGGGGTCGTAAAATGTTGCTGCCATGATCGTAGCGGTTGAGCGATTGACTCTGAGCTCAGGCTCTCTCTTCCCTCCCTCTTGGATTTGTTGGGTCAGACAGGTGCGAAATCACTTTTCAAAATATCTCCACGAGACTTTGGAAACCAGCTCTGCACTCGTACGGGAGATCGGGCTCTTTTCTGATATGATTTTACGACTGTTGTATTTTCGTTTTTTACGATCGCACAACGTACAAATCGTTTAGCGCTGGAGCCACACACGCAAGATGTCATTCGAAAACTTGACTCTCAAGTAAATTAAATAAACTTGTAGATACCCATCAATTGCTGGGAGAATGAAACAAGCTCTGGCAGCCTAAATGATATAAATAACCTAAATGAAAGATCAAAAAAAGGATTTCATTAATGTACATTTAAAGCACATGCATGTCCAAGTAAAGCTTTTAAGCTGTTTCTCTAGAAGCTTAATATTAAAAGCATATTAACACGTAAAGCCTTTTTTATTTTGTATTAAAAATTTATATTTTTTTGATATCATATATTATGTAATAGATTGTGTTCTCTCGAATGACTGATGGAAGAATCCAGCCTAAGAAGCGAAGTCTCTGAGAAGGATTAAAATCATATGCGAAAGCCCTAAGAGCAGTATTAAAATAATATATATTTATTTATTTTATTTTTTTAAATTTCAATTTCAATTTATTTCACTCTTTGTTGTAACTGCAGTTTTAATGTAGTTCGATCAGTATTATTAAAAGCACATGAAAATTGTGCAGTAACAAATATTATTGCTTACTTTTTCTGTATTAAAAGCACATGAAAGCTCTAGTCTAGTAATTTTCACTATGAGGAAAAGTGTGTGAAATAATTACATATAATATATATAATATAATATTAGTATATATTAATTAATATAATATTAGTACATATAGTAAATATAAGCGCTAGCAGAACACTTTAGAAATAAAAATAAATTCTATAATATATATAATTTCGATGGGGAACTAAACGCTTCTGTAATATTTTTGATAATTTTGAAAACTTTCCCCACAAATATACCCAGCTCTAATGCCAGCCAGCCAGGGTATACTATATTATGCAAATCAATGAAGATCTAATTGTTTTCTTCTTGATTTTTTTTTTTGCTCGTAAAATCAAATGAATTAGATATAAGAGATGCGAGAGAGTTGAGGCATATTTGTATATGATGCAAGCCGGTTCCTAAAAATATTCCAATACACAAAGCAACTATTTATTATCATTATTACTTTTTTTTTTTTTTCTTTCTGTGTGTTTATTTTTATGATCCACGGCTATAAAAATATTATCAAATTAAATTCCAATTATATGAAACGTAATATTATGTTTAGAATTTGTAAGCTTAGCTCATTAAATTTGCTTATCGCAATGGCTGAGCACGAACAAAGCAACGAAAATTTCAAATGGATTTCGAATGGATTTCGAATCAATTTGTAGAATACATTTTTTCAAAATATATATATGCATCTATATATGTTTATATATTATAAAAAAAAAAAACCTGGACCACACACACACTCAAACAAGTAGCTGTGGGATGAAAATCTGAGAGCTATTTTTATAGTTTTTATGGGTTTTGTATTATGATCTATTAGGGGCCATTAGCCGATAAGATGTTTTGGTGAAGGGTCTACGTTTTTATTAATGTATATTTGAGCACATGTTTTATGTGCCTAGCATTTTCGTGCAGTGTAGCAAGTTGTTGCCAGAGCCTTTCACTCTGTCTTAGTTGACTTTTTGCTACAAACACTTGACGCCTTGCTGTCTGCAACTAGCCAGACACACACACACACACACTTACACAGACACACACAGCCAGCAGATCTAGGCCTAAGGTCGAATTTTTAGCATATGGTCAAGCGGTCGAGCTCATGCAGTTTTAGCCTCAACTCACCTGGTCCCAGCAGCATAGCATGCCTCTGAAGGCCGCCGCCGTGCACAGTTTGAGTTCGTTCGATGCGTTAGCAAATTTGAGCGCGAAGTGAAATTTTCATGTGTAAACGGAGAGAGACAGCTCGACGACGACGACGACGCTGCTCGAAATGAGTCGAGTCGAGTCTAGGCTGCTGCACTGCATGGGGTTGCAGTTACTCCTGTCCAGCCGTTGCAGGTGTGTGTGCGTGCTGCAGGAATTTTTAAGAGCTGCTCGAGCCGCGTCACTTTGTCTGCTTGGCTCTGGTCTTCATTGCATTTTGTGAAAGTCATGGCCATGACTCTCTAATGATGCCTGCAACGCGAATGTCATTAGTTTCGCACATTTGAAGTGAGCCGCGATTTCTGAAGGGTTGCTTCATTTGTTGTTGTTGCTGCTGCAATTACAGTTACAAATATCTCCTTCTCTCTCTCTCTCTCTCACTCTCTCTTCAAGCCTCCCCCGCGCACATTGAAACTAGAAAACTGAAACGTTGCAGCTGTGTGAGCAAACGAATTGATTGATTCTAAGGCAGCTGAAAATAATCAAAGCAATCAAATTATATACAAATAATGTGTGTGAATTCATTAAAGATATATTGTAGTAGGCCAATAATAGATTAGCAAAAGTTAACTATTGATAGCTACACAGCTATCGACACTTGAGCATATCGATAGCTATGAGTCTATCGATAGTTTGCGATAGAGCGATGATCAACAAGAGCTTAAGCTCTCAGAAGAAGAAAGAAGTGTAGAATCATAGTTGTTAAAAAATAATTTCAATAAAGGACAATAATATATAGAAAGGAATTTGTAAATGAATATATTTTCTGCCTTTCAGAGCCAACACTTGATTGACATTTTCAGCTCTAGCTCTAGCTCCATCTACAGGATCAGTTCTTCTCATGCCGAATTGAACCTGCAGATGGAGCTAGCGCTGTAGCTTTATCTTCATCACCTCAATCATAGTGAAACTCTGTCAGTGGTAAGTAAGAAGAGGAAAGTCAAAGCGGGCCATGTCTGATGATAACTTTTAATCGATAATAACTTTCAATCGATAATAACATTCAAAATAGCTAAACTTAATTTCAGAAGTCAAGGAAGAGATGGACAAGGAGGCAGGAGGCCCACTTAACAAATTAATAATCACCAAAATAAAATGAAGCTCTTTAGACTGTCTTAGCTCCTGGGCTGAAACTGAACAGGAGGTTCATGAGAAACAGGTATATGGAACGAGATTTCAATGTACTTAAAATCGGAAACAGCATTCAGGAGGTGTCAATAAAAGTACCTAGAGAGAGAGATCAAATTCTAATCCAAAGCAGCTCAAAATTCTCTCTAGACTATACTAGACTAGACTATATTAGAATATACTTGTACACCATCGCCCTCAAGATCTATTGGCTGAAATATGAGGAAGGGGATAGACTTTGGTGGGTAGAAAATATGGATACGGCATATAGAGCCATTAAGAATGAAGATATGCTTAACCCATATTTTCTACCCAGCTAAATCTATCCTCTCTCTCTTATTTATGTATCCTTTGTTAAAATTTCTAATATTAAAAAGCGTAAAAAAAATATAATAATAAAAAAAATATATATAAATATTTTATTATTATTATTTTTTAATTATTTAATATAAATAATAAAAAAATGGATATTAATATTTTATTATTATTTTTTAATTATTTAATGTAAATAAATAAGAAAATTGTTAATTTTTTTTAATATTAATTTATGTTTAAATAATTAGAATAATATATTAGTTTCTGTATCAATAAATTAATATTTCTATTAATAACAAATAATATGATTTTTGAACAGATCTCTCTTAAACAGAAAATATTTTTTATATATAGTATATAGTACAAAAAATAAATAATTTAAAGAAGAATTTCAATATAAAAAAATTTATTTACTATTAAATTTTTTGATACATCATTTTCTAATTCTATTTTATTTTTAGCTAATAACTTTTTTTAAATTTCTTTTTATTTGCAATCGAGTTGGCTTAAGCTCCAATGAGCTCAAAGAGAAAATAAATACTAAGAATGCAGGTTGTACAATATTTAAATATTTCAAGAAAACTAAACTTTGCTAGCTAAATATATTTAAAAGTTAAAATATTAAAAGTAAATCATAGGTGAGCTGCACAAGCTAAGATCGAGAGCTGTGTCAAGTCTCAATAAAAAGGAAGTTTTAATTTTTATTTCCCGAATTGATGTTTTATAGGTTTTCTAGTTTATGAAAAAAAAAAAATCGCATTTAAGCTTGGCTTAACATAAACTTCACACATAGCTAAACAACTTATCAAAATATTAGAAATCTTTATTGACATCTTTTATTTGTCTGTTTTCATATATATATATATATATTCATATAGCTGTTAGAATCCCCTTCTCCCATCTAATCAGCCAAATTAAATCAATACTTAAAACTCTTACCATTTCCATTTCGAATCCATAAATATATATTCACATATGTCAAGCTGTTAACCAGCTGGAGGAGCCGTCTCGCCTTTCGATTCTCGGCGTATTAACAAAAATGATATCACACTTGAGAGTTGAGACATGGCCAAAGGGTCGGCCGTTTGGACGGTCAGTTCATTCACAGCTGCTGTCAGCTAACAACTTTATAAGTCAAATTTATGGCCAACTTTTCGAAATAACAAAAAGGAGAAAAAAAAAAAAAAAAATTCGAAAAAAATAACAGTTGAAAGAAATCGAAACGGTAGAGCGAAGAATTTCTCGCCTAATGATGGACGGACAGATCCGCTAGGAGGGGGATTAAGATTTTATACAATCTTATAACTTGTTGCGACGCACCATTGTTCGCTCGATGTCTGTCGTTCTATCATAATTTGCTTATAATTGACTTACTATTTAATTTTCATATTAATAAAAGGCATACAATGACACGGCCGTCAACATTTTGGGCCATAAACACGCTGAAATATGCTTTATCTAGATCGATGTAGACTATTATCAAAATCAACATATTCTATCTACTGTACATATATATATATATATATATATATATTTATATGCATGATTATGCGAGTCCCAGGTGCTCTGATGCCTTACTCCAAATCAAGTTTCTATCGTAGAATATGGAAATTTGCTGGTTTTTTTTTTTAGCTTGTCGATATAACTAAAGTCTGCGTCTGTCTGCTTATCTGTTGTCTGTCGCAAATCATTTGACTAAAGTGTTAATTTTGCATAAATTGAGATCAATTTAAATTCCATGCGATTTGCACGGGTTGCGATCGGAGCCTATTTTTGAAATTTTGTTTGTTTTTATTTAATTTCATTGCCATCATTTCAACTCATAAATTCATAATTAAAGAATCAATTTAGCTTGAATTAATATTTATAAATTTTGCTACACATTTATAACTGTATTTCTTTATTCTGAATTGTAAATTTCATCTAAAAAAAAAAAATGTTTAAAAATTTTGCAAATAAATATATAAAAAAAAAAAAAAATTTTTATTATTATTTTTTTTTTTTATTAAGAATCTAAAAAAAAAATATATTTTTATAGATAATTATTATTTTTATTTATTTATTTTTTAGGTTGTACTTTCTTTTTATGTATCAATAAATATATACGTATATTTAAAAATATATTTTTTTGAAATTGAAATTTTATTTTATTTTTTTTTTCATGTTTTTATTAAATTGTTTTTATATATAAATAATTATTTTTTTTTAATTTTTAAATTTAATTTAATTTAAAGCTTATTAATAATATGTATTCGTACCATTTTTTTTTATTCTGTTTATAAAATACTTCCAATTTGTATATGTTATATAATTTAGTTTATATAATGGAATATATATTTACTTTATTAGTCTAATACATAATAATAATAAATAAAAAAAATTAGAATAATGAATTAATAATAATTGTTATATTAGTATTTTTAATATAAATTAAATAAAATTATTAATACATATTTTTTTTTCCATTTTATCCCTTAACATTGTTTATTAAATATCAGAATTCACAGTAGAGAGAGTATTCATTGTTCAGACGATCTCCAAGTCGTTCAATAATTTACTTAATTCCTAATCTTAATACCTTTTTTATTTTATTGTTGAAAGCTTTTATTTGTCCAATGTATCCGAATGTGGACTGACAAGTTCTCTCTGTTACAAAAGGCGATCTTAAAAACCAAACTTCATGAATGGCGGCAACTTAAGATTAAATTGTTAACAATGTGCTGACAATAATAGTGTAGAATATTAAGTGGTGTCGAGACTCAAAAACAATATGAACAAAATCCCATATTAACCATATTTAGTTAAAATGAATGAATGCTGGTTGGTATAAAATATATTAACAACCAAATTATTAATATTTATGCATTAAGTAACAAATATCAGCATATTTATTTAAGGCTTAGTGTTCTCTTCTTATGAATGGAATTTTTAACTCTATTCATTATTTTTCCTGAATGGTCCTTAATTTTTAGCGAGTATGGAATGCAGATTAAAATGCTATGAATATTTTAAAAGTATTTTTTTATTTATATGTAAAAAAATAAAACTTTGTAAGCAAAAATGTTAACGTTAAAGACTAACTAACTGAAATAAAAGATGTACTTAAATTTATATAAATATTAATAAGTAAATAAAGAATAGTTATATTAATATAAATATTTATATTATTTTTCTCTGTAAAAGCTACATTTGCTCAATTATTAGAATTTGAGAAGCTAAGCTACACACACATATACTCTCACGCTCATACACAACAACATAATTAATTAATTACGTATATGTAAATATCATTTGATTATTAAAATTTAATTGTTAGCTTCACTCAGTTCTTTGGCAATTTTGGCTATGATCTTAATGACTCATTTGTCGAAGATACATTTTCAAACAGATGCTTTGAGCGCAAAAGTTCACTCTAAAGCTTTGAATCCACAGGCAGACGTGCACGCACGTTCCACAGCTAAGAATCTGCGCTGAGCGCTTTTGTACGAGTAGTTGAGAGGATCCACACTCGTGCACACACACATGAACACGCACCAATTAGATCACAGCGTGCATTGAGAGCCTTGGGATTTGTCTAATTTGAGTGTTTAATGAGTAACCATAACACTAATTCTAATACACTAATACTTTGACCGTTGCACTCAGTTGCTGGCGAAGTCTCGCTTTTGATTGGAGTGAGGGTATATTCTCTTTCGTGTCAATTAACATAACTATGCATATGTAATTGTGATGGATACATATGTAAAAAAAAAATGAATATATAAAAATATATAATAATTGGTAGTAAATTAATAAAAACATAAGTAATAGTAATAGTAATAGTATTCATAATTGACATTCGGACAAGGCAGAGCTTAGACTAAATTATTTAGTATGACATAAAATTCGTAATTTCATTAAATGATTAATAAATACATTATTTATTGATATATTTTAATGATTAATAAATTTCCTGGTAATATCATAAATTTCCCTGATTTTTTTAAAATATTAATTTTGGTATATATATTAATAAATTATATTATTATTTATTTCAAATAAATTTAATAAATTTCTTAGAGTTATTATAGCTTAATAGATATTTTTCTGATATATTTGCAAAAAGTCTTAAGAACTTTAAGGTATTTTGAACGCTTGCCGTTTCAACCCTACAGCAATTGCTTTGGCTATCGAAAATTCCGGTGTTATCATATTTTGCTGCAATTTTATACAGTTTTTACCTGCCTGCAGATTGCCAATACATTAACACGGACATTTTTTTTTTTTTTTTTTGCACATAAATATATGTATATAGATATATAGATGCTTGCCATGCGAGTGGTTGGCAATTTTTTCGCATCATTTGTTGCCCTTGTCGTGGAAGGAGTCGGGGGCGGGGGCCATGTCGCCGGTAGCGACACCCGTAGCTGAGAGGCTGCTGCTGCTGCTGCTGGTGCTGCTGGTGCTGCGGGTGCTACATTAGTGCTTGGCAGTCCAGTCCCAGCAGAGAGAGAGAGAGAGAGAGAGAGGCAGCGGCAATGTAGCATAAGCTCGCGCATCATTGATTTCAATTTGAAGCGCCGAGGCGTCGTCGTCGTCGTCGTCGTCGTCTTGCCCAAATGGGGAGCAGGAGGAGGCGGCGGCGGCGGCAGCAGGAGGCAGGAGGCACGATGGAACGTCCAGGGTCAACTATCACAGCATTAAATGTTATGTGGCAACAACGTCCGCTGCATGCCGCGTCGTGTCCGTGCCGTGTCCGTGCGTTATCTGTTTCCGCAACATGATGTTGCCAATGATAATGATGCTGATGATGATGATGACGGTGCAAGGGGCGCTGCTGCTGATAATGATTATTGAAGTTGCGGCTCTGATTTCTGCACACACACACAGAGAGAGACGCACGTGTGTGTATTTATGATGTATGTGTGTGATTTGGTCCAGCTGAAAAATTTCAACGCATAAAAATATCTTGGCTGCTGCCACACCCACTTCCAGCGGCACTACACCTCCTGCTGCTCCTGCTGCTCCTGCTGTCGACGACACTGTGAGCAAGATGGACTTCCGGTTTCCTGTTTCCGTCTGTCGAAGTTCTTTACTTTTTTTTCAATGCTTCACCACACACACACACATCCACTCACTCACACACACATATGCCATGCTACAGCAGTATATCTACAATTTTTTATATCGCACTTGCTTGCTGATGTTGTTGTTGTTGTGTGTAGTGGGCGTGGCATGTGTGTATTGCTTGTGGTGTGGCATTGGTTTGCCATAGGCGACCAAACGCCCATCCACATCAATGTTTGATGTGTCAGCAGCCGCTGGCCAGAGAGTAGAAGCAGAAGCTACGAAGCGATAGTGGTAAGAGTTAGAAAGAGAAAGAGAGAGAGGGACGAGGAGGAGAGTGGGAAGCTAGATTGTGGGTGTGAGCAGAGTTTTATAATAAATCGATAAAGAGCCAAGCTCTGCTAAAAAGGGCCAGCTAAATCTGAGCTAGGATTTCCCTTTTCCATGTCAATGTTAATGTTGTTGTTGTTGTTGTTGTTGTTGTTGTTGTTGTTGTTGTTGTTGTTGTTGTCGCTGCTGCAGCAGCAACTTTAATGCGTTGCACGACTTGAAGTTGCAATCGAAAGTCTCTTAAAGTGGACTAGATGGAGAGAGAAAGAGAGAGAGAGAGAGAGAGAATTAGATACAGAGAGAACATATTTAATAGAATATTTATTTGAGCTTGCATTTAATAACATTTTTTTTTAATTTTAAAAGTCTCATAACATTATATTGTTATATTATATTATATGTTCACTATATTAACAAAATTAAATATTAATAAAATTCATATTTAAATAAATTAAATAAATATAGAAAAGTTTGAAATAATATTAAAATTATTATTTAAATATAAAATTTGTATATATAGAATAATACTATACAAATTCTATATTTGAATAATAATATTATTTTATAAAAAATAATTAAATTATTGTTATACTTATTCTACATTTACAAAATAATTAAATTATTATTTAAATATAGAATTTGTATGTTTTTTTTTTATAATTATATCTTAATTATTAAATATATTCTAACATATTTACTATTTGATTCTTTTATATTTTATTATATTATATATATATTTTTTTATATATCTTCAATTTTATATTTTCTAAATAAATTCTAAATATTTTATATATGTATATCTTTGTTTTTATTTCTGTGTATATTTTTAAATAATTTTTTAAATATTAAGTAGTTAAATAAAACGTTCATTTTTTTTTTATTTTAGACATAAAATGTTGTGGGCTCATATTTTCTAAATATATATAATAAAGATAGGAGAAAAAGAAATTTTGTTATAAAATATATATAATTAGAAAACACAAATTTTTAATATATAATATAATTTAAAAATATTTTTGAAAAAACTTTCTTCAGGTTTTTTTTATAAATATTTTCTAATTATATTTTATAATTATAATTAGAAAATATACATATAAATTTTTAATATAAAATATAATTAAAAAATATTTATAAAAAGTGTTTTTTGATAAATATTTTCTAATTATATTTTATAATAAAAATTTATATATGAATAATGTTTTTTTTATAAATATTTTCTAATTATATTTTTTATTAAAAATTTATATGTTTTCTAATTATATTTTATATTAAAATTTTATATAGACAAAATGTATAATTTTTCCTATTTTATGCATTTAATTTTTTGTTAGCAACCTTTAAATATTATTTTTTTTTTATTTAATTTTTTTTTAAACCAATCTTTTAAATATAATTTTTTTTTAATAAATAATATATATTTCTATGTTTTCAAATACCCTTCTTTTTTTTATTTACCATTCCAAGCTATAGTTTTCGGTGACATAAACACACGTTCATAGTACAGCTGTAAACATATATCATATTGACGCACAATCACACACACACACACACACACACATAGTAGTTGTGTCATGACAAAAGCGTGTGTCTGTCAAAGCAAATATGAGACCACAAAATGTCAATAAAATGTCAAAGGTTCTCGCCACCCCCGCTAATTGGTTAATGTAAACAACGGGCGAACTAAGCAAGAAGACGAAAATATCTCTTTGCCGAACCAACAGCAACAACAACAACAACTGCAGCACTTCAAGCTGGGCATGTTTCAAGTTTCAAGTGTTGACGCGACATGCCAACAACAACAACAACAACAAAAACAACCATGAAAAAATGAAACAAAAACAAACAGACAACAGGCGGCAATACACTAACACACTAACACACACACACACACACACATACATGGCAGAACAAATACTTCAATTAATAAACAGACACGCGTCCATCGATAAATACATATAGTTGGGCATGTAAGCTGCGTCTCGCCCTATGCCCAATCCAATATAGAGATAGCTATAGCCAGACTGAACCCTCTTGGTCGAGCAGTCTGGTAACCGAATACGAAGACCAGAGGCGTCACTCGCAGGACTCACAGGAGCATCACAATTGGACAAGCATAAGGCGTTGCAATCGCATGCTTATGTCCTTGTCGCGTAACTAAAACCCATAAGTACTCCAAGTACTCTCACTTAACAAATGGTGCTTAAATGGTTTTGCTCGGGTAGGCCTTAGGCAAGAAGGCGACGATGAACTGATGTAGAGACCATATGAAAAAGAAAATAATATTTAAATCTATTGAAATAGCTTTTTAGCGTAAGTTTTTAGTATATTTTTGAACTTGCAATAAAATACTAATTTTCTTAAGCACTTAAATAAATTATCTAGTCTAATAAAAACTAATAATAAATTAATATATAATAATTAAAATTAAAAAAAAATATATTTTTTAACATAAATAAAAATATAATAAATAAAATAATAAATATATTGAAGCCGCAAAAAATTAAAAATTAATTTTTATTATAAGGAAATTAGTTTTTAAATTTTAAATATATTTATTTATTATTAATTTTTTTATTTATAGTAAAAAATTTATATATTTTTTCATTGTAATTTATTTAATTTATTTATTATTAATTCTATTTTTATTTTTAATTTTAAGGATTTTTTAATATTTCAAAATCAAAATAAAAAATATCAACAATATTATAGTAATCAATTAAAATAAATAATTAAAATGAGCCGCACAACGCCGGACAAAGAAACTGAAATCTTAAGCATAGCTCTTTCAGCTATATTTATATGTAAATACGTATGTGCTATTGTATTTGTGAGCTGCAGCAGAATTGGCAACTGTATGAAGAGCGCACTTGCTCAATCAATAGAATTTGGAAGTCTAAGCTACATACACACACAGACATGCACCCATACACTAACAGAGCTTAAGATAGAATCCAAAGATGAGCACGCAGAGTGCGTAGACCCTCCCACATGCTCCACAACTTAACAACTGAGCGCTTCCTAATAGTTCTAGACAGAATCCAAATGCACACACATACACATACGCTATCTGCTAGTAGGTAGTGTAGGTAATGAGAGTGTGGGAATTATTTTAGTTGAGTGATAGTTGAGTTGTTATTGTCTCAATGCAAATGCTTAGCATAGCGGCAACTTCGTGTGGGCTGCTGGACTTAGTTGTGTGAACTATGGCTTCGAAGTCGGTGCGTGTTACTTTCTAGTATAAGTATATGTAATATACATATACACATATCTGTATGCATGTTTAAAAACGATCATGCAAATTTTATTTTATATATTATGCAAATCAATAATAATAAAGTTTACACTATTTTGCTCAAGCATTTTCATTTTGATCTCAGACGCCACATATACATATGGAAGACTTTATTTATTTGAATAAGTTCTACATTTACACACAGACAAGTTCCTTTCACTGGGCGAAAACTTAACAATAGGTCCACAGATGAACGCACAGAATGTGCAAACCATCACATGTCTTCCACAGCTTAGAGTCTGACTTCTTAATAGCTTTTGAGAGGATCCACTTCTGCCCACATACTTGCACGTGCTTTCCTGCACCAATTAGATCACAGCTTTGCAGCGTGGATAATGAGAGCATGGATATGATTCAATTTGAGTGCTTAATAAGTGGACATTATATTGTAGAATATACTTAACTCTTTCCCTGTAGCATTTAGTTGCTCGTGAGCTCTGGCCTTAATCAGAGAATACGTGCGCGTATTTTACTGTTAAAATATAATCCTGAATTCACCCATACATGATATGTATTTATAAAAATATCACAAATATTAATAAAAATTTCACTTGATTATTAAAATCAATTACTTAATTCTATTAACTGTAGGCAGTCGCTCCTATATGATCGCTTTAATTATCATAATTTAATTTATTTCAGTGCAGTTCCGCAATGCAAAAATCTACTCAAGAGAATCTAATGTTGGGCAGGCTTAAGATGGATCGCATTGAACTAAACGCGAGAGGATCCACACTCCACTCCACTCTCTCACGCATTTCTGTACCAATTAGCGCATCAATAGCTCAATAAGTGTGAACTGCACTGTGAGAGTAACTTTTAATAATGAGAGGGTGGGAGCTGTCTTTGGAGAGTGACCATTGGGTGAGTGAAACTGCTTGTCATAAAATACATAGACAAATTTGGCTAGATTTCAGTTGCTCGCGAACTGTGGTTGTGTTCGGAGAAGGTCAGAGTTACCATGAATATGATTGGTTGAATATATTTAATTACCCAATGCTTACGCAATGTATGTGCATATTATTGACATAGAGCACATAATTTTGCGCAGATCAGGTAAATATTGATATTGTAACATATAAGACCAATCAAAAAGTGAAATTTAAAATTTAAAATTGATTTATTATTGGTGCATTACATATCAATTACGTTTAATGCAAGAAAAAAGCTTTTGGCAAGTCAAATACTTATACACATATTCAGGTACCGTTGGATTAGTCTTCTTATATCTGTGCTTGTCTATTCTTATACTCTGTGTATGTTAGTTTCAATGCTGACTTTGCATTGAGAGTGGACAAAGAAAGGGGTTGATGCATTTGGCAGACCAACCAAAACCAGTTTGACATTTATAACGGCAATTGCTAGCATATTTTAATGAGAGCAAATGAGAATTTGATGAAAAGAAGAGAATGGAATTTGTATGCAAAAATATGTGCATATACAAATAGGGCATAGAATATTTTATATAAATATGAATATTTTATAAAGAATTTAAAAAATTAGAAAAATATAAATATAAAATATAAAATATAAAATATAAAATATAAAATATAAAATATAAAATATAAAATATAAAATATAAAATATATACAAAAGGAAAAAGAAATCTCTTAACAGGTTAAAGAATACACTCAATTCGAAGTATTTAAGTATTTAATTATATAAATGTAATTCTCTTAACAGATTAAAGAATATACTCGAATTTCACTTTAAAAAAAAATACTCTCGAAATACCGCTAAAGATTAAATGAAAGGTATTTCAGTTAAGAGCCCAAAGGGTAGTAGTTGGGGTTGGGATACTTGAAATATCCTGTATCTATGAGTTATTTTGACAGGCAGTTTTTTTTTTTTTTTTTCATTTTTTCTCAGCTGGTTATCAAAACAAATTGCGCTGCCAGCAGCAGGAAATTTTAACGCCAGACCCAAACTACGCGGCGCGGAAAAAAAAATGAAGGGAGAATGTACCACTTAACCTATGCGTACACCCACATAATGATGATGCGCAGGTGTCGTGTGCACCTTTATTTAGCTCCTTCTTCTTATTCTTCCTTTTTGCAGGCAATTTCAAATCTGTTGGCAGCGCGAATGCAAAGGAAGCGCTGTATTAGTTTGGCTGCTGTGCGATTAAGTGTGTGTGTGTGTGTGAGTGTGTGTGTGTGTGTGTGAGTGTGTGTGTGTGTGTGTGTGTGTGAGGAGATTGCCCATAAAAATTCCATAAAGATAGCGATTTATGTGTGTAAGCAGCGAAAGGGTTGCCAACTCGATTGCTTTATATGCATTCACATATATGTATATACATATGTGTATGTATGTGTATATTCATGTATGTGTTGTTGTGTGTGGCAGGTCGATGTGTAAATTGCCTTGCTGTGGCATTGATGCGGCTGCCGACTGCCGGCTGCTGGCCGTAATGGCATTTCTTCATCCATTTCATCATCAGGCATCGGCATCATCAGCATTTGTTGCTGACACTTTTGCTACTTAGGGGATTGAATGTTTTTTTTTTCTCTCATTTTGTTTTCATCTCTTCTCTTTTCGATTTTTTTTTTTTTATCAGCTTGGAAGTCTTTTGTGCGTGGCATGGAAATGATTTGCAGGTGGTTATTAATCAAATTAATGTGCTTATTGATAACGCCTGATGCCCCATAATGTGGCATTGTTGTTTACAGCCTTTAAAGTGGGGCAGCTCACTCGTGTCGCATTAGATTGGCTGCTAATGCCAAGTTAAGAGCAACTATAACTTCCAGACAGGTTACAAGCTTTTACTGAAAGAGAAAAACTTATTATCTTATCCCTATCGCAGTCAATGGAACTCGGCAACAAGTCGGCAACACGCGACATCGCTTAATTGAAATCAAACACCAAACAAGAAACAACACAACAACAACAAAAAAAATACATTTTCACATATATACTAATTAGCATAGACAGAAAGCGCCACACAGTGGTCAAAAATGAGATGTGTGCTCTTAAAAAAAAATACAAAGAAATATTTATTCTAAATGTAAACTAAAGAAAATCTATGAAATTAAAAAATTAAAATTAATTAAAAAAAATATATATATATATTGATAGAGATCGAAAACTGAAATACTTTTTATTTATTTATTATTATTTTTTATTATTAATTAATAGATTACAAAAACAAAACATTTTTAATAAATTAGTTTAAATAATATTTGACATATTAATAAAAATAAATAAAAAAAATTTAATATACAAATAAAATAGATACTTTCTTATATAATATCACAGACTTTATTAGATAGAAACAAATAAATTAAAAAGAAAGTTTTATTACTATTTTAAAATTTTAAACTATATTTTTAAAATTAATAATCCGTACACATTAAAAAAAAAGTTATATTACTATTTTATAATTATAAACTATATTTTTTAAAACATAAATTCCATTATTTTATAACCTTTAATATTTTATATATAAAAAAAATATAAAATAAAAAAAATAAAACGAACGTTTTGAAATTTTTTAAAAACAATATGTAAATAAATAATAGAAAAAAACGAATGCTTTCAAATGTATTAAAAACAAAATTTTAAATAAATAAGATAAATAATAAACAGAAATTTAAACAAAATTTTCTCCTACTTTTTTTTCTATTTAAATTTTAATATTACACAATTATATTAAAATTTAAATTGAATTATGAGAAACAATTTTTTTTAAAGTTATATATTTATCTCTTTTTTGCACTATATCACATACATTTTTCTATGCATTTTAAACTGAATTAAAACGCTTTTCTCACCATTCCAACAGAATTCGATAAAACCAAGCCTATTGAGAAAATTCCCATAACACACTAAATAAAGACATGAAAATGTATCTGGACATTGTGGAAAGGCACTTAAATCACAGCAGCGACAGCCGCTGATAAAATAAATAAACCCAACTATGTTCGACTATGAAACAAATCAAGAGCTCGACCCCTTTCGATGAGGCCCTTAAAAAGATACAAAAAAAAAAAAAAAAAAACAAATTGAAATAGTCACGGGCGCAACTCCTCTAAGCCCTGTCTGGCTTTCCGTCTGGCTGTCCGGCTGTCTGGCTGTCCGGCTGCCTGTCAGCTGACGTCAACTGATTTATTTGGAGACACAGACACTAATTATACGACACAGCAACAACAACAAGAGTATCAACAAAATGCGTTGACAGCCATGCCGCATCTTTAATTTCTTTTTTTTTTTGTTGGAGCCATGGTCCAGTGAGCAGCTCGAGCTGAGCACGCGATATGCATTGGACTCGTGCAGCTAGCTGACCACAGCAAGTGCAACTGAAATGCCTTTTGGCCAGCAGCTTGACAACCAGGCGGACAGCAGCTTGACAACTAAGTAATGCAATTGAGTTGTGCGGATGGACGGGAGTGAATTGGGAGGAAGCGCACAACAGAGAGAGGCGCTGCCACACGACGCAGTGACTCAGAATGAAAACATTGTGGGTGTGTGGGTTGAGTAAATTGTGATTAGAGTAAATGTAGGGTAGATATATTCTCTGAATAGTGTTATACTTATTCGTAGAATATATAGATATGTATATGATAGCATAGTCTAAAACATTAAAAATTTGTATAATAGTATTTTAAATTATTATATTAATTTTATTTATTTTTGTTTTTTAATAAAAATAAGTACATTCAATTAATTTATTATTATTATTATTTTTTATTTTTCAGTTTAAAAAATTTTATCACTATAAAATTTTAAACAAATTTAAATTATTTTATTAAAAATTTTCAACATATTTAATAAATTGTATTTGTAGAATATATAGATATGTATATGATATTATAGTCTAAAGCATTAAAATTTTGTATCTTAGGTAGAGTATAAAATAATAATATTTTAAATTATTATATTAAATTTATTTATTTATTTTTTTAAATAAAAATATGTACATTTATTTATTTTATCTTTATTGTTATTAATTTCAGTTTTAAAAATTTAATCATTATAAAATTTAAAAAAAAAATTGTAATTAATTGCATTTAATTTATTCACAATAATTAATAATACATATTTATGCGAATCTCAATAACATTCAATAATTGGACCGATATTTTTAGATATAGAAATAAATAAAAAAATATACATACATACATATACATGTGTATATAGCTAAGCAACATTTAAATTGCTTGAATTATTTATAAATTTGTTTCTTCATGTTTATCAAATTTAGTTTAATTTAAATCTCATTTAAATGCCATTTATGTATATCTTTAATCGACTATACTCAAAAATCTTTGCTCATTCGCCTGCTGCATTTCCGCTCTGGGCCGCATTGCGGCACGTATTTTGGCTGACCAAAATCAGAACTGGCAGCCCGTCAGCCGCAACGCAGTTCAATAACTCAAAATGCAAACAACTTAATTAGCAACAACAGCAGCAGAAGCAGCAGCAACAACAATAAGCGAATGCCTGAGGGTTGGGGGTAATTAATTTCAAGCGCATGCCAATCCTGTTGCTGTCCACCCGCTGATTATTATGTGTTGGATGCGGTGCCTGGCAGCTTGTCCAACTGGCATAGCCACTGTCGGTGCCACAGACACAGAGACACCAAGACAGTCCGAGACAGAACGAGTCTGTTCAAGCCTTTGCCGGAGTCGCTGTTGGAGCTGGTAGCTGATTTTTGGGTTCGCCTACACGACGCTGACGTCGACGTCGACGTCGTCGTCGTCGTCGTCGTCGTCGGCGGTGCGTGCATTTTTTGCTTAATTAATGTCGGCAATTTGTAAACGTCGCGAAATGCGCGAAAATGTATTTGCCAAAATGAAGTGAGCCTCGTACAGAGCCTGCAATATGCGCAATAAGAAACTGCAGTCGCTGCTGTCTCAGTCGCTTTCGCAGTCGGCGTCGCTGTTGCCGTTTCAGTCACTTTTAAAGGCGTTGATTGATCAGCAGCCAACGCCGCCGCCTGCAACGCATGCTGATGAACGATCCATCGATCCGACAATTCGTTGATCCAAGTGGGCATCGCCATCGTTTGCCACGTCGCACACCAAAAAATTTGAGTAGACAACATTGTTCGTGATGCTAGCACGACTGCTTAGATACTCTGTAAAAGATCAAACTAGTTTTTCTTAGATTTGAAAGCAATTAATTTTTGTTAAATCTAACTTCAACATAATTTTTAAATTATTTATCAGAATGTAATGAAATAAAGTAGAAATAACTAAGTAAATATTTTTTATAATGATTCAGATGTTAAAATCAGTTTTTTAACGTGCTCAATCTAATGTTAACATGTTTTAAATTTTATTTATTTAAAATTTGCTTTTTTTATGTTTATATATTTTTATTATTATCATTTTTTATTATTATTCATTATTATTATTTTTTGTTCTAGTTCACTTACTTTATTTAATAAAAAAACCTAATTTATTCTTTATTTAATATTTTTTTTTTTAAATTTCAATTTAATTATATAAATATTTTTTATTAAATTACAAAAGTTTTTATTGCTTGTTTTTACTTAAAAAAAAACTTTTTTTAGTATTTAATTATTTTTTATTTATTTGTAAGATATGAATTTATTTTTTACAATTTTTTTTTATTATTTAAATCAAATTTACTTATTTTTTGTAATTTTTATGTAGTATGTGATAAAAATTACAAAAAATAAATAAATTTGATTTAAATAATAATAATAATAAAAAAAAAGTTGTTAAACATTAATTCATTCAGTTTATTTTAAAAGAAAAGGAAATATATGTATTAGAACTTTTGCAAAACTTACTTTTATTATAATAATATTATTATCTCTATTTTATTTTAGTTCTTTAAAAACTTGAATTGTTCATCTCCGTTGTTAATTTTCCACTTACAATCTCTTTTATTACATTTTTTCCAGATTCTCTTCCAATTTCAGTATCGTATATGCCCGAAAAGTAAACTCAACTTTTTATTGAGCATAGAGTATTTTGAAAAAAAGCGAAAGCTTGTACAGAAACTGTGAAGATATTTTGCGTTATTCGCTTGGCATACATAAACAGCACGCGAGCGCCATAATCATAATCAATAATGTCATAAGTATCGATCGGTGCGACGATCGGGCGAATGTTCGAATGGCCGATTGTGAGGATCTTGCCTAATAATGTTGTCGCCGGCGATCGGTGATCGGTGATCGGTGATCAACGTCGTATCAATGATCGTTGATCAGTGATCGCTGATCGTTGATCAGTTCAACGGCTTGTGGCTCTCTGACACATCAAATACTGTTTGATTTACGAGCATTATGAGAACAATAACAATGCACGCAATGAATAATGCCATTGATCGCCTAAAGAGAACGTCGGAATTGAGAGGCGGCAGTTGAGGGAGTATGGGGGGAGGAGCGCGCTTGATGTTGACCGACGCGTCTTGAATTTATGGCAGACCATAATTGTCATAATTTTCTGTATGGCCAACAACAAGTAGCTGACCGGCGATCAGCTCCAGCTGTGCTACCGTTTAATTTGATAAGGGACCCCCCTCCCAAAAAAAAGAAGACTTTTCGTGCGCCACATGTGGCTGCTGGAAACGATCTTCATTTTGCAACTGAGCGAGCAACTGGGCAACTGGGCAACTGGTCATCTGGGCAACAAGATCGCAATTAATTCATGCGGATAAATCTTCAAGTGCTAACTACATGACAACAACAAAGTAGTTACAATATTTTTGCACCTTTTTTTTCCTTTAACTTTACCCACACAAAATCACGATCCCCACTATCTTCCTTGCTCTCTCTCTCTCTCTCTCTCTCTCTCTGTCTCTGATTGCATTCTGCGGCTGCCTTCGACTCGGTTTTGCGTTCGTTTAATTTCAATTTGTTGCCGCTCCAAATTTATGACGGTTATTAGCAAAAGACGTGCGGCCAACACATACCTCATGGCTTTGGCTTTGGCTTTTGCTGGATTCTGGATTCTGGATTTCCTGTCTTGTCGGAAAGAAACCCCATGGCTAGCTATATATATATATATATATGACAAGCGCTACTGTACGCCATTTTGTTTGCACGCCTGCGCAACTGCTGCCATGCGGTGGCAATGTTTACTTGCCACAGACAAATTTCATTGTAACTCGAGTAACTTGGTAGTAGACTGCAAGTCCACTTTAGCCACGTCTCTCCCTCTCTGTTGGTGTGGCATGTAGTCGCCTTTGTTGCCGCTGCTGCTGCCGTTTGTCTAGGCAATTGCGTTTATAGTTAGTCATGTTACCTGTAGGGAACTTGGACTGCCTTGACTACATGGCTAACTGGCTGGCTGTTTGTTGAGCTAGCTTCTGTTACACATTTCAGTTTTGCTTCTACTCTTTTTTTTTTTTTTTTTTTTTTTTGTGTAAATACAATTCACATTTATTTAATGCTGGCGCTTGTTTGATCTTATCAAGATTTGCTTGATTGATTGCAATTCGCATTGGGCTTAGTCATTTATATACTAAAATTTCTTTGCCTCATATTTGCCTTGGTTTCTAGTTTGCTAAATTTTGTTTGTTGTCACAATTATTATTTGTTTTTTTTTTTTTTTTCATTTTAAAAATATAGATTAAATATTAGATTATAGATAAAATATATTAAATAAATAGATTTTTTATTGTATATTAAAAACTAGTTGAATTGTCTTAAATTAATTAAGCTAATTTCTATTAGATTTTTACTCATACGTATTTATGAAAATCTTTCTGTTAAATATTTCGTGCCTTTACGAATATTTCATGGCTCTGCTACATTTATATTTCTTTCTCAGAATAAGTAGATAAATATATTAATTAAAAATTTAATAAAATTAACCAAAAAAATATATTAAAAAAAAAATATGAAACTACATTCAATATTAAATATATCTGATTCAAATTCTACATTTATTAAATTTAATTTAGTTTTTATTTAAATAATTAATATGTTTTAATAACACTATACATAAAAATTTAATGAAATATATGTATAATATAAATATAAAATTAGAATCTGATATATTTAAAAATATCAGCTGCAAATTTTATATATTTATTTAATTTAACGTCAGCTTTTATATTTAAACTTAATATGTTATTAATTATGCCATATTCAAATTCTATATTTGTTTAATTTAATTTAACTTTTATTTAATGAATTAATATGGTTTTAAATATATAAGATTAACTTTGTATTTTTTTATTAAATTTAATTTAAGCTTTGATATTAAAAATTACCAAAAAATTAAAATTAAATCAGCTTCAAAATCCATTATTATTCCATTTAATTTAAATTTTCTTAGTAATCTTAATTTTTTAAAGAAAAAAATGAATCGAAAAAGCTTCAAATTTGAGTTCATAACATAAATATTACGTTCATTGATTTTTTTTAAATAAATAGGAATACTTAGGTTAACAATATTGTTAGAATAATTAAAAGCGGTATGAAGATTTTTTTTTAGCAGTATTAAAATAGGCATTTAGGTATATATATATTAAAAATAATTATTAATTATTATTAAATTATAACATTATCGCTATTTAATATATAATTAAATTTTTATTAATATTTTAATACACTTAAAATGTTATTTATTTAATTATTTAGTAAAGAGTCTTCAAATAATTATTTTATTATAAAGAAATATTGCAAACCAAATTATAAACAATTTTAAAATAGCCATGATTTTTATTTTTATTAATATTTTAATACACTTAAATTTTATTTATTTAATTATTTAGTAAAAAGTCTTCAAATAATTATTTTATTATAAAGAAATATTGCAAATCAAATTATAAATAATTTTAAAATAGCCATGATCTGATTATATTCGTTGTTTTTATTTTTATTTTATTTTTTTTTTTATTAAATATTTAAAGCTGCTACTTAATGCTATAACAAGTTTATATATTTTGCTTAAAGCCAACTACCAGTTGCTGCAGGCAAATTCAACAAAATTTACCCAATATTAATAAGCTGAGACAGCTGCAAAAAAAAAAAAAAATAATAATTTATGATTTATGCATTGCGCTGCTGTCAACGGCAACAGGGAAAAGCAACAACTATTCAACAATTCAAATAGTGTATAATAAATTATTTAATTAGCGCTAATTAACATTTTTGTGCGCCACGGCATTTGTGTGGCCCAAAACTCTTCACCAAAAAATAAAAAAAAAAAAAAAGTCAATAGGAGACAGACAGCCAGCCAAGATAGCTAGCCAAGCAGCTACGTGGCCGCACACTCGCTGAACGGATAAGATCGACAACACGACTCTGGCAATATTTAGATATACATATATAGAAATTTATATATAATTCATAGTTAGCGTCGGCGTCGACTATGTGACAAATTCTGTTGCGTTCTCAGAGCGCGAGACCCACCTGAGCCGCATGGCAATGGCAATGGCAATGGCAGTGGCGATCGAGTGGCAGACAAATGCGCTGTTTACCTGCAGCCACACGCACGCCAAGGCGACGACGAAATCTCAGCCAGTTTCCAGTCAGAATTCAGAAACCATTAAGTTGTTAATCATATGCGCAGTCGCAGTTGCGGCTCCAAAAAAAAAATAAAAATATAAAAAAGTCACAAGTTGCAAGTCGCATCCTTTGCGTATCCTTTTCATAGCAACAGGCAAAAACGTGGCACAATTAATATGCGTCCAGCAGATCGTAATCAATTCTTGCTACATAGTCGTCGTTGTCCCCCTAGTCTCTCTCTCTCTCTCTTGGTCTTCCCAATCTCTCGTAACATGAACACGTGCGGGTCATTAGTCGCAGTCACGCATTTTGAGCTCAACTTCAACTGCAGCTCCAGCTCCAGCTCCGAGTCGGACTCAGAGTCAGTGTCAGAGTCAAAGTACAAACAACATCTCCCACCATCTCTCATTGCCATGTCCGTTCGCTTTAATAGGAAATGATTTTGTACGCTTCGTTCACCTGGTTGTGGATGTGGCTGTGGCTGTTGCTGTTACTGTGGCTCTGGTTCTACCTTTTTGGCGCTTATGAGCTGCGAAATTTTTATGAGTAGCTGGAACTGGGCTTCAGCTCTAGCTACATCGGTTGGTCATTTTGTTTGGTTTTGGCTTGGTTTAATAGGTTCTAATGAACCATGGCAACCGGGCAAACAGTCAGCGCCGACTTTACACATAAATTGACTTTCAGTGGGCGCTGACTCATTCATTCTTCAGACTTTTTCAGCGAGGATCGGAAATGGTGGTGCTTGCTTGTGTGTAACTAGCTAATATATATATTATATTTACATATATTTTATAATATAAATATGTATAATGTAAATATAATTATTTTATTAAATATTTATTATAAATATTTTAATATATAAATATGGTTATGTAAATATACAAATATATTTTTATTTATTTAGATTTTTCAATATTTACATTATTTCTTATTTGTATACATTTTTAATTATTTTGCATTCATGCTATAGAAACTAAGCCTGATTTTAAGTTCAGATAAAAATTGTAAGACATATAGTAAAATATTTTAAAATTTAATAAGAATTATAATATTTTAAATTATTATTATTATTATTATTATTATTATAATTTTAAAGTTCAGATAATATTTAAAATTTAATAGAAATTTTAATTTCTTAATATTTTAGTTCCTAACGATATAATAAACAAATATATGTTTTATTTTCTTAAATATTTAAAATATATTAATTTAAACATATTATATACTCGGACTAAATTCCGAGGATCGGAAATGGTGGTGCTTGCTTATGTGTAACTAGCTAATATATATATTATATTTACATATATTTTATAATATAAATATGTATAATGTAAATATAATTATTTTATTAAATATTTATTATAAATATTTTAATATATAAATATGGTTATGTAAATATACAAATATATTTTTATTTATTTAGATTTTTCAATATTTACATTATTTCTTATTTGTATACATTTTTAATTATTTTGCATTCATGCTATAGAAACTAAGCCTGATTTTAAGTTCAGATAAAAATTGTAAGACATATAGTAAAATATTTTAAAATTTAATAAGAATTATAATATTTTAAATTATTATTATTATTATTATTATTATTATAATTTTAAAGTTCAGATAATATTTAAAATTTAATAGAAATTTTAATTTCTTAATATTTTAGTTCCTAACGATATAATAAACAAATATATGTTTTATTTTCTTAAATATTTAAAATATATTAATTTAAACATATTATATACTCGGACTAAAAGAAAGACTATAAAGAAAATAATATATATATATATATATATATATATATATATATATATATATATATATATATATATATACATATATATATATATATATATATATATATATATATTTTTTTTTTATGCATTAAAACTCGTATAGAAGAATAATTAAGATCTTTTTGTAGGCTCATTGATCTAATTACATTTTTTTTATTGTTTTTAATTATAAACAAAATTTCTAAAAAGTAAAAATATAATATTTTTTATAATTGAAATTATAAATAATCAATTCAAATACTGAATATTCTTACACTGAGATCTGAGATAAGGATTTATTTAAGCACATTCTAATGACGTATTTAAAAATCTTAAATTTTATTTTAAAATCTTAAATTTTATTTAAAAATCCCAAATTTGAATTTTGTTTAAGGTTTTTTTAATATGAAAAGCAATAACAATTAAATTTGTATTTAATTTGTATATAAATTTAAAATTATGATTATAATTTTTGTTTTTAATTTTTCTCATGCATCTTTCATATAAAAAGCAATAACAATTAAATTTGATTTTATTTGTAATTAAATATTCGCTAATAATATGATTCATTCTTCCAATGTAGAATATGCCCATATATAAGCAAACAAATACATAAATGTATTTATTTCTTATTATATTAATGGCATACTAATGCATCTACACATATGGAGCTGAATCAATACAAAATATTTAAACATTTAATGAGGCTGCCCAAGCAATTTATGAAGTCACGTGTGAGGGACGCACTAAAAGCAAACAATTTGTGTCCACCCTCACAGCACAAGCTCAGACTGCAATTCAGATATTTATATATAAATATGTATGTATATATAATTTTTTTGTATATGTATTTATATATATTTACAGCATAGACATGTGCACAGCGAAAGGATATTGACGTCGCTGGCTTCCTTGGGCGTATTTATGATGGCAATATGCCAACGAAAAACAGCACAGAAAATGCCAAGTAATATAAAAAAAAGGAAATACTCAACTAATAGATACCCTGTAAAATTAGAAAAAGTCAAACAACTTAACATTACAAAAAATCTTTATATATTAAATATCTTTTTGCAGCAACAAGTCTGTCCAAGCCAAACTAACCGCTGCCAAAGCACGCATAGGGTATATGAACACAACGGCATAGGCAGTGGGAGGCTTTTAACCTTTCCTTGACTCGATCTACAAACGATTTGTAGTTTGATTTTCCTTTCTTTTTTTTTTTGACATTAATGATAATTTGGTCGACTAATGCACGCATTAGACGACGACGACGACGCCCAAAAATTGTTTTTCGGCTCTTGTGGCACGTGCGATGGCTGACGCCTTCGCTGCCGCTGCTGCTGCTGCTGCCAGACTTGCAACAACAACACAACAACTTCGATTTATGATGAATAAACAAACAGGCAAAAAAAAAAAAAATAAATAATAATAATAATAATTTTTGACAACAATTTATGCGGCCATTAACAGCGGCAATACAACGTGTTTATTTCAACATTTTGCAAATAAAAAAAAAAAAAATACATTATACATTTATATATGTATATATGCAATATCTAAGTATGCGTATGTAGGTATGTGGCGAAGCTAAGTCAAAAATCGAAATACATAAATATTAATAACCTGAAAATCAATCAAATATTCAAAGCATGTCACTGCGAGTCGCCAGTTGCCGCATTCGTCGTAGTCACATTTTCGAGTTTCGAGTGCAAAAATCGCCATAACCGCTAATCAATTCAAACACCCACAAAACGATAAAAAAAATAAATAAATATATTCACTTCGAGCATTGACAAAGTGCTGCCAGCCATTCGTCTAGGCCAACTTTTGTTGTGGTCTAGGCAGCATGTGTGGGCGTGGGTGTATTTTGAACTCAGTAGGTCAGAGTTTGTCTGGGGAAAATAGCTGAGCTGAGCAACCAAACAACCAAAAAGCCATATTAGTTCAAGTCTGAATCGATGTATATTTATGAAGCTTAAACCTTTAATGGGATTATTAATCAATACATCTACATAAATGAGAAATTATCTTGCATTTAAATATGATATTAATATCTGTAAAATATTCAGAGTTTTGACTGTTTTCTAAATAAGATTTAATTATTTATATATCTATATATATTTTTTAAAAATTTATTTAAAATATATATTATATCTTAATTATTAAATTTATGCACAACAGATTTTATCTGTATAATTTAAAATATTTAACATATTAATATATTGTATTTATATTATTTTAATTATTAATTTATTAATATTTTATTAACATATATTTAAAATATAAATAAGTCTCTGAACTTTTTAATTAATAAATATATTTATATTTATAATTGATCTCTTTGAAATCCAATTATTATCAGTTATTTTATATATGTAATTTATTATTAATTTAACATTTCCAAATCCATACAACTGTTTTAAGTAACATTTTACAATTTTAAAAACTTAGCATAATAAAATTAACATATAATTTTATTTAAATATTTATTTTATTTATATTTAGTTTATTTCATTTTTAAATTATTATTTTATTAAAATTTTGTGATTTATTTTATACATTTAATTTAATTTCTTAATATTTAATTCTGCATTTTATTTTCGGCTTACAGACATCTGCAAATTGCTAAAGCCAAGAAAAACTATAAAACGAATATGCTAAAAATAAAATCTTGCCTAGAAATAATCACAAACCTTGTTAGTGGTATGAGCCAAACAACATGGACTAATTAAAGGTAAGTTGACTTTAAAAATATTTTTGTAAATATTTGAATACTCGATGTACTTTTACCTTTTAGAAAAAACTGTGACATCTGCAGTTGAGCAAATGTTGATATATTTAATTATTATTATATTTAATTATTATTATATTAATATATTTAATTATGTGCAATATTTTTGTTAAATTATATATTTATATATTTATAATAAAATAAAAATTTCTGTGAAATAAATTGAATCTGTTTTTTTAATTCCGCTAGAATAATACACCTTTGATTACTAAATACCATAGTTGCAGTGCAACTGCACTTAAAATTCCATAATTTGGAGAGAATTTTGCATTGTAATGGTCAAAGAACTCTCTTCGAACTGCGTTTTAATAAGAGCATTGATTTACACTAATCGCTCTCAGAGCAACTTAACATCACTCAATTAACATTGAGCTGTTTTTATTAGAGAGCTTACGATATTTACTAAACGGCTTGGCAGCCACCCCTTGAGGCAATGCAATGCAATTCGGAGTTCTTAGATTTTATTTATTTATTTATTTAGAGCTTAGAATTAATGTAAAATAAATACTAATATGTCTAATATGGCTTAAGGCTTGTTTTAGATTTTAGTTTTGCAGTAAATAGATGAGTTTTTCAGGTATTTTTGAAATTTTCCCATAGACAGAATTAAAATAAAGATCTCCAATCGAAATTCTTCGTGTGGTATGAGATGAAATAAAATAATCTTGAGTTCAATTTAATTTAACTTAATTTTTATTTAAATATATTTTAAAAATAATTGTTAAATTGTCTTGATCAAAATATGCTTAAAAATAAATTGATAAATCAAATTATTTATAAATAACGGAGTCATCTGAAAAGATAAAAAAATATATTAGTTTTAAAAATATTAAATTTCATTTAATTCTCAAAGTGATAAAGAGTCCTTTGCTGGTATTTGTTTCAGAATATTTAGCTTAAAGTAAACATATAATTTATAAAACTTTTTCGATTAAAAAATTTCAATATACCCCTCTGCAACATGCTAATGGCTGTAGGGTATTCAATACAGCCATTCAGTATAGCGTTACTAATTACATTCGCGCCAATGTTAATTTGTTACAATTTCCGGATTTTCGCTAATTTATTATTATTTTTTTTTTACATTTTTATTAGTGGCATAAATTCTATGCAGAATAATTGTTGTTGTTGTGTTGTTGTTGTTGCATGTCATTCTGTAAGTTTGATTTGAACTTCCCTTTCAATTGTTGTTGAAATTTGCATTTTAGTTCATGAACTTACAGATATATACTAATATGTATGTATATAAATATACATGTAAATATTTATGCATATATTCATATATATTCATTACTGTATATACATATTTATATATTGCTTAACATCGATTAGTTTCCTTTATATACAAAAATGAATAGGAACTTACATGGCAACATTTAACAAATATCTATACTTTTCCACAACGCCTCAAAGGGCGAATTATTTTATATAATAATATCTATATGTATAGGGTATTATAATACTATTTAATGTTGGCTCTTAGGTAGAGTCAGACACACAAACGATTAACCCCTTAAAAATATATGTGAAATGTTTTTAAATAATCTATAGAAAGCTTGATCTAGAAGAGATCCAACAAGTTTTCTCAATTTTTTTCTATGCTATATAACTGAAATAAGACTAATAAATAAATTATATACATATATTTATATTATATATATATTATTATATACAAAAAAAAATAATAATAGAAAAAAATGTATATAAACACAAATATAATACAACGTAATACGTAAAAACGAAAAGTTAATAATAATAAAAAAAATGAATTAAAATAAAGTTAAGTAAATATTACAAAAAATTATCAAATAATAAGATAAATAAAATTGAATGTAAATAAAAAAAATAAAAAAATAAATAAAATATTTTCTGGATTTGCAAACTAAAATAAATACCTGAAAAACATTTTTTAAAAATTTATATTTATATTTTATGACTAAATAATAAAAAATTAAATAAACACACACAAGCAAAAAAAAAAAACATAATTCAAAATAAATCATGAGATAAACGCATAAAAATGACAACTTAATACTAAAATAAACAGATATAAATAAATAAATCTAACATGAAGAAACTAAATTAAAGGAAATATATCTAAAATATGTGTCAATAATAATGTCAAATTCTGAATTTCCATGGGTTACGCAAATTCTAATTTATTTAAGCACTTTTGCCGAAAAAAATTCATAAATTCTCTGCGATTAATAAATTAACCAAATTATGAAATTATTTAAATGTTGAATTTAAGCAAAGTGTGTAGATAATCGAAACAGTAATTATTTAATTTTGTGTAAATTTGTGTTCAGAAATTGGGCAGAAACATGAAATAAATGTTGTCAAATTTAATAATTATATAATATTAATTTGTGGTTTAATTCGAAATAAAATTGAAACTGATTGCTAAATTAGTCAAGCTGAACAAAAGACAATTATTCAGTTTATGTATATATAGATATATAAATATATATATATAGATAATATATATATATATAAATATATATATATAGATAATAATATAGATATAGTATATAGATAATCAAAACGTTTATGAAATTCATGAATTGTTTACATTCTGTTTTATTGATGAGCGTGAAACAACATGAACAGTAAAAAGCTATTTACGAGCTATTTGAATATTTGCACAGCTGTTGCTGCAGACTTGCTGATTCATGCTCAAAGCTCACCTGTGAGCAGCTGAAGAGAACAGCTGGAACACCTGCATAGCTCATTAATGTCTGAGTGTTAAAAATGCAGCCAGATGAGGAAATTTTTGGCATTGCCCACAGACAGCGAGATAATGTGCCAGCCAAGGGCCAGGGGCGTGGCAGGCATAGAGCACAATGCACAACGTAACTTCCGCTGTCAAGGCAGGCGCAAACAGGTGCTGCTTGAGGCGGGAGCGGGGTCTGGGTGGGTGGGGGTGGTAGGGGCAACATACATAATTACATGGCATTTGAAGCGCCAAGCTCCATTTGAGCTTCCCGTGTTCATGGGGCGGCTGCTGCCCTGGACCAATGCGTAACTGCATTATTAATTGCAGCTTTGATTTATCTAAGAAACAAACCCTCAACCAGACCAAATTGCCCCACTCTAAGCTGGCCCAAGGCGGGGGTGGCTTGCAGCTCGCAGCTCGCAGCAGTTTTCCATAACGTTAAACTCGCAAATGTTTAATTGTGGAAATGAGAAATATGCGGAAACGTTGACGATTCCGCTTCAGCAACGTTGCAGCGTCGACTGCACTTGTCGCATCACTTGATGCCAGGCCCGTGCCCCATGCTCAAACCCAAAAGCATAAACCCTAGCACAAGTCTCTCTCCCTCTCTCTCTCTCTCTCTCTCTCTCTCTCTGTCTGTCTCTTTCACCCTCTCCCGACTGTCGACTGCCAGCTGCATGTCTCTGGCATTGTGGCCTGTCTAGCCATCAGCATCTGTGGCTGTCTGTTTCAGTCGCACTCGCTGCTCGACCCTCTGTCCCCCCCTCTCTCTTTATCTCACTCTCTCTGCCACTCTCTACTCTCTACTTGCTAAATGACACAAAAATATGGGCTTAACCGGAAACGGATGTATTATCTGCGCTAACTGCGCTGCCTCGGCTCGGTCTCCAGCTCTCGAGCTCGAGTTCGGGTCGTGGAACTAATAGAATATTATAAATTGTACAGACAGGGCATAGAGACTAGCTATATATATACATATATATTTATACATGTATATTTATATATATATATAATGCATATGTATATATGAACCTGTGCCCAAGCTATTTTGCCTTCTCCACTGACCCACGCCTGAGGCTGACGGCTCCGCTCATCTGTGTCTACATCTGTGTATGTTCGTGTGTGTGTGTGTGTGTGTGTGTGTGTTTGCCTGTGTCTCGTTCGTTACGCTTCTGTGCACATTTTGGACTGTGCTTTTTGCGGCCTGAAGCGTTTTCTGTTTTTGTTGTTGTTGTTGTTGTCGGCCCTCGCATGGCTCGCATGCAAAATCTACTATGCTCCAATCGCAATGCTCTCTGCCCTCTCCACATTTACTAGTTTGTTGCATGTGTGTCATGTGGCCGGACAGCGGACAACTCTGTCTCTCTACCTCTGAGCCCCCCCCTCTCTCTCTCTCTCTCTCTCTCTCTCTCTCACACACAACCTTTCGCTTGCTCCACTGCATTCGTTTGCATGTCGAGCACTTGCCGAAGCGCTTTCACTTTTCCCAACTTTTTGTCAATTCAAGAATTTTTGTCGTACATTGAACCCAACTAGATTATAATTTTGTGCATGCCCGATATTGTTGTAATAAGGTTAAGCACTAAAACTGATTGGCATTATATGAAATTTTGTGAATTAGTGAATTAACTATATATATTTAAATTATGTTCCAAGTCTGTTTAGCTTAAGCCTTTTCATCTTAATCTTTTCTCGATAGATAAGTTATAAATTTGGTATTTTTGGGTATTCGATTTTGGTATGCTAATCAAAATAAATGCTTATAAATATTCAATATTCATTAACTACGTTCAAAAAAATGAATTATTTAATTTAGCTACGTACAGAACATTAAATAATATGTTAAGATAATTATAAAAATTACATTAGATTTCAACTAATAAAAAATATTTTAATAATATTAATCAAAATGCTAATAAAAAGTTAGTGAAAATATAATTATAATTATGATAATACTATAATATAATAATACTGATTTACTAAAAACTTAAAAAATAAGTAAGAAATATATTTGAGTCGAAAAAAATATTTATTACAATAAAAAAATAAAATTCAATTTATAAATAAATAATTTATAAATATTATAATAATAATATACATATATATATAAAAAAAATATTTATATAAAAAATATATATAAAAAAATTAATTAAAATTCATATATAAAAAAAAAATAAATATATACAACTATATATTAATAATAAATTTAACAAAAAAATAAATAAAAATAACAAAATTAAATGATATAAAAAATTAATAATCAAAAATTAGCTAATGTTAATAATTTTTACACATATATATTTATTTTATTTTTATTTGTTTTGATTTTCTGTTAGCTATAGTTTGCTTAAACTCAATGCCCAAGCGAATAGTTTTCCTATAATAACTAAATATATTAAACTAATAATCTAAATATTCCGATTGTAATATGATTATTATTAAAAGTTATTAAAAATTAATATTCATAAATTTAAAAATAGAAATAGTAGTAATTTAAATTAAATAATATCTTTAGTAGTAATTTAAATAATATTAGTTTAATTAATAAATAAATAATCATATATATTATTATAATAATTATTCAAATATATATAGATATCAATTTTAGGCCGGAGAGTATATTTAAATAATACCAAAGCTAATATTTTCCCTATATATGATTCTAATAAATTAATAATAGTGTAGAATAGTGTTGCTCTTAATATAATTATATAAGTTAAGTATTATGTTCACATTCAAGCAAGTCAAAATCGAAAAATCAAACGAAATATGTAAAGTTAACGATTTGATTGAAAACTCCTCAAGTCTAACAAAAGCTGAAGTTCTTAGGGTGGCAGAAGAGCCTTAAGTAAGTAGGAAAATATGTTATTAACTGCAGCTGCCTTTGGTTGGTTGCGTCTGTGTGGAAATGGAAAAGCATTTGCATGTGCTTAGCAGGATCAAGGATAAGCGCCAGCAAACTGATTGAGTCATTTTTTTTTTTTTGTATAGGAAGACAATGCCGCGACCGCTGCTGCTAAAAGTGATCGTGATATGTGATGGAGGCCGCAGATGCGGCAATGCTCGCATCTCAAAGATATATTTCTTCTCATTTCTAGCCATTATTCTCATATCCATTGCGTGGCATTCAAGCGATCAACCAAATAACAACAAACAATGTTGTGTGTAGGGAGAGCGGGGTGTAAGGAGGGTTAGGGAATGGGTAAGGAAGTTAGGGGAGTTATATAGGACTCGTTGGTTGTCCTTATTATCGCTGCATCCTTTTGTGGCTGTTTTGTTAGCTTTGATCGCTGCTACTTAGCATTTTCCTAGTTGCCTTTGTTGCTGCTGTCATTGTTGTTGTTGTTGTTGTCGATTTGTGCATGCTTCAGTGCATTTTCCACTGCCAACAGTAGCGCCTTTTCCATGACACTCAAACCAGACGAGAGACACGAGAAAAAGGGTTACAACCGAAACAGTTGGCCAACAGATACGTGAATTGAGATAGTAGTATATATGTATATGATAGGGCCTCTTACAAGATTACAAACAGATGCTCAAATGCGTATATTACTCATTCATCATTTAACATGCTGTTAAAAGTCTAGTTAATTATCTAGTTACCTAATATGTCTTTGGTACAAAAGGGGTTTGAGTGTGGAAGCACTTTAATTAATGATATATTGATATATATCTGAAGTAGCTGAAAAAGTCCGATTGTTGACATATGAAAAAATACTCTAACGATTTTTCTTGCCAACTAGATACAGAAAATTATTGTGCATAAAAATGAATTTAAATTTAATATTCATATATTTTATATATATATTCAATATAAAAATATAGCGATAAAATTGTATTTAATAAAAAAAAGACGTAATAAAATTAGTTTTTTTATTTATTAAATATGCAATTCTAACTTTTTTTATCTTAAATGTATTTTACTAATTCGTACTTCAATTTAAGAAATCAAGTACATAATAAAATAAATGAAAAAAAAAAAGTATTTTACATATAAAAATATAAAATCAATAAATAAAATAAAATAAACAAATAAATAAAAAATAATAAATAGAATTCATAATTTTTTGTATATAAATAAATGTTTTTAAAATAAAAATATAAATTAAAATATAAAAATATAACATATAAATAAGATTTATAAAAAAATAAAATTAAAAAAAGTCAATACAAATTTAATTTAGATAAAAAATAAAAAAATACATTTAGGAAAAATAAATTGGGTTGCATAAATACATAAGATAAAAAAATATATTAAATTATTAATAGAAATATTTTTGTTTTGTTTTTAAAATACATTTTTAGATATTAACAAAATAATTCGTTTAAAACAATTATAAATTTGTTTAAATAATATTTGAATTAAATTTGTTTATAATAAAATATTTAATATCGATTTGATTATTTATTAATTGAGGTTAATTACAAGTTGAGTTTTATTTTGTTTTTATTTTATAAACATATAAAACAAAATAAAATTATTAAAGATATTTAGTATAACCTTAAAAACTTGGGAACAAGACTCAAGCAGTAAACTTAAACTACATAGATTACTACCAAATGTTTTATAATAACATGTTGACATATCATTTAGAGTATTTGCATTTAATTAAATATTGATAAACATATATAATTATATAAAATATTTACTCATCCATTATGGTACACGCCAGTTAACAGAGTTCAAGCCTGAGCATCGCAACAGCATATATTATATTGTCAAAATTCCAATTCAATAAGTTGAAAAAGAAAATGTTCAGCTGGAATCCGAGAAGATATTGGGAGTTATGGCCATACGAGATGCCGCTTCATCACTTTCCAGGCCAACCCCAATTTCCGCAGGAGGCGGCAGTGCACCGGCCGTTGCGTCAACTGCGTGCAACATATGCACTGCATTTAGATACAATATCTGAGGAGGACCAGTATGACAGGGCAAAGAAATTAAACTTTATGAAACGTTGCTATTTGCTGGGCGGTCTATTTATTGCGTCTGGCTTGTTCCAGTGGCTGCTGATCGCAGGGCTGGTGGACAAGCATCGCCTTCTATTACTGCCCGGATTTTTCTGTATGGTATTTGCTTTCGTTGCTCTAATTTTGATCACCTTCTTTCCACGTTGGCGCATCCACTTCTGGTACGTCTGCCTCTTCTCCTCGATCTTCGTCGAGTCCATTGCACTGAGTATAGTGCTGCTGCTGCCCGAACGATCGATCCTCAATATTCTGGCTGCCATTGGTCCATCATTTGCTGCCTTTATACTTTTTTATCTACTCGGTGCCTTTCTGCCCATGTCCGTGCTGCCCGGCATCATGGTGTTGTCAATCATTCTTATCGTATTCACAGTGGTTAGCGCCACTGTTCTTATCCTATTTATAGTGACGGATCAGCAAATATATCACTCCATCTACTTTGGCATTCTATTCTTTGCCACGATGCCCATGTGTCTGTTTCATTCTCAAATCGTACATGGCCGAAGATATCAAATACCCATGGAGGAATATATAACTTGTGCCGTTATCATCTACATGCACACAGTTCTATTCTTCATGGCCATTTACTATTATATGTGGGTCTTCAAGTGGTGACCATCAATGAATAGAATAAGATTAAAAATCGAATTTAATGTTTCTTAAATATATACAGATTTTTATCTATTTTGTCCATTTGATTGTATTGCGTTAATTCTTCCCTTAGCTTGACTTTAATTTTATTTCACATCGGCTTGATCCTTTTATGTGTATAATTATTTTGAAAAAAAAAAAAAAAAAAAAAAAAAAAATATATATATATATATATATATATATATATATATATATATATATATATATATATATATTATAAAAATGAATACATATGTTATATAATTGTTAATATAACATATTTATTATATTAAATATGTTATATTTGCAAACTATTGTAATATATTTAAATTATAAAAAAAATATATTCTTTAAATTTAATAAAATATATTTTATAATCTTAAGACCATGAAAGCTATTATATATTTATTTAAAAATTTTTTAATAATTGAGAAAATTATCTTGAATAAAATCATAAAAACAATTCTTATTTCTCAGTTAAAAAAAATAAATAAAATAAAAATAAAAATAATAATACAAATTAATAAAATAAAATATAAAAAAAAAAACAATAATAATAACAATAATAATAAAAAGTTATAATAATAATATAATGAAATACATAATAATAAATAAATTATTACATGTAATAAATAATAATAAAAAATATATTTTATAAATTAAAAATGTAAAACAATATTAATAAAAAATTAAATGATTAATTAATAAAATAAAATAATTTAAAAATAATCAAAATATAATAAATAAGGTCATGTACATAAAAAAATGAGTAATGTAACACAATATAAATAGTTAATTAGTTTTATATTACTTACTTATATCCAATGATTAAAAAATCAAACAACTGTTGGCAGTGCCACTTTGCTTTCATTGTCAAATTAACAACTATTGGAATGTTGGGTTATAAATTTATAGATTAATTTGATTACAAAATGCCGCCGACTAATCGGCAAACGATGCAATCTATGCAGCGGGCCGAGCAGATGCGACAGCTGGAGCAACTGGAGCGCCAACAGCAACAGCAGGAGGCTCAGCAACGAGTTCAGGCATTGCAGCGTCAGCTGCAGCAACTACAGCAGCAATCGCCTCAGCAGCAACAGCAACAGCAGCAGCAGCAGCAACAACAACCGCCACAGATAGTCTTCGCACGTGGACAGCCGCCGAGTAATTTACGTGGCGATGGCAATCGAGTTGTGGTCATTATACCGGAAGAGTTGTATCAAAGATTCATACGTTTGGTATATTTGTGGGCTCTGCTCTTTATAGTGGTCTGCTGCAGCACCTGGTTGATTATATCGATTATGGCTATCAATTTACGTGTCGAGGTGCCGGTGCCCTTTTACGTCTGGTTCATATTGGCCATGATCTCAATGATGGTACTACAGTGCTGTCCGAAGACGCAACGCATCTATCCACTCAATTGGATACTCGTCATCCTGATTGTCCTGTTGATAACATTGGGCGGCGCATATGTGATGGATCTATATAGTTGGAAAGTCCTGTCGACTGGCATGGCCATATCGGCCGCGTTGGTTTGTTTATTTCACTGCATTGGCGCACTCTGCCCGCAGACCTGGCTGCCGGGTGGTCTGTTAACTGGTTGCATAACGCTCGTACTAATGGTCGCCATGATGGTATTCTTCTTCCTAATGCTTTTCATGAAGAATCCGATCTATTGCCTAGTCTTCTTTGTCCTGCTGTTGGCAATGACACTAATAGCAATGCCATTCCATGCACAATTCATACACGGACGTCTGCAGGCCTTACCATTGTTCACAATGGGAACTTGTGCCCTCACTGTCTTCATTGACTTCATCACCTGTGCTCTGTGCATATCAATTTTCTATTTGTACTACATATACTCGAAAACGGGCGTGTGGTTTAAAATGGCATACAGTATATAAATACGTGTGTAGGTATATCTGAGTCTTTCAAGTGAAAAATAATTTAATAAATAAAATTATGTATAGTAAAATAAAATCAGATAAATAAACAAAAAAATTAAAAATTTATTAAAAGTATATATTTTTTTCTTCGAAATTATAAGTAAAACATTTTTAATATTGAATATATAAATTACCTGATATATAATAATTAATTTCATATTAATATTGTACACGACAAAAAGTTATTAATTAATATGTATATATATTTTAAAACATTAAAATATTAAGATATATTAAAACATTAAAATAAAAAAAGTCTGTAAGATTAAATATATATCAAAATAATATAAAAAAAAAAAAATGCAAAATAAATAATTACTTCAAAAATATATAAATAAACATATATATTTTTTTTTCATTAGTCCACAAATTATGCAAAATATATTGTATTAAGAAACTAATAACTTCAATATTTTTTAATTGAAAAAAATGATTCAAAATAAACAATTATTTAAATTTAAATACAACCATTTATGCAAAATAAATAATTATATTAAGAAAATAAAAATTAAAAAATTTTTTAAACACAAAAGATGCAACATAAATTGTTTTTTTTTAGAAAAACCAAAGAATTAAAAAAAAAGATAAATAATTATTTCAAGAAAATACAAATTCGGTTTTTTTAATACAACAAATTATATAAAATAAATATTTATTTTTCAATACAACAAATTATGCAAAATAAGTAATTAAATACAATTGAAATAATATTAGTATTAGTCAGAAAAATATGTCAATATTTATTTGTATTCATTTGTAATAATTTCAATAAATTGGAATAAAAAGGGTATAAATTTAAAATAAAAAAAAAAAGAATTAGTAATTAAAATACTTAACAGATTGTTCAAACATGTAAGAACAAGGAACTGTTTGTAAAGCTTTTTAAGATTCCCATTTAATTGATATGATTTCTTCGACTGCATTAAGAGCCGTCATATAAATATGGCGAGCCAAAGTCATTATTAATTTTAGGGCAACCTTGATTTCATTGTCAATTAAATAACTTTTTGGCACTTTGTTAAATTGTTAAGTTCAAGTTTTTACAAAATGCCACCACCTGATCGGCAACTGCCGGAGCGGGTGGATGACTACCGAGAGCTAAAGCAACTGCAGCGACGACAGCATATAGAGTATCAACGCAGTATATCCGAGGTGTTTACTGGTCTTTGCAGTATAATTAAACAGGGTGATCGGCAGCAGCAACGCGAACAACAACAACAACAAGAACAACAGCAGAAGCAACAACAACAACAGGAACAATCAAAGATAGTTTTCGTACGTGGCATACCAAAAAATGTACGTGCTGGCCAGTTTGCGATCAGTATATCGGAAGAATTCTATATAAAATACATGACTGGTATATATTTGTGTGGACTCCTCTACGTACTAATCTGCTGTACCATCTGGTTTAACGTATCTGTATTTTACATCACATTCTACAACGTTCTACGGGTGCCCTACTACGCGTGGTACTTTGGATCAATATTTGTTACTGCAATACTGCAATGCTGTCCAAGGACACAGGATATATTTCCATTGAATGTGATATTGATTATGTTGTATTTGGTGCTAATCATCTTATGCAGTGCATATATCATGCATATGGTCAGTTGGAAAATCATCATGATTTGCATTGCCATAACGATTGCACTGATGACATTGGGTCACTATATTGGTGCACGATTCTCGAAAAAGCTGCCGGATGAACGGTTTACGTTTTGCATATGCTTTCTTATATCAATACCCACGGGGGTGATGTTTATGCTGATGCTCTACTTTGGTAATCCAATCTTTTGGCTAGCCTTCTATATATGTTATTTTACGTATATTGTCATATTAATACCCTATCATGGACAAGACATACACTTACGCGCTAATGGGGATATGATGTCCTCATTGAGCGTTGCGGCAATGTTAATTATTGCTGATTTTATCGAATCTACTGTGCCCTTTCTAGTTTACTATATGTTCTATAGATATACAAAAACTGGTGAATGGCATATGAATTCGATAGTATAATAAAAGTGATACAATATATATATTTATAGATATATATATATAGATATGTGTATATTTGTATGTAATGCATATCTGAATCATATATGCATTTTTTTTTTATTGAATTTAATAACTAAACACGAGTACGAAAATATGAAAATATTCCTCAACCAAAGATAAAAAAAAGTAACAAAAACAAAATTTTCAAATATTCATTTCATTCACATCGCTTGAATGTCAAAATTGAAAAATCATTTGTTTATTATTTTATTTGATTTTTTTGTTGTTTTTGTTGTTGTTGTTTTATTTTTATTTTTACATTAATGAAGTTCCCGGGTTAGCCTTGTCGCACTGTTAAATCGTTAGAGTCACAAATTAACGAATGGATCGCCGTGAAGCGGATGTCTATGGAGTACCGCCAAATCTAAATTTAAGTCATGAAGTGCGCATCTATTTGTTGAGCGCAATATTTGCTTTCGCAGCCCTATTCCAATGGGTGATAATTGGATACTTTACGGATTGGCGTAAATATAAAATGCCACAGGAACGTTATGGCTTATGGTTAGTGATTACGTTCCTTGGCATCTGTTTGTTATCCTGTACGCCGTGCGGTCGTCGTTGTCCCTGGAACGTGATGATTGTTATAATTATTGTTGAATCGTCAACGCTCTACATTGCTGTCGAGCAACAGAATACCAAAGGATATATGGTCAATATATATGCTGTCACAATTGTATTCATGGTGGTCATCACATCCATATTCTATGGTGCGTACTTTCCAATGCGTATGGTGCCAGGCGATCTGATGCTCAGCCTATGTGTCGCAGTTGCCAATATTATGATGTTATTATTCTTTCTCAATGCGTACATCATCAAGAACGATACCATATTTACAATAGTGCGTAACTATTTTGCCCTCACAGCGATCACAATGATCATGTATACGGCGACCATAATACATGATCGTCAATCCGATGTGCCCAAAAATGAATATATTTTTCTCAGTGTATTACTCTTCTTTGGCCAAATGATATTGCATGAACGCATCTTGGCCATCTCTGTGAGCACTACGCGCTCCCAGGCATGCAATGTGAAACTAAATTGAATGAACCAAAAGTAACTATCGAATATATTTGCTATATATTTATGTATATATATATATATATATATATATATATATATACATAATTTATTTTTATTTCGATTGAGATTTGTTTGTAGCTTGGAGGACCTAGGCAAAAATATTGCACAGCAACTCTTCAACTTGGCCCATGGGATGAGTTGCTGTTTGAAGAGCGAGAAGTTTGTAATTGGAGGACATAATATCCAGAAAGGAAATTACGTAAATTAAACCATTTGAAATGTATACATAAACATTTAGTCAAGACATAATAATACTATAATAATTGAACCCAAAACAGAGACAAAGATATGCAGAGATTGTAATGCATACATTTAGATAAATCAATATAAATAAAATGATGAAAACTATACGAACTCTGAATACTTTCTTACTGCTGGAGTTACAGCAGTCACCGTTGTAAACAGTTGCATTGTCTTTTGTGATAAATATAATATCTATATAAATGTATTTAGGAACATATGTGTTTTTCATATATCTTGAATTGAGTGGGAAGCGCGTGTTATGCGTCTCAAGAACACAATGTAAATGTGCAAGTGCTATAAATATAAATAAGAAACAGAAAACGTACTTCAATTGTTATAAACGGGGATTGTCTGACCTTTGTTTATAAGGTAGTAAACAGGTGACTCAATTGAAACAACAATTGATATGGAAAAATGAAAAAATTGCACATTGAGTGCACAGTTTGCAAATCTGGAAGAAAAAGGTGTCAATCAGAACCGATTATATAACTACAAAAGAATGTAAGGTGTGTAAAAAGAGAGAGAGAGAGAAAGAGAGAGAGAGATAGGGGGAGAAAGAGTGAGAGAGAGAGAAAGTTAATGGAAAAGAGGGAGTCAAAAAGATACGGAGGGACACTGTGAAAGGGAGGCAGAGAGATTAAGAGAGAGAGAGAGAGAGAGATTGAGAGAGAGAGAGAGAGAGAGAGAGAGAGAGATAAAGAGAGAGAGTGAAAGAGAGAAAGGGAGAACTAGACTAGACCAATAGAGGTTCAGATAGGGAAGAAGTGAGAAATAGACAGAGAGAGAGAGAGAGAGAAATAGAGACAGTGCGAGAGAGAGAGAAAGAGAGAAAGATGGAATAGGGAGCAAATGGCTACACCACAAAGAGAGGAGTCAGAAAGAAAGAGAGAGAGAGAGGGAGAGACAGAAAATGAGAGACGGAGACAGAATGAGAAGGTGAAGAGCTGAAATATACGAACAATGAGAAAAAGAACAAATTACGGAGGGAGAACGATAAAGAGACAGAAGATGAGCAAAAGAAAGTGACGAGAATAAGCGAGAAAGAGTGAGAAAGATATAAAAAAGAGACAGAACGATATTAAGCGGCAGTTAGACAAATTCAACTATTAGAAGAGAGGCCGCTGATATACTGATGTCTATTTTAAATAAATTATATTAAAAATTAATTAATTCTGTTTTTAAAACTTTTGTTTAACCTAATAATAAATGTACAATTTAATTAAATGAAAAATCACTATTAGAATTATTTATATCAATAATAGTATAATTGTTTTTAATAATTATTAATTTTTATAATTATTTAATTGCTTAATATCATTTTAACTCTGACGATATTTTAATAAAAAAAAAAAAATTATTATTTTGTCTTTATACTTTCTCGACCTCTTGGCTGCGGAAACTCATGGAATATATACATACACATATACATATATTTATTTATATATGCATTTTGATAATTCGAGCTGTGTAAATATTGTAGACAAAATACTTCCTTGCTGCTTCTGAAATTTTATTTTGAGACTGTCGCGTGTAGATACTTAAATAAATATTTAAATAAAACTACGAAAGCCATTGGGAATCACAGAAGTAATCATAAAATATATTTTACAAAACAGCATAATTTATAATTTATACGAAAATTATGTAACAAATAATGTATGAGCACACATAAAAATAAAATATATAAATATATAAAATAGTATAGAAAAAAATTATTTAAAGAAAATATAAAAATTAAAATAAATAAAAGTCAATAAAATAAAAATTAAATTAAACATAAACATAAAAATAAATAAATATTTATAAAATAGTATTTAAGAAATGATTTAAATTAAATATAAAAATAAAAATAAATAAAAATTAAATTAAACCTATAAATAATCTTGAAGAAAAAATTAGTTTAAAAAAACACACGCACAAAATTAATAAATAAAATAATTTTCTAGAAAAAAAATGATTGATGAGTATTTAAGAAATGATTTAAATTAAATATAAAAATAAAAATAAATAAAAGCTAATGAATTTCAAATATATTAAATAATATATGTAATGAGCTCAAATTAATAAATAAACTTAATAGTAAATAAGCAGAGAATAAGACTTAAATAATTGCATGAATAAAAAATAAATAAATATACAAAAGAGATTGAAAAACTACATTTCTAATTTATATATTTAAATACTTAAAATACTCAAAGAAAAAAAATATACGTATTTCCAAAATAATATTTTCATAAACTGTTTCGTCTCAGCCAAAATGCAAACAGTTTTCTGTCTCAAGTGTTTGATCATAATTCGACTAACGCCTTTCTGTTGCAGACACTACCCCTTTCTTTCGTTTAATATTCGAAAGGACATTCGCGCATCGATTTAAACTGGATTAACAAAAAAAAAAAAAAAGTAACTATAATACTTAACAACAAAAAATTTACATAAAGTATCTCTTGCCTCAATTGGACGCCGCTTTAAGCTGGCGTAACTGAATCCTCGACTACCTCAACCTCTTATGAAAATAAATAAAAAAAAAAAAAAAAGAAGGAAGAACTGGATTAATGGGCGCTCGCCGCTGTCCAGGGGCAAAACAATGCGGCAGCTGGCGCTAAACAAAGGATGCCAAGGCGTTCGCGAGCTGCCAAAGAACAATGGCCAGGCATTAGCAGCGCCTGCGCGATTCCGATGCCGATGCCGATGCCAAAGTCGATGCCCAAAGCCCGATCTACATGCCGATCCACTTAAAGTCCAAGCGAGGCGAAAAGAAAAAGTATTTAGAACAATACGAAAAACTCGTTATGAGTCACACAAATCTCAGACTACGCAAAGGCATCCTAACCGTTGTCCATCTGTATAGGTGTGTGTGTGTGTGTGTGTGTGTGTGTGTGTGTGTGTGTAGAGGTATTTAGGGCATTGCTACGATCAACCCCCAACCCCTTTGCTGCCGTCGCGGTCAGTCGCGAAAACAATCAGCGGGCAGAATGTTGATTATGATGCGTATGAGAAGCCCTATGACTATAAGTATGTTGAGAAGCGCAGAGAGAGTGAGTGTGTGAGAGAGGTAGAAAGTGTATAGAGGGAGGGCCAGCAGCCAAGCTTAACGTTGCATTACCTTGTCATGAAAATCTAGCACGAAAATCGTGGGAAATTTCCCAAAAGCGCATATCGAATGCAATTAAACGGCCGCGATTCGCGGTGGTTGCTGCCAAGGCAAAGGGAAAGGCAAGGCAAAGGCAAGGCAAAGGCACTTGGCACCACCACCACCACCACCCAATGGCATTATAATTATTTATCATTTGGGGTGGAAATTGTGTGCGCGGAAAAACTTGAAATGTAAAAAGCTGCGCGCATATTTTCTATAATTTTCACCCCAAAAAAGAAAAAAAAAAAATGAAAAAAAAAACCAAATAGAAATTTCCGCTTGTTGCGCGGTCAACAAAATCTACACCAAATCGTGATTTACCTTTCCGGTGACAACGATTTCATATGCGGAAGTGTTGCAACACGACCTGGCGCCGCAGTGTGCGTGGTAGGCGTCAAACGTGGGAAAATTTGGCAGGCAACAGGCGGCAGCAATTCGTTTTAATGAAATGCAACAAAATGTGCCCAAAGTCCGTTTGATCTGTTTTGCTGCCAGATAAGATAAGGGCAACTTACAGCCGAGGGTGGTGGAATGTCTAAAAGCGTAAAAAAAGCCTCGTTACAACATATGTCAACTATCTAGGGAGAGAAGGGAAAGATCTTTGATTATAGTGTCTACTTCAAGCACTTTTCCATCTGCATGTTCTTTCATTTCATTAAGTATGCCTCATCAAGATTGAAATCTTAAAAACAAATTTTTGCTGATGCATCATTAGAGAAGATTAAATAATGATAGCTTTAAATTTAAGAAACTTGCTATGACATTTATTTTTGTATAAAAAAAAATCAATCTTATTAAGATAAAAATGCAATAGATTTTTCATAATTGACTAAAAAATTTCTCTCAGATAAATATACAATAAATAAAAAGATATTTAGGAGTTTTATAAGCAAAGTAACAATTATGAATATTATTATTATTAAAAAACTGTTTATAAACCTTTAAATGTTAAAAAAATTTGAAAACTACAATTCATTTCATAAGAAAAGTAACAATTAAAAATAATATTTAAATTTTTTTTATATCTTTAAATGTTTAAACAAATTTAAAAAAAAAAAAAAAACAATACATAGAAAACTAAAAAAAAAAAAAAGAAAACGAATGTTTAAGAAATCATTGATATATAATTCTTTGAGTTTTACATTTGCTGCTAACTTCACCAAATTATTAAAAATAACTTTGAATTAATATTTTATTTATTGTTTAGTTTATTTTTTTTTTTAATAACTTAATTTTGCCAATATATGATTTATAATACTTTTACTAAGTAACATAAATATTTATATATAAAACTTTACCGTTTTATAGGCTTAAGTTATTTATTTTTTGATTAGAGCAAATCAATTAATTAAGAAGACTTAATACACACACTGAGAGCATATCGTCGGCATATCGATTTCATTAACCTAACAATTTTCTCTTGAGTGCTGATTCGTCGTCCAGACGAGTATTTCTAAGCTATAGCCATTTGAGTATTCTGCGATCAGCAACATTTGCAAAGAGAGCAAATCCGAGTGAAACCATCGTTCCATTGGCAGGCAGCTATAAGGGGAAAGAGCGGCGCTCTCTAATAAATATACATTTGAAGCTGTTTCCAATAGCCATATCATGGGACGATGGAATTCAATATTCATGCTTTATAAAAAGAGTTTTTAGGAAAATAAAATTGGAATATCTCTTAATATATCAAAAGCCTGACAAGATTAGAAAAATAAAGTTTCTGATTCGACTATAAATATAGACAGAATATAGAAAATATATAATATGCAATATTTAGTCAGATAATTGACGACTGATTTTAAATAAATTTTGTTGACAGTATATATATTTATATATTTATTTAAAGTTTTTACTTATGTATACATATATATGATACGATTTAACATATAAAATAATATTAAACTGCATATGACATATAAAATATTTTTTTTTTCAGTTGTTTAAAAATTGTACATTTATCGCAATTAAATATATTTAATTATTTATTTAATACTTTATACTTCTTTTATTTATTTATTTACTATAAAATTAAATTTAAAAATACATTATTTAAAAAAATTTTATTTAGAATAAATAGAAATTTATTTTTATTTTTAAATTTTAATTTTAAAAATAAATTATAAAATAATTTATAAAATAAATTGAAAATAAAATATATCATTTAATATATAAAAAACATTTCAACTTCTCAGCTAACGTGTTTAAATCTATATTTACGAGCAGTATTCAATATTAATAAATATTTATTTATGTAAATACTATATTTACTAAGAAATGCAAAATAAATTTCGCAAATTTATTTTATTATTGAATATTCATTTTAATTATTTTTGCTCAAGAATTTTACCCTTCAGCGACTTGGGCAAACTAAGACACTATACGAAATTCATTAAGAATTCAAATTGTATCTTTTGCGTTAATTGGCTCGCTTGTTTGTTGTTGCCGTTACCCTAGCATGACTGAGGAAATATATATCTGTAAATATATATATAAAGATATATGTATGTATTAATATAAATAAGCAACATCTTTGCCTCAGGTGCAGTAGTTGCTGCTACTGGGACGTAACCTTTTTTTTTTTCATGTCAATATTTTCATTGGAAAAGCAAACAAACATGCTTAAAATAACAAATTAGCATAGACGAAAGACACTAAAACAACAAGAGTATGAGTGAAGAGAGTGAGAGAATGAGAGAGAGAGGGATGTGAGTGAGAGGGAGAGAGTTAGACCCTTTGGGCATTTATGCTATATATTTTTTCATAGTAGGGTAGCAGACAGTTAACAGCTGGCTTGGTTTAACAATTTGGTTAACGCACTCGACTCGACTCGACTTGCCACAATGTTACTTGCTACATCAATCAACGGCACGACTCATCGACTCCCAAACAAGTCGGCTCCAAGAGACTCGGTCGAGTGCCCAACAAAATGGCGCATTGCTGTTAATGATGCCGACTTTGAAATTTTGCCGACTGCAAAATACAAATAAATGAGCCAAGTGTCGCCTCCTTTTTTTATATATTTTTTTATTTTTTAAGCCAACTTTTCATCATCATCATCATAGTCATCAGCCGGCCACATTCGTCATTTGGCAAACAAATAAAAGCGAGGCTATGCAACGGGTCGAGGACAGCCGCGCGACAGACGTGCTGACAGATACTTTATATTTTGCACTTCTCGCGAACGTGAATGATGTGCGAACAAGTTGTAATTATTTGAAGAACTTCAATCTGCGATGGTCGAGCCTAAATAGAAATAAAAAAATAAAAAAAATAAGAAAAACCCGCCAAGCTGTTTGTCAACATTGAAAGAACGTCATGAGCGTGTCTTCAAATTGACATTTTGTTGACTGACTAATGTTGCTTGGCAGAGATTTCTGACTCTCACTCTTTCAATGTGCTGAGGCTGCTGACAGCTTGTGAAATATTTATATGAATGCAAAGCTAAAGGTGTTGAAGCTAATGACAGAACTGGGATTTGGTTAGTTTTAGAAAGCGATTCTGTTGAAGCAAATGATATACAAAGTTTTTTTTTTTTCTGATAGTATATAAATTAAGTATTTAATATGCTGAATGTTAATTTTACAATGTTAATTTTGATTTTTAGCAGTATAGAAAAATAAAATAAAATTATTGCGTCTTTGTTTAATACTTTTACTATTATTCTCAATTATATTTTTAAAGTAAAAAATATATATATTTTATATACTGAAAAATCATTTTAACCTAATTTTCCATTTTCAATGATTTATACCATGAAAAAGGACTACATTTTAAGATTTTAAAATATAATTGTTTTTTATATTCAATTATAAAGTTTATTTTGTGTCAACTGCTGGTATAATATGAAATATATTTTTGTATATTTTGGAAGTGAAACGCATGGAGGAAGAATGATCAACTTCTATAAGTGATTTTTTTTTTTTCAAAATAAATATTTAGTTTTAGTGCTGAGCTGACCAAACAAGCAAGTAGAGTGAGATAGAGAAACTAGCAAGAACAGAGAAAGTCGGATGGGCATAGCTACATCTGTTTAAAGGGCATTAGTTTATTGATATATTATATTTAATTTTCTATCCATATGTTTTTAACTACATATAAATATACACTCAACAAAATAGTATGTACGTACAGAGCTCTTTCACTCAATTTAACACTACTACGCTATGCTACATTTTCACATGAATTTTAAATAAAATTTAAAAAAAAATAAATAAATATAATAAAAATTTGTTACACTTTCCTAACCCATTTTTAATGACTTCAGGCCCCTTACAAGAAATCTTCTATAATATTTGTATAGAATTATGTATATAATTTAAAATAATTTTACGACATTTTATTGCTCTGAAAATTTAAGAGAATTCAAACAAAAAAACTCAATTTACTTTTAATTGTGTTTGTACACAATTATTTAATTTTTTTATACAAGTTTAAAACAAGTTCTCTTCCCTAAAATTCTTAAAGAATGAATACAAACAAAACCTCAATTTATTTGCAATTGTATCGCAATTAAAGTTCTATAATACTGTCTAAGAATTTTTACTATATGCCAACCCATCCCAAATGAGAACCAGTTGAAGTGCACTTATAACTGTTGTAAGTCCCAATGACCGACCATTAAAGCTACCCTTAACCCAAAAACTAAGTCATTTAAAAGTCACATTACAAAAAAAAAAAAAAAAAATTGAGGAAGAAAAATGGGAAAATCAAGAATAATTACTCTATGATTGTCCAGTGAAGTGCAGCGCTCTCAGGAGCTTACAACTTGTTTTTTTTTTTCCTGCTTAGGCTAACCTCATTATTCAATTTCCTTGGTCCAAGTCCAGGTCCCGTGCAGTGAGTTCAGCCCAAGGGGCAAACTGTCTGTCCAGCCAGGCAACAAACTATTAGCCTGAAAATTCAAGGAGAGATAACAAGTTTTTGGGAATTTACCTCAATAAGCAATAACTCAACACACTAATTATGAATTATGAAACAAAAGGGTTAAAAAGGAGTAAAAACGCAAAACCAATTGCACATTGACTTCGGCACGAACTGGGCCTGAGTCTCATAATCGAGTTAGAGACAAAGAACCAGATCGGAGGACCGGAGGACCGAACGGCCGAGGGACAATATGAAAAACTAAACTAACTGGTTGGCTTTTGCACAAATATTAAATTACCACAAATTTGTCGGCGCAGCATTAATGCAATAATTAAAATCAAGAACTAGACACAGTTGCACAGCTGAAGACCAAAGACGGAAACCAAAACCCAAACCCAACCAAACCACCAATTGACAGACCCTTTTGCTAGAGAGTAAGCCCGACCTGAGGACGGGCATCCGTTGAAAGTCATGTAACTTATTTCTTGTTACGGTTGAGGAATTTTCTCTTTCTCTTTCCATTTTTTTTTTTTTTTTTTAGGAGTTGACATTGAAACTGAAGTTGCAATTGTAATACAAAACTGAGCTCGAAAAGTAACCCAAATAGGTTTCGGAAGCTGCGGTCGGAACACCCCGAGACCAGGTTCTGACGGCCCCTTTTCGTTTTTCTCTCTTATTCGCTATGTCCAAATGTGTTTCCAATTTGTAGTCACTGTCGCTCTTTATCCTTATCACATCGAGTGGCACTCGTGAGAGAATTTGGTCGACTCGACCGCAAGTCGAATGCGGTGACATCCTTTTAATGCGACACCATCTCAGCAGGCCGCCTTTACCTCCCCTCTCGCCCCTCTCACTCTATGTCTGTCTGTCTCTGCCCTAGGGCAGCACCACCCCTCGCCACGAATGTGGATTTTAATTATGCTTGACAATGGTTACGGAATTGATTTTCGATATTTGATCATTCGCTGCGGTTAGTTAACGCTGTTTAGGCAGCACCATATCACATACACAGAGAATGAGAGAGTGTGAGAGTGTGAGAGAGTGAGGTAGTTAGCATTAAATGAGTGAGAGGGAGATCAACGATACAATGCCATATGAAATTACAATGTTCCAAGCACTTGAACTGCATTTCCGCATCGCAATGTGTTAATGGGCCAAACCCCCTCCTCCCTCTAGCCCTCTTTCGTTCTCTTGGTATCATCTCTCTAGCCTGACTGAATTCACAACATTTCGAGGCGTCAGAAGCCACAGCCGTCTTGGCCCCTATTAGCCGTTGCATGATTTGCATAATTTATAAGTATTTCGCATCTGACATTAGAGACAGTTGCTTGTTTTTTTCTGTCTAATTTATGGGATGCAAAGGGTAGTTAACGCCTATACCCAACGACAAATCATTAAATTGAATATGCTGCTATGCATAATTTATAATTGAGTTTGTTTTCAGAATTTTCTAAAAAAAAAAAATACTTTTACTTTCTTCTACACGTATATCTATAAATTAGTGCTTCTTTATTTAAGAATTTTTAAATAAATATAATTTATCATTAAATATGCAGATATAAGATATAAGTATGCAAAATAAAAATAAATATTTTTTAAATTATGAAACTTTATATATATCATATAATAATTTTCTTTCGTAAAAAATAAATGTTTAAAATTTGTTTTCTGTAAAAATCAAAATAAGTTTTATAATAATAATATAACTATAAATTAAAAAAATAATAATAATTTGATAAATATATTTTAAAATTTATTTATAAAATGTAAAATACATTAATAATTTTCTTTCGTAAAAATCAAAATAAATTTTTAAAATTCGAAATATATTTATTAGCAAATAATCGTGAAATAATAAAAACAAACAAATTCATGATTATTTGCTAATAAATATATTTCGAATTTTTAAAATTTTATTTATTTTGCACGAAAGAAAATTTTTAGAGTATTTTATTTTTTATAAATATTTTAAAATTTATTTAGCAACTAAGTACGTACAAATTCATATTGAAATTTTATATATACATCTTCTATATAATATGAGAATGTATTCCATATATGCTGCAAGCATTTTCGCTCTACATTATTTGAGCAAATACCCAATAGGATCGTAAATGCTTATCCAGCTTGCCAATCAATACAGAAATCCAAACAAAATACACTCATGTAGCTCTAGAAATCTAATCTTAAGACTCATAAGTAGTTGGCTGTTCGAGCAAAGCCGCAGCTTTAGTGCGAGTCTTAAGGCTGCCCAAATGTCTAGCAAGTAAAGTAAATATCCAGCTACTAGTCTAAGGTCCGGGGCTTGAGGCTTGACGCTAAGGCTGAGTCTGAGGTTGAGGCTGAGGCTGAGGCTTAGTGCAATTCGTGGAAAATTGTGCACAGAGCCGTCGCACTGTCTAAGATCTTCCACTTGAGCGGCCATAAAAACAGGTAAATGAAAATGGTTTTCTTTTTTTTTCAATTTAGAATTTTCCTACCTGTTGCCCCTAAAACTAATTGAGACCGCCCTCATTGAATAATTTTGTTGAAATATTTTTCTCTCATTGTTTTGCTGCACAGATTTTATATATATATATATTTTTATATACTTGCCAGACAGTTCGGGGCCCGAGCAGGTAATGATGATGTATGGGTAAATTGAATGATTAATGGAGTGCGCTTTATGTCAGGGTTCCGGTTGGTCAGGGTCTGCTATACTATGTCTGTCTCTGTATATGTGTGTGTGTGTGTGTGTGTGGCATGCATAAAAAATAAAAGGATATCGTGTGGCCAAATATATGAAATTTAATTAAAATATTTTTATGGTAGCCCAAAAAAAAAAAAAAATGGTAATGGAATAAAGGAAGGTGTGTTCAACCATTTATGAAGGGCTTGTCGAAGGCAATTCAATGTTGGTCTAAGCGGGAAAAAATTATAATTATTTTTCATTCTCAACTGGTAAAAAGGTTTTTTGGGAAATATGTTTAGCAACTCAATGAAATGGAAGAGCTGTGCTGACAAATTATGTTTAAGCTATTGGAATAAATTTTATTTTAATGGTAAATGATATCATAATAAAAATAATTCATATTTAATTAATAATTAAATATTTTAAGGGCATATTCAACTTTTCTAAATATATATAAAAAAAATATAGTTACATTGTATTTGTCTATTTATAAATAATATATATGTATAGATTTAATGCATATAAAAATTGTTTAAACTTTTTTAAATATATATAAAAAATATAGATACATTTTATTTATATATTTTAAAAAAATATATATAGCAGTTTAGTGTATAAAAATATAAATATAATATATAAAAATATATAAATATGTTTTAAAATATTTACAAAATATTTATAGTTTTTCCTTTAATATATAAAATTAGGTTTAATTTTAATATGCATATAATTTTTTTTTATTTCATATTTTTATTTTTCAAACATATTTAAGAGAAATAAATATAAGAAAATAATTTAACAAAAAAATAACAATTTTAAAAAATATTTATAATATATATAAAAATTTTTCAAGAAAATTCAGTAAAGAGTATTTAAAAGTTCTTAATGTTACTTAAATGCAGCTTAAATTTGAAACACTTGCAGTAAAAATTTATAATACTCATGGGAATTGTGGCCTGTCATAAGCGTTGTGAACTATCGGGTAATGGAGCGAGGAGAGTGAGAGAGAGAGGGAGAGTGGGGAGAACAGAGAGTTAACCAATAAGGCGCCACATCCTTTACAGGCCATAATCAGCACACAATCAGCCAACGGATGGACGAGGTCGAATGCAGCGGATGGCAAAAATTAACTTTTTTAATGAATTACGTGAAATGCAAACAGCCAGAGAGGCAGAGAAAGACAGAGAGATATGCAGAGAGCGGGAAAGATAGAGAGTCTGAACTGAGCTCACGTTACATTGCTCGGTCGAAACGCATTATGTCATATCGCTGATTGAACCAACCAACCGAGCCAAGCGAATATTGGCGAAATGTTGGTCTAGAACAAAAGGCCAGGTCAGGCCAGGGCCATAGTGAGGCTGTGGTCCGGTCGGTCGGCTGGCCGTGCGGTCTGCATTGCCCTGTGGTCATTAAAATTTTATATTTTAATTTGATTTTCCTGCTGCGACATGGCAATAAAAATCATGTAACGAGTTTGAACTGCCAACAACGGGATGGAGCACATGAAGCGTCTCACTAAGCGGATCAGTGACGCGAGGCGCGTTAAAATTGCCAAGTCTATAATTTTTCTCTTTCTACTTGATAGCTGCTTAGCGGATTATTATTTCTACGTACAATTTAATGCCCATCTCTATCTATTTGCCGCGCCTAAGTCCTGATTGAGTCTGAATGGCAAAATGATTTTGGACCCCGTTGCCGCTCCAGCAAAAGACGCCGACGTGGCGTTTCGATTTTGCAAAATATCCGAGTTGACAATTGGAAAGCGGCTGGAATGGGGATTTCCTTTTGAGCTGCAACTGCAACACGCGTGCATCAATCAATTGTATGGCCGAGATCTTTGTCTGTCATTGAGGATGTGTCTTCGTGTCGTCTCAACTCCTTTTTCTCTTTTTCCTTTTCCTTTTTTTTTTTTTTTTTGTAGCTGTTGAGAACATGTGCGGATTTATTTCTTTCACTTGCGACCAATGAATGCGCGGCTTATTCGATTATTGTGCTGCAGCCGCTTTCATTTCCTTTCAGCGCAATGATTGAGCGCGAGTTATCATTCACGATTTAGGCGCACAAAGAAGGTGACCTCATCAAACGGCGAGGACGCACATTAAGTGCAAGCCGCTTAAACCACTCCAAAAGCCGACTGCACATAATTGTCAAGGCGAACGGAGCCGTAGGATAACCACCTGGAGTCGAGACCCCTTTTCATATCTATTTTTGTTTCCCTATTCTATTTCAAAAATATATAATATCTATATTTTTTTAATTAAATACGAAAATTGAAATGACAAATTCTTGTTAGGGCTTCCATTGAATTCGCATCTGAAGTGGCTTATTAAATAAATGTTGACAGCAGCTGCATAGCTCAAAGAGATTGTAATTCAAAATCATATTATAATATTAAATGAATTTTTAATTTTAAAATGTTACAGACAATAAAAAGATTTAAAAATGTGTTTATTATAGATTATGAATACTTAAATAAAATTTACCTTATTTAATAAAAAATATTTAAATATTAAAAAAAATGTTTGGTTTCATATTATATTATTTAGAAAAAATTCTTATTTTATTTTCAAAAATAATAAATAAAAAAATAAAAAATAATAATATTAATAATAAAATAAAATATATTTAAAAAAAATTAAAATAACAATTCTATATATATTAATATATAAAAGAATATTAATAATTAAAAAGTTGCATATAATTGCATAATAATTCAAACATATTTAATTAAAATATATTTATTCTTAAATATTTTCGCATATAAAAATTGTATGCATTCACATAATAAAACATTTTAGATTTGAAATTAATTTTGTAAAAACATAAATGAAAAAGAATTTTAAATATTTCATAAAATGCTTGCAGCTAACTTTTTTGTCAACTCTTTTTTCTGTGTGTGTGTGTTTTTTTTTTTTTCGTTCTGCTTGTAAAGTTTAAATATTTGTTGACAAAATGGCGGCTGGCTGGTCAACAAAATGGCGACGCGCGCTTACAGCAGTGCGCTGACCCCAGCATACACACACACACACACACACACACACACACATGCACACATACAACGCCGCACACTCAAACATTTATTTATAAATATTTACACATTTTTTTCTCTGTGTGCAGCCCATGCGAGTTGTGAGCGTTAAAATAAACAAACCGCCAGCAGCAGGCAGAACAACAACAACAACAACAACAATAACAGTGGCAGCAACAACAAATATGTGTTGTTATAAATTATGTTTGCTCAAAATTTATGCCCATATATATGTGTATGCATGTGTGCATATGTGTGTGCGTTTTGGTCGAATATTAATACCTTCATAATTAATGAGCATTCGCCAGAGTCGTGTGCAAAATGCATGTGCCAAAGCCACCAACACAATTTATCCCCCTCACTCTCTCCCTCTCTCTCTCTCTCGTTCTCTCAGCATCAACTGTCTACATGAGTGCAACCCATATTAATGGCACCAAATGCTTGCCTATGCATATCTGTGTGTTTGTGTGTATTTGTTTATATATATATAAATATATATATGTGTGTTGTGGCTGACAGCATCTGTCAGTTGCCAATGTGCGTGGCTTCGCCTCTCGCCACTGGCCGTTCATAATGTCAACTGTCCGGCGGTTTAAATCAACATCAACCCCAGTAAAATCATCATCAACAACAACAACGACAACAACAACAGCCAACGCCTGGCAGTTAGTTATGGACCAGAATTTACAGAATTGCAGCAATTGAAAAGATTGAGGATTTAATTGCGGTTAGCTAAAGATAGCGGCAATTAAATAAAAATATGTATATATCAATATAATAATTTATATATAATTATGATTGACTATGGAAGGATTATGTTCATAATCTGTGGGATTATTAAATGCATATACATTTTTTTTTAAATTACTGTAGATTTGCTTCTTTTTTGTCTGTTTTTTCATTCAGCCACATTTGAATTGTATAAATCACATATTAGGGCAGAGTAAATGAATTCGTTATTTTCGAACAATCAGTCATCAATACATACATTTATATATATAGTATTTTATTCTCAATTTCCATATTAAATTATTTCATGATAAATACTACATAATAAATTATAAACAATATTTATATATAAAAAAAGCATAATAATTTAAAAAAAAATTAATATAAATTATAGTATAATAAAAAATAAACAATAATTATATATGCATAATAATATTAATATAAAATTTAATATAATATATATGCATAAGTATTTGAAAATTTGATTTTAAAGGTTTAATGCATGCTGAAACTAATTTAATAGTTGACAAAGGTTTAAAGAAACATCTTATATAGAGGCCGATATCATAAACTAGCTTTAGCCTAAACTCTAAAAATATTTATGAGTAGATTGGAAAAAAATATTTAATGCTAAAACAAAAGATGATACAAAACAAATACTAGAAGTGCAAGAAGTAAATAAATAAAATTTGCTGATTCTAAAAAAAATATATATATAATAATAATAGAAAATTTAGCAACTTTAATTGACAAAAAAAAAAAAAAAATAAAAAAATCATAAATAATAACACGGACTCAAAAAAAATTAAAAAAAAAAAAATAAATCAGTTACATTTCCAACTTATATTTTCAATAATAAAATGCTTAGACATTGGACCCTCAGTTAACGAACGCCTCGGATAACGAGCATTTCGCATAACGATAACACTTTTTTTAGTAATAGAAGTTTCGCATAACGAACAGTGTTTCGCATAATGAACGCATTGTGTTTGTTAATCCTAGGGTCCACTGGATATAAAATGTAGACTCTGCAATTTTTTGTAACTACTTTATATATTCTCTACAATATTTTTAATGTCAAGATTCCCTCTAAATTAATACAGCAGTCACATACATATATATTCAACAATATATATAGCCTGAGGCACTTTCCCACATCAGCTTGGACCCGATTCCAGGATGCGGACACACACAACGCAATGCGATCCCAGCTACAGGGCATCTGCATTCCAGGCATTCGCAATGCCAGCGACACCCCAACTCCCCTGGGTGCAGTTTCAGTAGAAACTGCAAAGGCAATCGTGAAATTTTTCACACCTTCGGCACGGCATGTGGCCGGAGAGCGACAATGTCTGATTAATCGCCATATATCGATCAGTTCTCTTGCAGACAGCCTGGCAGAGCGGCGTTAATGTGGCCCGGAGACTCAGAACCGACCCGAGTCGAACTGTCGACCTTCTATTGCCTACTGGCGGCCCCGCTGTTACTGCTTACCTAAAAGCCAGCGAACCAACACCTGTGTGCATCCTGTGACGTTTCAGGTGTTCGCATTAGTCACAAGCACAGACTGAGAGACGACAAACAGGCAAACAGGCAACAGGCAACAGGCAGCAGGCACTGGAAAAGGAAAAGGACTACAACGAGGACATTAACGAGCCAGGCAGTTAGACATCGTCGTTTGCTACTCCTCCTGTTGCCTACCACCTCCCTCGTCTAACACCACTGCCTACTCCTGCTACTGCTCCTGCTCCTGCTGCTGCTCCTGCTCCTGCTCCTTGCATGATGCAGCATTTTGCATGGTAATTTGGGAGGCAGGCATCGCGACCATCCTGCGCTTATATGACAAATGTTTTTTTTCTTTTCGACAGTCATGGCCATTTAAAGAGCGCCCAAATAATGAGCGCAAATATGCCAAATCATCTAGTTAAAGTATATTTATAAAGCTGATTTATGAGGCCATCGCCAAAAGGCGATGCTATACGCTGTGCAGACAAACGGAACATGTCCTGTTCTGTTCTGTTCTGTTATTTCTCTTTTTACGCTAAGCTCGACATGTGTTGGCTGGTTAAGTTTATTGTTTAGATTTATGTTTACACAGAATAGCTCATGGCCGGGGGAAATTTATTTATGGCTATTTATAATCATATATGCATATGTTGGTAAATATTTATAAAAATAAATGAATTAATTTTATTAATTTAAATTTAATAAATATAGTACATGTATGTATACAACATATTTACATTATTCATAATTTCATTAAAAATATAAGAAAATAATTCTATATATTTTCATTTAAAAAAATAAATTTATTTATATTTAATAAATTATATTAAATGAATGTAGTGAATACTCAATATATGTTTCTTAATTTCGTTTAAAATATAGGAACATAATAAAATATATTTTCATTTAAAACAAATAAACTTATATGAATGAACTTAATTAATTTATATTTAATAATTATAGTATACGTATATATTTCTTAATTACATTAAAAATATAGAAAACAAATGTAATATATTTTAATTTTAAAAAATTATATGAATTAATTTAATTAATGGTTTATGTATGTATACTATATGCATTTTATTATTATTTCGTTAAAAATATAGGAAAAGAGTTTCATATATTTTCATACAATTTTGTTTTTTTTTTTTTTTTTAATTTTGTTAAGTTGGCTGGTTAGAATTTGTGTATTTATTATTTCTATCTACTCAAGTCAAGCAGATTCATAAATATTTCATGAATATTTGATAATACTAGCTTTGAGTAATGAATTGAGATATTTTCTCTAATTCGAAAAGAGAATGTTTGGAAATTTACTATTTACTTAAAAAGTTTTATTTAAAGTCATATCAAATATATTTGGTAATATTAATTCAAGTGCAAAATAATTAATTAATATTAATATTAATATTAATTAATTTAAATTAAATTACATTAACGATAAACCTAAATTTAACTGAAATAATAATTTCACAACCTTAATTATATTCCTATCCAACTCATAAATATTATAATTAAATATTTATATATATATTGATATATTTATCGCATTAATATCAATTTAAATATTTCAAAATACATTTTGTATTTAACACAATAATATTTTCATTAATTGACTTTTAATGCATATGTTTTATTCAAATTAATTTGATAAAAAATTCATTTAAATTATTTTGTAAATAAATTAAAGTTGATCTCGCAAAAAGCTTGACAAAATAATCAACGAATTGAAATTTGAAATTCATTCACAAACTCCATAGAAATTTCTAGTCAAGGAATTCTCTATCATTGAACTCAGCATCTATTGAGAGATAGAGATATATGTATGTATTATGCTATGCAGCATATATAAATAAAGATTATTTCAGAATTTATATGCAATTCATAATACATTTTATGCGTGCTTTTAATATCTGGCATATGTGGTCGTTAGGCCAACGATCGTCTGCCAGATACGGCTCATGCATAATATTCTATTTTCACAGCATCAGCACGACGACATGTTGTGAATATATTAAGTTAAGAAGTAAATTGTGGTGCCGTAATTTAAATATATATTTATATTGATCTTTCGCATATTTAATAAGCCAACAAAAGCACATTCACTAATTAATATTGAAACAAACGAGTCGGCCGGCTCCAAAGATATACAACTCATAAAGATTCAATAAGCCAACAAGCTAATGGATGTCTAATTTTTGGGGGCGCATCTGTCACGTCCCGACCCTGCTCCAGTGCCCCTGACAGATGTCACGAGCACATGCACATACATATACAGACACATATAAGTATATACACATATATATGTTTTTTTTTTTTTTTAAGTTCTGTTTTCGTTCTGCGTTCCGGTTTTTATTCCTGAACTCGCTTTATCAGCTTCACATTTTGGTTGTCTTTGCCTTTTTAGTCGCTTTTGGCGGCGCGTCGACTAATTTTCATAAAATAACGATCGATTTTAAGATCGAAGAAAAAGGTGTGAAGTATTAATAAGACGTCAACGAGAAAATGTTAATAAGTGGCCTTTGCCTACATGACATTCAACACGGATCTCTCTGCGCTTATTATGCTTGTTCAGCACTAGTTTTTGGATTATCAATAATATTAAAGCTATAAAATTGTAAATGAAATTAAAAATAAATTTTAAATAATATTTAAATTATATTTTTGAATAAGCCAAAAATGTAGAAGGCTTTTAGCAGTTCGTTAAAGTTGTAAAGATTTGCCAATATATAAGCGACGAAATTAAATTTAAATTGTTAATTAGTGATCTTAATATATTAATAATACTGAAGATTATCTATAGAAGACAGCAATACATTATATTTAAAATAGCATTAATATTCAACTCGACAGAACTTTATAACCAAGAAATCGACTAAATTTTCTGAAGATTTCTCGTGTAAGGCTTTATTATATAGTAGTAGAAGTAGAAGTAGTAGTAGAAGTAGAAGTAGAAGTAGTAGTAGAAGTAGAAGTAGAAGTAGAAGAAGTAGTAGAAGTAATAATAGAAGTAGAAGTAGTAGGAGAAGTAGAAGTAGAAGTAGAAGTAGAAGTAGAAGTAGAAGTAGAAGTAGAAGTAGAAGTAGAAGTAGAAGTAGAAGTAGAAGTAGAAGTAATAATAGAAGTAGAAGTAGTAGGAGAAGTAGAAGTAATAGTAGAAGTAAAAGTAGTAGTAGAAGTAGAAGTAATAGTAGAAATAGAAGTAGTAGTAGAAGTAGTAATAGTTGTCGAAGTAATAGTAGAAGTTGAAGTAATAGTAGAAGTAGAAGTAATTATAGTAGTAGTAGTAGTAGAAGTAGTAATAGTAGAAGTAGAAGTAGTAGAAGTAATAATAGTAGTAGTAGTAGTAGAAGTAGAAGTAGTAGTAGAAGTAGAAGTATAAGTAGTAGTAGAAGTAATAGTAGTAGTAGTAGTAGTAGTAGTAGAAGTAGTAATAGTAGTAGTAGAAGTAGAAGTAGAAGTAGTAGTAGAAGTAGAAGTAATATTAGAAGTAGAAGTAGTAATAGTAGAAGTAGAAGTAATAGTTGAAATAGAAGTAGTAGTAGAAGTAGAAGTAGAAGTAGTAGTAGAAGTAGAAGTAATATTAGAAGTAGAAGTAGTAATAGTAGAAGTAGTAGTAGAAGTAGAAGTGGTAATAGTAAAAGTATATTTATTTGACTTTTTTTAGTCAACCAAAACGACAACAACATGAGTTCATTCCATTAGGCTATGAATCTGTATAGATTCTTCCATTTGCTCTCAATTTTAAATAATAATAGACTAGCAAATTTAAAAAACGAAATGTATAAACATAAAAATATTCCAAGATATCATCAAAATGTTCATCAATATGACAATTGCATTCTGTTGAGAAATATATGAATCAAATATTTTTAGCCGATTTACAAATATAGAGAAATGTTTTTCAAGGTTCATATCTGGTGATTCTAGTCATAAAATATCAGACGATAGATAACGATATTAACAACTACTATTTGTACTGTCGTCCACTGGACATAGAGCTAACCACATTTCTCATTTGGTTGATTTGTTTTTTTTTGTTGTTTTTTGTTTTAGTATTTTTGTTTCGTATTTTTCGTCGTTTTCTCGACGTCTTTATGCAGAGAGCTGCTGCGTGGCCCATCATCAACTTTAACTTGCACTCGATGTCTCACCTTTCGAATGATTTATTAAAGTGTCATTAGTGCACGAGTGCTCGAAAAATGAAACGAAACCGAAGCCAACCAAAGTAAAAAAAAAAGAAAAAACGGGTTCAACTGAGTCCCAGACTCGACTTGACTTTGAGCAGTAGATGAGGTTGAGATGAGATGAGTTGCTCGGCTCGACTTGACTCGGCCTGGACGTGGAGTGCGGTAATGAAGTTACAAATAAAAAAGTGAGAGAGAGAGAGAGAAGAAGAAGAGAGAAATACGAAACACAAACGATCGCCGCTTGGAAATGGAACCCGATCGTGTAATGGCTGCGTTAAGTAGTTGAAGCTGGAGGGGCAAACCTCTTGTAAATTTAAATTAAGCAAGCATCACACTCACACTTGCTCTCCCTCTCACTCTCCCTCTCGCTCCTTCAGTGTGTTCTACGTTTACAGTTAGCTTCTATGATCAGCTGCCTTTGACCCAAGCGCTGTGGCTTTCATCATGATTGGAACGCCACGATGTCTGGCATTGATTTATCTATGGCCATAAAGAGTGCCAAGTTTTGATGTCGAGGCGAGAAAATTAAGTTGTTGTCGCTTGGCTGAGCCAAAGAATTCTCTACATATCTGATAAGCTCCATTAAAAGTGACCATCAAAGTTATTTATGTCTTAATGCTGTGTGTGCATTGATTGTGCCTAGAGTTAACAGATCAGTCGATATACATATACAGTATGTCTATATAGTTAGTGTGTCAATAGTTAATCAACTGAATTGATGTCAGTCGAGTGTAATGTGCATTTAGTGTGAATTAGAGAGTTGTATAAAGTCTTTTCTTTTATCGTACCTGTTGACAAGTTTTAAGTTGAACTTCAACTGATGCATGTGTGTGAGTCTCAAATGGCATTTCCAGCATCTGAAAGGTAATAAGAAACGATGCATAAACTTAGTGTGGAAATTACAATAGAAAACTAAAACTAAAGTTTTTATCGCTAGGCGACAGGTTGGAGTTTGTAACTCAAAATTGACTTTTCGTTTATGCTTTGGCTATAAAAACTAAGAAAATCTATTTTGTAAATAATCTTGCAACTATCAAAACTATTTTACTAACAAAAAACAAAGTTTTGATTAATAGCAATAAAAGACAGAGTTCTTTTTTTTTAAATATATTAATATGAAATAAAGCCAAATTTGCTATTAATATATATGCATATATCAATCAATTGATATTTTTTCCTTATCACTCAATATTTATTTAATTGTTTATTCAAGTTCAATATTTATACAATATTCATAGCGAACCTACTGATAAGCTGAGCAAAACAAAATTTATGTTTTGCTACTAAAGGGAATTGAATTATATTAAAACAATTTTTAATATTAAATTATAAAATTATTTAAAATATTACAAATTTATATTTATAATATTAGATATATACTATTACAAGTTGTGTTAATATAATGATCTCTAATTCACTTAAGTGTCAGAGTCCAAAGCCAATTTAACTTATGTTTATTTGAATATTCACAGAAGTACTCAGCGCCAACACTGAAACATTGCTAAAATACTAAAATTAAAGAAATTAAAAATATTAAAATAAATAAAATATGATAAAAGAAAAAATACTATAAATAATTAAATACATCTAAGTAATTGATAATATTTTATATTTGAAAATATTTAAATAAATTTGAAATAAATTTATTTCATTTTTTTTTTTCTAGCAAATGCTTAGTTAACAGCCAACCAAACAAGCAAGTCAGTTTTATTTTTTATTATATTTTAATCATTTTGAATATTAAATAATATAATTAAAATTAAAATCTCCCCAATTTTCATCTATATTTCACCAGTCAAAGTTAAGTTTTTCTTTGAATTATTAATATGAATACTTTTTAATATTAAATATTTATAATTTTTTAAGCTATTCCCAATTTTCTACTATACAACATTTATTAGCATATTCAGAGAATTATTTAGCACCAACAGAAATGAATTTAGCCTAGCTAAAAAAAAGGAATTGAAGGCACTTATTTTAAATTTAAGGCTGAACTGTATTTAAATAAATTATTGACCGGACCAATAGGAAATATATTTGAGTAAATTATGAATTTGTAAGCGAGGGCATGCAACTACTAGTTGCTGCTGAGCGTAAACCCGAGTATAGTTAAGCGAGCAGCGAAGTGGCTATTTATGCCCTTCAGAAATGAACACTATGGTTTCGAAGAGAATGCAACTAGAAGAGTCTAAAGAAATCCATGGAAGAGTGCTACTCAAGACCTTTCGAAACGGTCGCTACAATTAAAAAAAGAGAAGAGTCCGAAGAAATCCATGGATCAATGCGACTAGAAGTAGATAGTGTAAAGAGGCGCTGGTCCATTGATCAATGCGAATAGAAATAAAGAGAAGACAATTGGTTCAAGGAACATGACGAAGTCAGTGCACTCTTTTCAAGAATGAGAAAATGGAAAATGTCCGAATCAGAAAGGTACTGAAAAAGAGCAAGATTGAATTGTCTTAAATACCTATTTATATTGTTATGCTCAGCGTACAAAGCCCTCTCTTTACTCACTACCATTACCTAAGGCAACCTATAGTAAATACGCGAACTCTGCTCATACCCTTGACCGAGACCTAAAAAAAAAAAACAATTAAACATATATATATTGTAATATATGCTCGTATGTAGACATATTTTTGGCTACTTTGGTTGTTTCCGTTTTGGTTAAACGTGCGATCCAAAAATGAAGAAAAGTATTGAACACCTGCTAATGTCACGTAGCTTGTTTTGGTTGGCACGGGGCTTTTGATTGCCAATTGGCAGCAGCAGCTGGCGAAACCTATTCAACATTTTGAATCGGATCTTTTTTTTTTTTTTTTTTGACACTTTCGAAGTCACAAACCGTTTCACGCCGCATTTAAAAGCAATTCAAACAATCCACAAATTTATGGATTGTGCATATGGAAGAGACCTGCGGCCCAATCAAATATTCAAATTCGATGCCTTTCAGCGTTCTTCATAACTTCATCTTTCAAATTAATCGATGAAATATGTACCAAAACGAAGCGGCTAGCGGCAAGCTAAGGTAAGCTATAAGCGTCCAGCGGACAGCGGCCAGCGGCCATAGCGCGACAGTTAATAGGCTGTCCGTTCATATATTTGCTATCCAACTTGTTGCTGTCAAAATAGGCAGCAAAGCCGATGTCTAAGTCGTTGATGGGAGGTGGAGTAGTCACAGTCTCGCACCACAGGCTGTCTAATACCTCATAAATAAATGTTTAGCAGTCGGTCAACGAAACTGTAGCGCACAAAAACAAATACCCTATTGAAAATGGATACACGCGCTTGGACCCGACGAGCACCCAATGGACCCCCGACCCTTGACCCTACCCAACAGTGGAGACATGAGCCATAGATAGCAACAGGAATACACACATATATATATATATATATATTTTTTTTTTTACACATATATCCATTGTCAGGGTCCGTCCCAGTGCCATCGTGATAACTTCATAACTTAACGCATTTGAATAATTTCGTATGCGCATTTACAATTTTTGTCACAAAAAAAAAAAAAATAAATAAAAAATAAAGAGAGAAAAAATGGACAACGGTAGGAGGTTGCCCCCACGGCTGAGAAAAATATTGACAGCGACTAATGTTTGAAAATTTGTTTGAACTTTCTGGAATTTTAAAGAGATAATTTCTATATATACATATCTATATATATATATATATTTTTTTTTTTCTTCATCTTATTTATGCTCTTATGATAGACCATTTTTATTTATTCACTGTTAGTTTTGCTACCCTTGAATTTATGGAGTGCTAAAGCAATAATCAACGGCTGTGTTCGTATATCAACAGCGGAGAATGGAGAAAAATTTGACTTGCATGAAAAGTTATCTATGAGATGGGCATATTATTAAAAAATATTAAAATGGAAAGCAAACTTATATTTTTTTATTAAATAAACATTCATCTTTTTATATAATATAAAAAAAATGTATTTATGATTTGATTTGAAATAATATACAAATTTTGTAAGTGTAGCGAAACTTAATTTTTTAACATAATTTAAAATTATATAATTACATATTTCGTAAATAACAATATAAAATAAAATATTTTTTAAAAGCTAAAAAAAAAAGTAGAGACTGTTTGGTTATATATCAAAAATTGTACATTAATTTTTAACGATATTTATATTATAAATTCATTAATTAAAAATATATATATGTTTATTAGGTTAATGAAATATATATTTTTATTATTGTAAAAAATAAATAATCAAATAAATACGGAAATAGAGTCTTTAAGAAAAAAAAAAATATATATATATATATATAAATAAAACATTAAAAAAATATGATTAGTTATTCATTATAATTATAATTTTAATAAAAATAATATAATAATTTAACAAAATTATTCAATTGCTATATAATAAAGCAAAAAATAAAATAAAAATGTAATTAAAATCATATATAAATAACTAGGAAGCAGGAATTAAAAATAAACGTAATTATTATTTAAAAAATAATCATAATAATAAATAATAAAAATAAATAAATAACAAAAAATTACATTTTAATTATCGCCAAAAGTTCGGAATTCCAAATTTATAAACTTTAATGATTAATTGGAATATTTGTAATGAAAACACTTTCAAGGTGTGCAAATTGGCTGTAACAAAGCTAAGCCAATATCTGCGCTTAGCCAAAAATAAAAAAACCGTTAGCCTATATCAATGGCGCTCATTAAATCTAAAGCGCTACCACTGATAAGAAGAAGCAGCAGTAGCCCCAGCAGCAGAAGCGCTAGCAGCAGCAAATGGCCTTTGACAAACGAGCCAATTTTGGAGCTGATGTTGATAAATTGTGCGAGATAAAGTTAATGGAGACCAAGCTGTTGCTAATAAATACACATTATTACAAGATCATCTGTCCAAAAGCACCTGAGGCTAGCTAAAACGGGTATTTCGCTTGACTAAAACTAAAAAAAAAAAAAAAACAACAGCAGCAAAAACAAATATTTAAATTTGCAGCTGATGACGCATAAAAATACGAAAATATTTTTAAAGCCTTTGATTTAATTTAATGTTGGCAAATTTGTCAAATTGTTTTTTTTTTTTTTTTTTGGGTATATTTCATTTCTGTATTTTTTATTAACGTCCCTCATTGAATAGTTTTATTTATGTGCATGCCATTTGGCAACTCGTTAATTGTGTTAATTTATTAAATTTTTCATCGAATTTATGCGCATTTTTCATAATTTATGTTGTTTTCACAAACCGTTACAGTTTTTTGTTTTTAGCGACAATAATTATATTATGCGCATATAGCATGCATGAGTCTATAAATATATTTTTTTAATTTAAAAAAAAAATATATATATATATATATTTAAATCTCTTTATGCGCTTAAAAAATGTCAGTTTCTGTTTGTAATTAATGTGCGCTCATTTGTTGTCGTTGTGCCTTGTTTTACAACTAACTTTAAACAATGAGCTATATGTGCAGCAAAAAAAAAAAATAGTTGAAATATGTGGAGAAAAATATTAAGCCGAAGTTTTAACACACTAATATATAGAAGAAACTGTTCCGAATGATTTCTTTATTCAGATTGACGCACATAATTAAATAAATTTTATATTCAGCATAAAATTAAATTTTTTTAAATATTTTGAAAATATTTTTCATGCTGGAATTTATTAAAGCTTATTAATAATTCATATTTAAATTTATAATAATATAGAATGAGAGACTCTTTATTAATGCTACAAATCATTAAATTAAATTACAATTGAATTTTTAAAATATTTTTATTGCTCGAATTTTTTAAAATTTATTAAACAATTCATATTTAGATTTAGATAGATTGAAGCCGAAGGCTCTAGCAGCAAATGCGTTTGCTATAGTTAAAATGTTAATTATTATTAACTACTATTAATAAATATAAAATATTTTATTTATTATAAAAAATTTTTTCGTAAAAGAAATTATATATGAAATGGGAAATTCAATGTTAAAGTTATAATAAAAAATATATTGTAAAGGAAAAGTATATATTTTTTACTAATAATTCTTACTTAAAAAATAAGATAAAATTCGAACTCTAACGAAAATTTTCAAATTTGTGTGCACTGTCAATAAAATTATCAATTCTATAAATCTTCTTGCACTTTATAAGAATCATATTCCAAACTATAAATAAGAATTAATAAAATTAAAATAAGCTCAGCTTGTCATTATCTAAACAATATCCACTTCAGTTAACAGCAATATCTTCACCGTAGGCATAACACATTTGTTGACAATTTTCAAATGCCCATTATAAGGGTATTAATATGCAGACATAAAAAAAAAAAAAAACGGAAAAACAAATATGAAACAAGCCTCACTGAACTTGTTCAATAAACCAAAGCGAGCCGAGGCGTAGCGAATCGCTTTGCTGGGTAGCTGGACAGCTGGTTTAAAAAAAATTATGATCATTAAAATATGCTTTGATAGTCATCGGGCACTGCCTCACGGTTATATTTTCGTTGTTGTTGTTGTTCGAAACAAAAAATAGAAAATAAAATATATATAAAAAAAAAAATAAAAATTAGCATATTAGCAGCATTATGTGGATATGGAAACATTTGTTTTTGTCAAAACTTTAGTGCCGCTGTGTGGCTTTTGGGTGACATTATTAGCACATTAACAGCTGCGTTGACATGGCGCCAAATGTGAATTGAAAGCGTCAGAGAGAGAGAGAGAGAGAGAGAGAGGAAAGTACGGGCGCTTTAGTTTACGATACGCCTCTTTTGACAAGAGAATGTGATTACAAATTAGTATATTAGATTGTATAGAGATGTAAGTGAGAAGAGTTTGTTGAGCAGAGCTAAGTAGCGCAGAGCTTACGATAATATGATCAATATCAAAGGGAAACTATGTGCACTGAGAGCGAGAATTGGAATTTATAAATGACAAAATGGTGCTTGAGCTTAATATTAAATTTTTAAATTTTTTAATATTAATTTTTTAATGTCCCAAAAATATTTATAAATAATAAAAATATATAAATTGAATAAAAATATTTAAAAATTGTTTTATTATATATAAATAATTTATTGTTAAAAATTTGTATGCAGAACTAGATTAAGCTGTCACTAAAGGTAGCAGTAAACTTGTAAAATAAAATATATAAATTTATCACAAAAAAAAAAAAAAGTAATGCAAGTGAGAGACGAATGGAAAAGAAAATGAATATTGAGTGGAATGAATGAATGAAATGGGAAGAATTGGAATCGCTAAGCGAAGTTTTTTGAGCAAGATTCGAATGGAAATAGTATTGGAAATAGCTTAGTTTAATTAATATAAAAGAGTCGAATGGAAAGAGTATTGGAAATGGCTTAGTTTAATTAAATTGATTGACAGTTCAAGCATTTTTTACATAGGTTCAAATGCATGTATTAAAAATTAAGTAGTTCGATAGGAACTGGGAATAAGAGTATTCTAAGAAATATTGAAAAATTTTCATATAATTTTTAAATTAAAGAAAATTATTAAACGATCGAAAGAGATATGGTTGAAACTGCAAAGTTTGGTTGTTTCAATGAGACTAAGTTTATTAACGTAGATATTTTCAAACAGCTTACTAAGTACATGACAAAAATTGTCAGATGAACAGATATTAATAAATAATAATCCATTATTTTCCAGGATAGACAATTATTGATTGGGGTAAATGGATCAATAGAGAAGAGAATGCGTAAAAGAAACAGAATGGATTTTTTTTAATTACAGAAATAGATTGCTCAGGTGAAACAGTTGAAATGAATTATGCATGCCAAAAGAGAAGAATTGAAGATAGAATAAATATAATTTAGTTATAGTAAAGGTTTAGGCACTTTAAGAAGGTAGAACAAATATTTTAATATAAGAGAAAAGTTAGGAAATTAGAGTGGAAATTAATAAGCTGAACTCTAAAATAAGCATAAATAATAACGAAAAAGCAATATAGTCAAATCCTATTGCTAACCTCAATCACTTTTTAATATAACCGTATATATAAATAATCCAACCAACTCAGCTATCAATAGCTACGCTCTAGAACGACGAGCTAACTTAATTTTCTTTTAATTATATGGCTGTGAAACAAACGCCAGAGCACTGGCTCGTAGCAAGACCAAATCAAATGGCGCAAAAAAAAAAAAAAAAAGGGCAGCAAAAATTTGAAGACGGCTTCGTTGCCGCCATTAACGCAAATGACGCTGCAAAATGGCGTCCGTATTAGGCAAGAGGCAGCCAAGCAGCCAACCAGTCAGCCAGTGAGCCAGTCAGGCAGTTGTTGGCTCTGGCCATGGCCTGGACAAGCGCATGTTGATTGGAGCTGCGAGATTGGCAAACGGCATACCTCAGTGCTCCATGCTCCATGCCCCATGCCCCATGCCGCATGCCGCATGCCACATGCTGCAGCACCAGTTGGCCGCTGACAGTGATGACTGTCAAGAGCAATTAAAGTCAAACTCAAGTCAGCGTTGTGCTTAGATTTTTCACCGCCGTCGCAGCAGCAGCTGCGCACCCAAGCGAACCGCAGTGGACCTGGCAAACCAGACTGAGACCAGCCCGGACGTGCTGTCCATCTAAAATGCAGCAAACAGCTACACACAAACACTTACACATGGAGCTACAACCTACAATTAACAACAGCGAGCGGCAGCAGCCTAAACTTAATTTCTTGAGTTTTTCCACTTGAAAAACTATGTAATTTAGCACTTGGCTTCAAGTGCGCGCCTGAGTCGAGCGCGTCATCGCCTTAAGCTTCATATGGACAGCTCAATCAGCATACGCCTCCTTGCTAGCCGTCTCTTTCTCTCTCCATCTCTCTCTCTCTCTCTGCCTCTGCAGCTCCAACTCCATCTGCATCTGCGTTTCGCTGTGTGACATGAAGTGTGCCCAATAATGAGCAATTAACGCCTTACTGCCTACTTTTTTTTTTTTCTTTCTTAAACACTCTTCCTCTCTCACTCACCCAAACACTCCTTCTCCAGCTCGTTTTTAAGCTACATCGAACGGTAGTTTACTGCGTGTTTTTCTTTTTAAATATTCCGCATCAGCTGGAGTCAGCGAGACGCCAGCTCTGAGTGAGCTGTTGGCCTGTTTTTATTTTTTTTTTATTTCTGATTTCTGATTTCATATATAAAAATGTTTTCTTTTTTTTTTTTTTTTGGTGGGGCCGCCAGCAATTTCTGTAGCGCCTTTTATCTGGCACCGCCAAGTCTTCAACACCTTTCGAGTGCCAGAGAGAGAAAGAGAGAAAGAGAGAGGTGAAGGAGAAAAAAAAAACACAACTCGTTGTAATAAGAAGTTGGTTAAAAACAGTAATAATAATAAAGAAAATCACCAAATCATCATCATCATCATTATCATCAACAGCAGCCAGAGCAGCAGCAGCAATGAAGCAGCCGCATTTCGAGATCGTTCGCATCAAACGATGAATCGATTTACACATTGTTGTTTTTACACATATCTCTATATGAGTGTGTGTGTGTGTGTGTGTGCGCAGGTGTGGGTGTGTGTGAGAAAAGCTAAACAAGTGGTTTGCGAGGGCGGTAAACTGAAAGCTTCAGATTTGACTGCCTGATAAGCAAACGAAGTAAAGCCTATGCACTTGCAATGAATTCATGTATATGGATGACATAGATAAATCAATTTTAAATGAAATTGGTAACGGGCAAAAAGTTTTAAAAGATAATTTTAATGAAATATATATGAAAATTATTTGCCTGAAATCATAAAAATAAAATAAAAAGTCATGTATTTATGCTTTGAAAATAAATATTATAGATAATTTTAATTAAATATTATATATGAAAATTATTTACTTAAAATCATAAAAATTGATTCAAAATTCATAAAAAAAAAAAATTATTAAAGTTGATATAACAATAATGAAATATTATATATGGGAAAAATAATATATATATTTATTTTTATATATATTTTTGCATATTTCCACGAAACTGAGATAATTGATTTAATAGAAGTTAAAATTTTTATTTTATTGTTTGCATTGTAATGCAATTTTTAAATGTATTTTTACAATGCCAACAATAAATTAAATATTTTAATTTAAGTTCCATTAAATCTATCATCTCACTGTCGCATAAAAATACTAAAATATGTATAAAAATAAATATATATAAAAAAATGTAGAAATATATTATTTTATTATTATTATTATTTATTTATTTATTTTACTTTATTTTATTTTAATTTATTTTTATTTTATTTATTTATTTTTTTTTTGAATAGAATCTGAACCTGACTAGACAATATTATTCAAAAATAGCTATATAAATAATTCATGCTAATTCTCTACACAAAAAAAAAAAATAATAATAATTATAATACGAATATTTTTAAGGTCATTATACTAAAATAAAAGAAATATATATTATATTACAGAATTGTTTACGTTTTTTAATTATAGTTAAATTTGATAAATAATCTAAAAATTCATAAACGTTTTTCCACTTAAATGAAATAACTTTTTCTGCTTATTGATTATAATTATATTTTATAATAAACATTATTAAGAGTTCTTTCATTAAAAAAAATACTAAATTATATATAAAATATAATATTAATTTCCAAGATTTTATGAATATTTCATATAAAACATCATTCACACTGCCTAACAATAGGAACTACCCAAGCTATAATGTAATTTTCAAAACAAATTTAAATGCGAATTGCTTATTAAGATGTCTCTCTTACGCTCTCCCTCTCTTCATCTCTCTCTCCCTCTCTATTTTTCACTCATGCTCTCTCTCATCTCAAGGTATCCACACCCATACACATATAAACACGCTGATCAAGTTCGTTGCCTAAGTCTTTCGTTTTGCGTTATGATTTGAATGGATAGATAGATGATTCGCATGCCGCAGTCTCATCTGCGCATTGATTGGACATACACACACCCGCTCCCTCGCTCAATCTCTATTTGCTGTCTGACTACTACTCTACTCTAGCTTATTGCTGTTTAGCTCAAACTTCAAAATGGCATTTTGATGTGAATGGTGAGGCTGTGCGGCACTACCGTTGCCGCCACTCACGGCATACGAGTGTGTAATTAATGTTGAACAACTTCATCTTGATGAGCTGTTAATTAAAGCCGCCGCCGTGCGGTCGTCCGGCTGTCTAGGTGAAGTGCCCAACCGGCGGCAGGGCAGCGGCTATAAGCCGCTTAGATGATGGAAACACGACCGTAACGGCGGCTGGCAAAATAATCACAAATTAAGTTGCCAAAAAAAAAAAAAACCAATAGACAAATCAATACAAATAAAATAAAATAAATAAAATAAAATTAACTTGCAAACAGAAATTTGTCATTGTTCGATTGGGCAGAGAAAGTAAGTCAAACTGTTTGCCGTTCTATACGCGCTCTAATTGGCCCAACTGACATCTTCCAAGGTCTTTGGCATTGTAGCCATGTAGCAGCCGTAGCCGTAGCCTGCAGCAGCAGCAGCAACAGCTTAGTGACGCTTTTTGCGTGCTACTACGCCAGTGACACAGTTATTAGCGTGATTGGCACGAAAGTCGATTTGTCGTGTTGTGAGTCGATTTTTTTTTTTTTTGACCGCATGGCAAATGTGACAAAGCAACAGCAGCAGCAGCAGCAGCTGGCTTTTTGGTCTATAGACCACAAACAACAGCAAACGGTGGCAGCCATCAAATCACTTTGTAATGACTATGCAATAAACTCAACTCCTAGACTTTTAAATCAAAATCGGTGCCGTTTCTGTGATCCTTCAGGTCAACAAGTGCCGCTGTTGCTGTTGCTGCTAACCGCAAATTATACTCAAATGAATTGGCACAGCAGGCAAAAAGGTTTTGCGGTTTTACAAGATTCCTTTTTTTTTTTTTGAAGCTTGGCCTCGGCATATGCAAAAAACAAGACTTCAATTTAGCAACCACATGAACTTATTTGCCGAAAAAAAAAATGAGCAAAACAAACAACAGATTGCAAATTGTGGCCAGGTTGACTGAGCCACAGCACCCTTAAAGCTCATAGCGTGGGCGTATATTTATGTTTTGCAGGCACTGTGCATAGCTAAAAAGTTGACTTAGGAGAAAGCTTTGTCTATGTTATTCATATATCTATATATATATATATATATATATATATATATATATATATATATATAGCAACAAATCAAAAATGATCGCATATATGCATAATAATTTTATATCAATATTTTTTTAAATATAGAAAAAATAAATGGTGGGAAATCAAAAATAAAAACAATTTGTAAAGCGTCATACTGATTAGAGTAATGCATTTCAAAATAGTTAAAAGACTTAAATTGAGTAAAAAATATACAAGTGTTATAAACAAATATTGGAAAAACTACAAATTCTTCATTGTGCTTAAATTAATTAATTAATTAATTTATTTATTTTATTTAATTCATTAATTTATTTTTTATATTTGTTTACTTATTATATATTATTTTATTTATTTTTAATTTTTATTTATTTATTTTTATTTATATATTTATTTAAATTTTTTTTAATTGGCATTAGCTCTACGATATCGAACAATGAATCAATATTAATTAAAAACTAGATATAAAGTAAATATGAATATACGTAATATATATATATAATAAAAAATTTACAAAATTAGTATAAAGTATTAAAAATTATCATATAAAGTACATAAATAAATTTAACAAATAATTATTATAAATAATATTATAATCTAAATACTAAAAATTCAAATAGAAATAACATGAGAATTACTTACAAAAAGATCAATAAATAAGAAAATTAAAATTGAATGCAGGTATTTCCAATATTATAAGAGAATTTGATTGAATGGAATTGTGTAGGAAGACGTTTGACCTATGCACTGAAACTCTGAGAGCAGTGTTCAGTGAGAGCACATTGAAGAACTTTATATTGAAGGTTAGTACGGGTGGAAGCCAGCTCAAGAGAAATGAGATTTATGTGAGATATGCAGCAAGAATGCAGGGAGCGAATGCAGTTCAACAGAGAACAGAGTGGCGAGCGGACTGACGCTGCACAAAAGCATTTTTATCTACATTCATTAAATTATTGTCATATTATAATATTAGTATAGTATTATTAGTGTAAATGCTAAACAAAATTATTAAGCTACTAACAAATTTAATAAACTAAAAATATTTTACAATAATTTCAAAAATAAGTTAATATCAATACATATATTTTAAGCTACTTCAACATAATATTCAAGTTATAAAAATTCTGTTAAAAATGTAATAAATTGATAATATTTTAACATGCATTTTATAAATCAGTTCAAGATCAATAAATATATTTTAAGCTACTGCAGCATAATATTCAAATTATAATTATTCTGCTAAACAAATTTTAAAAGTAAGTTTAAAATCAATAAATATATTTTAAGCTCCTTTAACATAATATTCTTTTCATATATATTATAAATAATTTATTTAGTATGAAAACATTTTTAAAATCTATTATTGTCAAGTGCCATATGTTTTTACTGTATTTAAAATTTGCCACAACATTTTCATAGCAATTTTTTACATTCATAGCGTAACTAAATTTTGCTAAAACTACCCTCGAAATTGCTGATTGAGTGTGAACTGCCACAAGACATAAAATCTAAGTAGGCGTAAAGAATTTTTATTTGATTTTATTGTTTCTGATGAGTGTGGCAAAAGTTAACAGTTAATCCCGGGGGCCAGTGCCGTTAGCCGAAGCAGCTCGCTCCCCTCGATCCATAGCAAATTAAATCAAATGAAAAGTCAAACCCATAAGCACTTGGTAACGACCCACATAGACATATATATCAAACTCCCACACTTCCCGCACGCACTTGCAGCGACCCAAAACCGAAAAAAAAAAAACCAAAAACCAAAAACCAAAAACCGTAACCGAAACCCAGCCCAAGCAAATCCGTATACAACCCTCGCCACGATGCTGGGGTTGCTTGGCCTTTACCCTAGGTTACGTTACATTTTGTTAAATTTATGCACCCTTTGCTAGAGAATTCTCTACTTTCTGTTTCCCGTGCTCTGCTCTGCTTGCACTTGTCATTTTTTACGGCCAGTAACGACTGGCTTTACTCCAAGAGCGAGGTGCGTTAATTTGAACAGCTCAACTGTTGAGCGGCTCAGGAGAGGCTAATGCCATCAAATGACCCCCAAAAGTCGTTCATCGATATTTCACTTGATTTTAGTGTCAGATTCAATTTAGCGCTAAATCTTTGTGCATTTGAGCTCTTTTTTTTTAGCTCTGATTTATCGGGCTTTATTTTTTATATATTCTATTATAATTTTTTGCGCAAGTCAAGCACAAATTATGAACAGCTGTGGGTAGTTTTTAAAAGGATTTGTCTATATCTCTAGCAGCTTAACTTAATTCGCAAAAATAGGGAGTGCATAAAAAAATAAATAAAAAACATATAATATATATATAGGTATGCAAAAATTACTTCTGGGTATATGGTATATATTTATTCGCATACAAATTTAATTTAATAATATGAATTATTTGAAATTGAGTACCCAAACAAATTTTTCTAATATATAAAATCATTAATAATAAAAATAAAAGCAATATTATTGATAATTAAATATCTTAAAAAATAACCTATTTATTTTTTAAGATATTTAATTATTAATAATGTTGCTTTTAATTTTTTTTATTAATAAAACTATTATTTTTAAATATATTTTTTAAATCAAATTATATTTTGTATTTTAAATAAATGTCAATATATTCTATTGCATTTTTTTTAATATTTTATATTTAATTTTTAAAAATATATATTTTTTAATTTAAAAAAATATTTTTCTTTACTTATTTAACATAGTTTAAAATAAATATAAGCAAAATTTTAAACTTCTACTTAAAAAAAAAAAAAACACGCTTCTCTTTTACTTTCGGAATTTTGCTTTCAAGCCACACGAAAAACACGAAAACAGATGCGCTCGACATTTAGATAAATGTCTAAATTACAGAAGAGAAACCTCGACGAAAGAAAATCGTATAATAAACACGTCAAGATTTTTGGTAGAAATGGTTTTCAGCGTTCTTCTAATAGAGATTGCGGCTAGCAATCAAAGTTGTGGGCGCGAGTTAACACAGAAAGAGAGACAGATGAGGGCGAGTGTCAGAGGGAGTCTGAGCTGGACGACGGCAAAATGCAAAGTGAAAGAGAGATAGCTAGAGAGTGTACAAAAAATGCTGATAAATGAGGCAAGTAAATGATGAAATAATGACGCTCAATACTCGTCTGCATTTTTAGCTGTAGCTGAGAGCTGAGAAATATGACACGGCATGGAAAATAGTTCTCGGCAATGATTAACGCTGCCAAACTGATTGATGAACTGCCGTTAAGCCACCGGCCAGTCTCAGTCTCACTTGCAGCCGAAAAAAAGAATCAGTTCAAAAAAAAAAAGTGTTAAAAAATTGTGAGTGATGATGCGTGGTAGAAGCAAACGCCGCTCTAATTGCACGCGCAATCAACGTTCCACAACGTTGCTCAACTGCAACTGCAATCATAATCAAGCCAAGTGCAGGGCTCAACTGAAGCTGAGCTGGGCTGGGCTGGGCAGGCATCCATATATATATATAAACATACCCTAGCACAACTATGGGCCCATTACTGGGCCATCATCCATTCTGGAGTGCAATTAAATGTAGTCTTATCGCGTGTTAGAAATCTCTCAGCTGGCTGCGATAAATGCCGCCGATAAGTCGAATCATGGCTCAAAAAAAAAAAAAAAAAATTCATCTCCGAGATGACGTCTCACTGTCTACCTCGGTTCTCAGACTCTCAGTCACAGCTTCCAATCTACCTCCTTCTCTCACTCACTCTCTCTTTATCTCTGCTCCAGCTCTCTTCTTCTCACATATGCGCCGCTAATTTTGGATTTTATTAAACGGCCATCGCATATAAAAATCGGTATTTTTACTCATCTCATTTTGTTCGTTTTTGAATATCATCCTATATAATTAAACATACCAAGCACGTCGTTATGAGTTGGGTTACTGCTGCTGCTGTTGCTATCGTTGTTGTTGTTGTTGTTGTTGTTGTTGTTGTTGTTGCGGTGGCTGTTAAAAAATATTTTCTTCAATTTAATTTTAACTTCATGTCACAAATAGGGTGGGTGGATCAGGTAGGTGGACAATGCCAGATATTTTGTTGAGAGAGCCGCAATTTCAGAAATGCCTTTTAATATATTATAATTTTATAAACAATAAATCCTAGCTTAATCCGTGGTTAACTTTAATTTTACATTATATTTAACTTAAAAAATAACTAAATAACCAAATAACTTAACTAAAAAATAAAAATAATACAAACACTAAATATATAATAAATATATACTAGATATATAATATACATTATATATATAACATAACATAACATTATTATTTTTTAATTACAACAAATTTGTTAAAAAGAATGTATATCGATCATAGAATTATAATTAAACATATTTTATGGTAAACAACTAAATATTTAAACCAATTCAATATCAAGATAATATTTGTAAAAAAAAAAAAAAAAATTATTTTAAAAAATAAAAATTATAATTCTTAAAATTTGTCACTTGCAATTTTGAATTACATTTTTTATTTTTTTTATTTTAATAAATATATTTAAATTAATAATATTAATATTTTTCTTTAATTCATTAAAAAGTTTGATCAATCATAAAATAAAATCATGTTTACAAAAATTTAATAATAATATTAATTACAAAAATATTTAAAATACCAATTATATTAAAAAGTATATATATATTAAATGCAAATTTGATTATATCTAAAATATATTACTTTAAATATTTATAAAAGCACATTTGGTTATATCTCAAATATATTATATTAAATATTTATATATTATACTACTTTCTGTTATCATATTTAGCCAATCAGTTTTCTCAACTTTTCGAGCAACCCGCGACCTCGACGGATGCTGTTGTTAATTATTATGCGTGTTGCATTAGAGCCGACATGCGTTGCTAGTTAAAAATTCTGGCTTCATCTCTTACTTCTAGGTCTTGCCACTTTAAGTGCTGCTCACACACGCACACATCAACAAATCGTTGTCAGCATGCTGCACTGGCCTTTCTCTCTTTTCATCTTTATCTACCTCTCTCTCTCTCTCAACGTCTCACTCTATGCCAATTGCAATTAAGTCAAGTGACAAGCGAAATGACACTAGTAATCCTTGCGAAAAGCACAAGTTAAGAGCAGCTGAGCAAAAGAAAAAAAAAAAAGGAAAACAACAATCGACTCGCTGTCAAGATACACTTAAAGTGCATAGTAAGACGATTTTAAATCAACATTTACTAATTGTTCGATGAAATGAAAAGGAAGTCGAGGCATTTAGGTAAGCTAAATGCCAAACGAATTAAATGAAAAAAATGTAAATGAAATAAAAACAAATGAATCGGATAGGGCTTTAGCTTTTAAACTATGATAAATAGAAGAGAACTAGAAGGGCTATGGCAAATGTCAATGAGTAAATGAAGTTGAACTAAACTATATATATTTATATATTTGTTTTTCGTTTACTACTAAACAATGGATGCAGCTCTATAAAAAATATATATTGTAAATATAAATTCTCTAATTTCAAATATAATATTATAACTAAATTTAATGTTTTTGCCAATCATAAATAAATTTTTGTTAAATATTAAACATAGTAAAAATCTTATTTTACATTTTTTTTTTTCAATTTTCTATTAATTTATATATATTTAAATTTTTTTCTTTTTTCATAGCGAAAACAATGTCAAAATATTTTTATTTTCATAATTATTTTAAAAGAAATATCATTAATATAAACATCAATGAAAACAGAACAATTAATTATAATTTTATTTTTAATTATTATATTTTATAAATAAAAGAATATATATTTTAATGATACTCTTGTTCCCCTTATTCTTTCCCATATTTTATATTTCTTTAATAAAGATTTTCTTATTCTCTTCTTATTTCCTTAGTTCTCTTCACAGCTTACATGTAGATTTTCAATACAATAAAACTTTCACTCCCCACCAACTTTAATTGAAATACATTCGGAAGCAACAAGTCAGCTCCTTCCTTTCGTTGATGAAAAAATAAGAAATAAAAAAATGGTAGCACATGCTCAACTCATCTCAGAGCTTAAGAACATGTAAATATATTGAAATTAAGTGTATGCGAAGGCAGGCGCGTAGCAAAAGCGCAACAGCATCAGCAACTACAACAACAACAACAATAACAAATGAGAGAGAAAAAAGTATGAAAAAAAAGGAGACTGAAATGCAGGCGGGAAAGAACAGAATTGACAACACGCCGCAAAATTCAATTACGTATTCATGTATGCAAAAGGAGGAAGCGCCAAATACGCAGTCAAGCAACAGCAACAGCAGCAACAGCAACAACAACAACAACAACAACAACAACAACAACAATAACAATGCTACTAGTAAAGCTACGCCCACGCCCACAATTCTCACACACTGGGCGGGCATAGACGAACAGACGCCTCCTCCTCATGCGGTTGGCAAACTCTTTGCCTCACCTTCACCTTCGCTGGAAAACGCGAGACAACGTTTGATTGTCTACAATATGTGAGTGTGTGTGAGAGAGAGAGAGAGAGTATTACATGTGTGTGTATGCGTGTGTTACATGTGTGAGTGTGTGTGATTGTCATTTATGCAAAACAGCTGCCAAGCAAAGGAAGTGAAGTCAGTCCCTGTCCAAGTTTATCTCACAGCCTTATTGATAAAGGCAGCGGAAGGACTTAGACACCAAAAAGGCAGCCGACGGGGAAATTCTGAACAAACTGAAAAAAAAATATACAAAATGGAAAATGGAAAGTCTCACAACTAAGGCAATAAAAAGCAATCAACGACTAGCAAATACACTGTAAAGAAATAATTACAGTCAATGAAGAAAATTAAAAATAAATAAAATAAAATATATAATATAATAAAAAGTCAAAAAGTTTTTTATTTATTTATTTTTTTTGTATAAAATTCCATTATTTAAATTAGATTAATTTTTTTCTTCGCACATATTTTATTTCTTCGTATTTATTTATTTATTATTATTTTTATATTCCCTAAAAATAATATTTTTATTTATAAAAATAAATAAAATAAAATAAATAAATAAATAATATGAAAAAAGTCAAAAATTAATTTTTTTTGAATAAAATTAATTTATTTAAATTAGATTAATTTTTTTTCTTTGCATATGTTTTATTTCCTATTTATTTATTTATTTTTTTTTTATATTCCCTAAAAATAATATTGTTATTTATATTTAATTTTTTCCTATTACATATTAATTTTCTTTGTTACCAATTTGTAATAATATTTATAAATTATAAAATTTTACTGAAAAAGTTGTATTTTTTGATAATATATTATACTTGTTTCTGAATTAGCAAAGCAACTCAGCCATTTTCTCAGTGTCTTGCACTGTAAGCCTAGTGTCTTGTGCTATACTCGTACTTTATTTAAAAATACAAAAAAAAAACTCTTTTGATCAACAATTTAGTGGCCCAACACCTTGAGTTTCAATAATTCTTAACATGTGAAGAAGCTAGAAAGTTTTAAAATTTTCAGCAAACAAGTTGGAATCACATGAAAAGTCGCCAAGCATCTAAAATATTATGTTTGATTGTTAATTAATGTTGACATATGAATAAAAATTAAAATAACAAAAATAACATATGAAATTTAAAAATCAAAATATTAATAGAATCAATTATGAAAACTGGAAAAAATAAATAATAAGCAACTAATAAATAAAGCAACAATGTATAATAATCAAAAAAATAATATAATAATATTATAAGTATATAAAAATATTTTAGTTTAACGAAAATGAAATATTATTATTTTTTTTTTTAAATTATTATTATTATTATTTTCATTTATTATTGCTTGTATATATATAAACTAATCTAATAATGCAATATGTATTAAAATATAATATGTCTAGGATCAATAAATGACGTTTTTCTATTTATGTCTAAAATAACTTTCAAATCAAAGAAATTAATATAAAAAAATATATAATATATAAAAATCAGACCTATAGTTTAGCTTATTAATTTTTTTTTTTTTTTGTATTTATTGAATTACACTACACATAAATTAATTGATAATTCTTTAAAATATAATATGCCTACTTCAACGAATATATTATGTCATTCTATCCATTAGCACACACACACACACGCACACTCCAAATGTCAGCTAATACTTAAATGTTCAGCTGCAGCGCATATAAACAATTGTAAGCCTCAAAAATAAAAAAAATAAAAATAAAAAAAAAAAACATTTCTATTAGACGATTGACTCACAGTCGGCAGACAAACCGTCGCAGCAACCGCGTTGCATCTTCAAAAGGTTTGGCCAAAAAAAAAAAGAGAAAAAAAAGGGTTTTGCGCGTGTTTATGTACTACCAATCAGGCGACGAGCTCCATTTGAATGATGCGGCACAAAATGCCACGAGGAGAGAGAAATGGAAATGGAAATGGAAATGGATATGGAGCCAAAGCCAAAGCCAAAGAGGCTATAGCTGTGAGCTGAGTCAGTGCATCATCGCAGGGCTAAGATCGAGACATTGATCACAGCGTCAGCGTCATGAGAAACACGAGATTAGCGCAACGAATTAAGAAATTGAAATTACTCCAAAAAGTGTTTGGCGATCGATACAAACAGTCAGCATATTTCACATCAGCCCCCAACAACAACAACGAACCAATCCCGAGCTGCAAGTCATGCCGGATCAAATGCGCTTCGCCGACGCATGATATTTGTATTTTGTTCAGCTCGGTTAAGACGCAGCAATCATGCTGTATATATATATTATTTTAGATAAACATATATATGTATATATCTTATATCTATATAAAATAAAACTAAGCAGGACAAAAAAAAATACTCTATTCCTATATCTGATAACTGAGTTCAAAATGAAGCAGCATAATCGAAAGCCCAACTCGAGATGCGCTAATCTTGGAGATAGTTCATGGACAGGCCCAGCCCTCAATCAAATTCCACTAATCTAATTAATCAACATTCAGTGCAACAAAAAATAGTGTCAATTGCTTTTGTCAAACATTTGAAGCAGGCTATTTGGAAGTTCAATCGATCATTGGCGACATTCCACAGCCACAGTTGACATACATTTTGTTTACATTTTATTTGATCTCAATCGAAACTGAAATCGATATTGATATGGAGACTGTGACTGAGATTCAAATTGAGATTGAGATTGAGATTGAGAGTCAATGTGTCATTTGTCTTAAAAGGCAACCTGAAGTGTGCCCTTCATTGTGAGCTAATTAAACGGCTGACCAAACGGATTAAAACTCAAATACATTTTGTTTTATTTTTTTTTTTCTGTATGTAACGCAAACCAATCAAAGATTTCTATTTAAACATAAACACATGTCTATATATAGCTCTGTAGACTCGTTCATCAATCAGTTTAGCTTATTTTATAAATAATATTCAAATTAAATGCGAATGAGAACAAGAGCAAAAGCAATTTATAACTTTTAACTTTGCTTGAAGATTTATTTAAAAGTTAATTACATTTGACTGCTGGAAATTATTTATGCATCAAGATATTTTAACTATACTAAATCATTGTACTATACAAAAAATATTGTATTATTTTATTTAAATACATAATATATTTACATATATCTGTTTATTTCGTGTATTTTCACATTTTATAATTATATTTTAAAGATCATGTTTATACAGTAAAATAACGTATTCAAATATTATTACATAATATATTAATTTTTTTTTTATATTTATATAATAAATAATTATTGCAATAAATAAATCATTTATATGATATGATACATAAATATATACATATATTTTTGAATTAATAATAAATAAATATAATAATTGATAAATAAAAAAATAAATTTTATGATACATATATAATTCTATATATTTTTTTTATTTATAATAATTAAATAAAAAAGAAAAGTGTAATGAAAAATAATTCTGTTTTACTTATTATTTGACTTGACTTAATTTTTATTAAATGCAAATTACAAGATAAAAAATAAAAACAATTAAATTAATTGTAAAATAAGTTAATTTGAATTTTATTTAATTTATTTAAAATTCATTTACAAACATTACTTGGAATATAAAAAAAATCAGAAAAAATTGAACTCAGTCAATGATTATATATAATAAATATATATATTTTTAAATTATAATTTATAATTTAATGAAATTTCTATTTATATTACCTTAAATAGTTTCTCACTCAAAGCCCCTATTTTTCTCGCCATGTAGAAAATGTTATGAGGGAGAAAAACATTTTCGTTTCCAGCTTCAACAAAGTTTTTTATTTTTATTTAAAAAAATGTTTTTTTGGTTCGTTTTTGGCGTCACCTGCGCAACGCACGTTTGTGGCCTGTCGCTGGTGCGTTAAAAATGATTAATTAAGGCATTTGAAAATCATTTGTCATTCTTAATTTATTAATTAATTAGAATTGCCCAACACGTACATTGACACCTGAATACGTCGACGTCGGAGGCGACGCCAACGACAACAACAACAACAACAACAACAACAACAACATCAGTGACAGCGACTGTTAACAACGAGCATTGATTTTGAAAAGCTATAAAAACCGGTCAGCAAGCGCTGAGTAAACTCTTTGATAATGATATCCAAGAAAGGGTAAAAAAAAACAGTTTCTAGTTGAAGTTTTCAAGGATTCATAAAATTTTATCAGTTGCAATTATAATTTTTGATAGCCTAAACTTTCTATATTTTAAACATATTAAAATTGTTTTTAATTTTAGTGTTTTACATTTTTATTTTTTTTTTATAAAGTTAGAAATGCACAAATAATTTAAATTAATTTTAATCTATCAAACATCTAAACCAATCATATTTAGCAAAGACACACACCTTCGCTTGCTCGACGAGCTCGTAGCGCCACCTGCAGCTCACTGTTGCAAGTTTTAGCGAGAAGCGATTGGGTTTGAAAACATAATAATCATTTTTCGTTAAGCCATTTCGTTAAGTTGTAGCTATAGTCGTCAAATTGGTGTGTGCATTGGCTAAGCTGTACCACTTTTTATTTTAATGTACCAAATATTTAAAAATTTTGTAAGCACTTCATAATTAAAAATTATTATATATATTTTATAAATAAATAATTATTATACATATATAATATAAGGTAAATGTATTACAATCACGCTGTGCCGAACAAATAATCATGCTCACGCACTTTGCTCTGAGCAAAAACTTTCGGTATTTTTCGTTTTGCTTTTCGGTTGTAGTAATGAACTAATAAACTATTCGTGTGATGCTCTTATCCCGAACATCATTTAGGGAGCTCGTACAACGAGTTTTAGTAAGTGAGCAGATAAATCATAGAGTCTATGCAAAAGGTCTTCCATGACTTCGTTGAAGAACCAACGAAAACGATTGCTCTCTGAGTTTTTTCTGAAACAGTGAATGATACACTTATTAACAGGCTTATTTGAAACGATCGCATGCTTTGCATATAATGTTATATATCTTATTATTATAATACTTTGATTATAATTTTATATATAATAAATGTATATCTATAAATTAGTATGAAAAGATTTATATAATATAATAATAATAATATTATATTATTATATAAATATATAAATATATGAAAGTAAATACAACAAAAAAAAACACTATTATTCTTTAAAATATATTATTAGCTGTAAAAAAATTAAACTAACAAAAATAAACATATATTCATGCAATTCAATTTCACACAAAATTTTGAATCTTTCAAAGCAGTTAACGACCAACTATACCTGCACTGCTTGTAAAGCAGTTCAGAGACTATTGTAACAAACACTGCTTGCTGCATGTTAGTCAATTGAAAAGTTGTTAAAAGATTGTTAATTGTCTGAAGCAATGCCATTCATCAATTGTCTGATTGTTCACTTTTATAATGTAGAGTTCTTCCTTGATCTGCTCAAGCTAATTCAATAGCTAATTCAATATGTCAATTTCCAGTCACGTCCTGTTCACACAATCAAAACCAACAAAAGCTGCAGCTAAAGCGTAACAAAAGAAACAATAATAATAATGTAAATTACATTTACACCCACACACTGAGAATCAATCATGAGGAAATAAATAGCCAAATTGATGGCAACAGTAAATAGTAAATATGTATATATATATAAATGTGTGTTATATGTGTAAGCCCTTAAGGCTGCTGAAGTATTTTACAATATTTATTTAGCTAAATGAAGAAACGTGACCAAAACACACTCGAGCGTTAAAGTGTCAAGTTGAAGGCCTTTGCCAACGCGCACAGCATCAACAGCAGCTGAAATTCATCAGCCATCAGTATCCAGCGAGTCCGGTTTACGCGGGTGTGGCAAGACGACGACGACGACGACGACGACGACGACGACGACACTTGCCCCATCAACTGTGCCGGGCCTAACTGGGCTTGAAGTGTGCGTGGCGCTTAATGAACTCACACGATAAGATAATTATGCTTAGGTACCAAGGCTAGTGTTTTCACTCGCTTCATTACGGCTGCCTCGAACTTCACATCGTCCGGCTCTAACAATTATTACTTAATAAATTCTCTTGTAAAAAAAGAAAAAAAAAATTGAAACAGCAATTGAAATGTTGGCTAAATAGCATCAGCTCAGGCATTGCGATTTTTTTTTTTCATTCTTACGACCAGTTTTTACGTTCGCCTTAAAGAACTGTCAAATCATGCAAATAAATGTGTTTTTAAAGGCCGAAAACAAAACAAAAAATATATTAAAATAAAAAAAACATCCGAAGCCCAAAACGAAGCTGAATCAGAATTACTATAAAACTCGTAAATCGCCCGGCCTGAACCCAGCTGTAGCCGTTGCTCCATGATTTGCACAAATCAAATATAAGGGAAGCTCAGCATAAACATCAATAATAAAAAAAAACTATAAAAAATATTTATGTTTAGTTAATAAATTAATGAAGACAATGGCAGAGAATTGCAATTAGTTTATGCGTAACAGCTGCAAAGAACAATAAAACAAAGAATTCTTTTATATTTGCCACACTTAAATTCATTGTCTATTTGAATATTTATTGTTATTTTGATCATTTTATGATTCATTAATCAGTGATTTGGAAGGTATTGGAATTTTTATTATTTATTTTAAAAATATGAATTTTAAAGAGTATTACGTGTTGGGTTACTTAAATATTATTTTTGAATTAATAATTAGATACTGATTTTTTTTACTATATTATTATATACATGCATTAATATCAACCTGTACTAAAATAAAAAAAAATTATTGGTCTGTAAATTGTTGCTATAGAATATGCTGCAAAGAAAAATATGTTGATGCCCAAAAACTTTTTTACATTTATTGTTTTCCATTTTAAATATATATATATATTTTTTTAATTTTATTAACGAGAATTTATTTATTTTATGTATAAAAAATTATAAAATTTTTGTAATGACTTATATTTATTAAATGTATTGACAATTAAATAAAATTTAATATTCTATTGACTTTAATAAAAAAAATATATTTTATTATCTAATAACTAATATTTATATACTTTATATATAATAAATTTATAATTATTGTAGAGTATATAGTCTATTAAATTTAATATTTTCCTATTTAACGATTTAATGTATTTGGTCAATTATAAGATTCTATTAACAGGTAATAAAAAAAATATACTACGAATCTTCTTTAGAAAATAATATTTTATTATTTGTTTAAATATTCAACGATTTTAGTACTTTTTCACATAAAAAAGATTTCTTTACGAATCATTAAAAAGATATATATATTTTTTTAAATTTATTTTAGTAATAATATAAAAAAAATATTTCATTTAAAAATACTACTCATAATTATTAAAAAATATATGTTTTAAAAATTTGTATTAGACAAATTATTAAAAATATATTTAATTTTTAATTTTTGTTAGATATTTATCTTAAAAATAAACAAGTAAAAAGGCTCTAGTCGAGACGGCTCGACTACGAGATACCCTGAACCCTGCAAAAAAAAAAGAAGAATATTCTTCTTCTTTACGCACGTATATATTACGCGCCCTCTGCTAACCGCGCAGTTGCTGCCGACAGTTGGGGTTGGGATGGGCTGTACTTTGAACGCTTATAACTCCATTTCTAGATGGACTATCTTCATGAAACTTTTAAAATATATTGATTGCATTCAAATTTGTCTATTTGCCAAATTACAAATCTCTAGTATTTAAAATGCGTTTTTTTCAAATTGGGGGCGAAGGGGGCGTGTCATCTAAAATCTGAAAATTACAAAATCTGCGTATCCATAATATCTATCTAAATATACAAATTTGAAGTCTCTAGCTAAAAGGTGTAGAAGTTATGCTCAAAAAACCTAAAAAACGTAAACGAATTTTCGATTTTTTATCGATAATTAAGGAATGGGATGAGTTATCGAAAAAAAAAAACAAAATAAACTTGTACTGCGTAACTAAGATACGAGTGTTCATGTAAAATTTCAGCTCTCTAGCTTTTGTAGTTTCCGAAATCTCGACGTTCATACGGACGGACGGACAGACGCACAGGGCTATATCAACTTATTTTTTTGTGCTGATCAAGAATATATATACTTTATGGGGTCTGCGACGTCTCCTTCTGCCTGTTACATACATTTTCACAAAAACATTATACCCTGAATTCCCATTTTCAATGGGTTCAGGATATAAAAAGGATACTTATCTTAAAAATAAATTTTATTTAGATCTTTTTTTATATAAATTAAATTCCATTTTATGTTTTCGCATTTATTTAGCCATCTCTAAGAGATCTATGTATATCTATTTTTTCTGAGTATACCGAGTCTGATTAAAAACTGAAAGTCAATTATGTATACATTCTATCAAAGTATTGCTCATTATAAATATACTATGAAAGATTGTTGATTAAAGCAATGACAGTGCAGAATTTGCAGTTCGTTAACAAATGTGCAGGAAATCGCGGTTCAAGAATTTTTCAAGTTCCGTAAATATCAATAGCGACGTCTCATCATGTTCATTAAGCAACAACGATTCATGTCGTGCATCTAGAGGCAGCCCAACTATTTAGCATAATTATGGCTATTAGTTCTGATGCTATTTAAAGTAAAAACAAATATGCTGATTTATTACGTTAATTATGAAGGCTTTCGAAATAAAAGAGAATAAGAAAACTTCTCCCTCCCCCTAATCAATCGATTAACAGACGATTTGGTGTTGCGGCATAAAACAAGTTTAGACAGTCAGACGCCATCAATTACAACACGAAACGAAATGTAGGCGAAATCCAAATTAATAATCAAGCTATAAATATTTATTTTTTTTTAGAGAATTTACAGCAGACAAACGAAAAGTTTGGAGACAAAACAAAGAGTTCGATTCACATGCATTGAATGAATGCTTTTTGTCTCTTAGTGATCTCCAGCTGAACTCAGAGTTTGTCAATTGCAGCCATAAAAGAGCATTGGTTCATTTAATTACAAACAAAGGTATATAAATGATTTCATAAATAGGTTTTAATCGGCGGCACCCTCAACACAAATACCAAGAGACAAAAACAAAAAGAAAAAAAAAGTTTACTTCAAGCTGAAGTCAAGTCCACTTGGACCACAGTTTTGTGGTCAAGGTAAGTGTCTGATTGTGGCCCGCTGAACTTTGTTTTTCTCTCCCTTTTTTTTTTGGCACAAATTAAAGGTTGAGTCATAAATTTTGTAATTGAATTGCAAGAGAAACAGAAATTAGTGCAGAGAGTCAAAGGTTCAATTGGAAACTTAGACTTGCTCAAGTCAATGCAAATATAAATGTTAAAAGCAATGTGATTTATGGCCAATTAACTTTTGGCAACAGCAGCAACAGCAACAGCAACAGCAATAGCAGCATCTCAGCAGATATTCTCTGGCCGTTTATGGCCAAAACGAGGTAATTGACATTAAGCCAACTGACAAGCTGAACAAGCGAACTTGACAAATTAAAGTAAATAAATTAAACGCAATCAAAGCGCTTGGCAACAAACAAATACAATAGTCTAACATTTATCTATTTAACGTGTTAAACTTGTCGTATACGTAATATATTGTAAAATATGATTTGAAAAAAACATTATGCGGACGCTTGGCGAGAGATTTTAAAATAAAGAAAAATTCTGTTTTTATTTAGGTTTTTATTTAATTCTTATTGTGCTTTGCCTTTTGAGGACATTGAAACTCGAAACGAGAAATTCAAAATTTATGTGAAAATAAAATTTGATTGTGTTTTGGAATATTGATGAACATGTGAAATGTTATGTTTAAGTTTTAAATAAATTCTGTGTTCGAATTAAATTTATTTATAGGGTATACTTTAATTTAAAAACTTAAATTATTTGTATACCACAAAAGTATTTTGGTTCACATTGCTCAATTAAGAGTCCAAATATATTTAATATAAACATACATTTATACTTATAATTCATTTGTAAAAAAAATTAAATGAAAAAAAAAATGAAATAAGAAAAATAAAATATATATAAATAATAATAAATATTATAAAGTAAATAAATAAATAAATAAAATAAAATAAAATGTTCTAATCATAAATAACTAATTTTTAAAATTATATATTGTTGACACAATCAAAAACTAGAATTAAATTAAATGTTATATTTAATAAGGAAATTTATCTTATTTTAATTTGTAAGTGTTAAGCACATTGAAAGTGGGTAAAGGGATATTATTTAGAATGATGCGTGATCGATAAAATAAATAAAAAAAAATATTAAATAAGGAAAATAATGTTTAGGTATATACAAAAATGATATATAAATAATATATGTAATATGAAATGGCAATGATCAGCTTAAAGTGCTTAACAAATTTGTTCGAGAGTTACTGAAACAACTCCAACTTGGACGAATTCAAAATCTGAACTATTTATTTCCTTAAAAAACTGTAGGCTTTTATACCTTAAGACTACTTCCAGTCACTGGACGGATACAATTTCCATGCACACAAGTGTACAGATTTTTTGACTCTCTTACTGCAGTAGGCTTAGTGTAATACTGAGAGCATATACACAGTTAACGTGCAGGTATTATACGAATGCATGCTTCTCAAATCTCACTTGTATCCTCACTCTCGCGAGACTGAAACAATAATAGCTGTAGCTGTGCTTAATCCCGACTGTTGCGGAGTGAGAGTGAGTTGGCCTTGTGAGCTCTTCCGTTTTGTAATGAGCAATGAGTGCGGCAATTAAAATAATTAAAGAACAGTCAAGTAGAGTACGCAATAAATTTAATTCGAACACAGAATTTGTTTAAAACTTAAACTATAACGTTTCACAAGTTCATCAATATTTCAAAATGCAATCAAATTTAATTTTCACATTTGTTCAAATTAATTTTATTTTAATATTTATATCAATTGTTCTATTTGAATTTCTGTCAGTCGCAATTTATTATATATAAATTATTATATATACATTTTTATAAATATTAAATAAATATGTATATCAAGCAAACATTAACTATATACAATTTCACAACATTTCCAACTTTTTATCAATCTGCTAAGCCAACGGCCCCATTAGTCGCCCTTGAAGACGGAGTTTAAAAACCTTTTTGACCCAGCCTCCAATTGTATTAAAAACTCCAACAAACAACACTCAAAGCATGCTTTGTTGTAACTGAAATATAACAATAAAAAACAAAAGAAAAGGCATCAATTGCAAGCCCTAAAGTCTATATTCGAGGTGCATTTGTTTGCTTGGCTCGTGTCTTGCTTTGGCTGTGGGGGCGTATGATTGATGTGCCTGATGTGCAGCGTTGCTCGTTTCATTTAAAGCAAGACGTGTACAACTATATGGACAAATGCAGACAAAAACCCAAACCGTTATAAGTCACTATTGGCCATCAATCATCGGATGTTGTCATGTAGCTGGCTATATATGTAAGTGTATGTGTGTGTGTAGTCGTCATGCGTCTGCGCGTTGGCAGACAAACTGGTGCCAAGCGGCGATGTAGCCGCCGCTGCTGCTGCGCAGATTTCCCAGAATCGATCAGACTCTCAAAAACTGTCTATAAAATGTGGATCTTTATGGCCGAGTAGACATCAAATGTTTGCTTCTCTTTCGTTTTACTTTTATGACACTCGCTAATTTGTGGGGTATTTTTTTTTATACTTTGAACGAGCGTATTAGGTATGCAGAAATGAATGTAAGAGGCAGAAAGTATAACTAAGCTAATATATTGTATATATTATCGATCGATATGAAGAGCTTAGTCTATGAAGGCAGGATTTGTGAGAATAGATCCAGTCTTCAATAGAGATTTTAATATAATTTTAATAAATATAGAATACAACAGAAACCGAATAAAAATAAATTAAATAAATAAATAAAATAATAATCATAAAAAATAATAAAGTGAAAACTGAGTTTTTATTAATATTGTTTTTATATAAATTAATAAATATTGCATTGAATTTTTATAATAACTAATTTATTTTAATTCATAATATTTATTCAAATTAAAGCATCTTCAAGTTAATTTCTCAAATATTTAATCAGTTTCATATATTTTTATTTCTTTAATTTTCATAAAAATTTTTTAAATTAATTAATTTATTTTATTTTATTTATTTTGTTTTCTTCTTTCATAATATTTCTGCAGTTTAACTTATTTTTCTTCTATTTTTATGATACTATATTTTCATACCATTTATTTAAATTCAAGCAACAGTCCAAGACTTTGAGTTATTTATTTTTCATCAAATTTGTTTTATTCTTAATCAATTTTTGTTGTATTCCAGTTTAATAATATTTATTTAAATTAAACTTCAAGACTTTAAGTTTTTTATTTTGCATACAATTGATTTGGTTTTATCATTATTATTATTTTATTCGATTTTTATTTTATTACAGTTTATTAATATTTATTTAAATTAAATCACAACTCCAAGTTGTCTTCCTCCTTTCACCATTCACTCAATATCGGAATTTGGGTATTTCCTAGTCAGTCACTTTCTGGGCCCTCTAAGAGCATTCATCTCATTATTTTATATTGAGGCTAATTTCGCAATAGGGCATAGCCTAAAAAAATAATATTTCTATGTTAATCGTCAAGGTTTATTGGACATACGGGAATTTTCTGTGTAAGCCATAAAAAAACGGATTTGGGTGTTATTTTCGTTGTTGTTCATATTGTTGGGCACATCATAAATGGATTATTTGCGGAATTGGTGTGACAGGCATATTGGCATTGAACAGAGCTTAAAAATATTGATGAACTAAAGATTGTAAATAGACAGAATTTGGTTATTGAGCTGTCAAAATGGAGATGGCCTATTTCACATTGAAGATAATAAAACGGAATTTTAAGCCATGAATAAAATTATTTGTGACATGTTATGAACACAGATTCTAACTTCATAATCTATCATAAAAATGTATGATTTTTTTTTTTTTATTAGCTAAGAAACTAATACAAAAATAAATGATTATTTTAGTATCTTAGCTTTTGTTAGAATTTCAATTTAACTCAAGTTTTTCAGGTTTTACAATTTACAATTAATTTTTCATGCGCATGTCAAAAGTTTCTTCACCGGCAAACATGACCAAAGTGCCCCACGCTGCAATACTGCACCCAAATATAAAAAAACTAATAATAATTATTATTATATATATGGATAAATTTGAACACAAAGTAAATTTTCTAACCAAGTTGAAAAAAAAAAAAAAATACTTTACGCAATGCTTTTTGACATTTGCCAAAAACAGCAAATCAAAATGCAAACGCAATCAATCATTAGCATCTTTTGAAAATTAATTCTCATTTTTATTGGTCGTGCAATGGATGCAATGCAACAACAACAACAACAACAATAGCAACGATAATAACACTAATAATAATAGCAATTACAGCAACAACATCGCCAACGCAGCCAAATGCTGCCATTATGTCTGCAGCGACTGCAATGCAGCGCGGCACGCATTCAATTAACACAAATGAATGAATAATTAAATACTGCAGAAGAGAAAAAAACAAAGTCAAAGTCGAAGAGATTGGTTCAGAGAGGCAAGAAAATACCCTGTTTTTGGGCAGTTTTTAGTGTTATATTTAAGAGATTAAAATAATATAAAGAATGAAAAATAAATGAAAAAGAAAATACAAATATATAAGAAAAAAAAAAAAGAATGCAAATAAAAAATAATTCAAATATTTTTAAATATAATAATAAAAGACTTTTTTTGTATTATTATTTAACAATAAAAATATATGCAAATAAAATTAAATTTTCTGAAAAATTATATTAAAAAATACCTTTGAAAATTTATTATTATTAAAATATGATAATTAGAAAATAATAAATTAAATATTAAATATTATTATTTTATAATATATTATTAAATCTACAGTAAATTAACATATAAATATCTTCTGGTATTTCATTCAATATCAGTGTTTAAATTAGTATTATATTAATGTAATATTAAAGTTTAAATTGAAAATGAAAGCATTAAAGTTTAAGATAAAAATAAATACATAAATAAAAAATAATAATAAGCGAATAAAATGCTTTAAGCTTCTGAAATTCTTTCTGCAATATGTTTATTTTTATTATAATAAAACTCGAAAATATGTTTTGATTTTTATAAGAAATTTAAGAATATAAACTCAGATCAATGGCTTATAGAATTAGGCCAGAGTCTGTTTGTAGAATATCACTCATGAAAGTAGTAAAATAATTTTTTTTTTATACAAATGAAGTTGCCTTCCATAAGTCCGTTACATTTATTTACATAATTTTATTATTATACCCACTTCACCTATTTCTGCCCCAAACAACAGGGTACACAGTACAAGCGAAAGACTTAAGCGACGAACTTTATGCGAGCATTGAGGGAGCAGCCGCAACTTCCCACAAGCTCAGCCACATTACAAAACTACACTCACAGATCGACTGTTGCACGTACGCTCAGCAGCTGCTGAAATGATGCCATCAACAGCAGACGACAAAAAAAAAAAAAAAAAAAAAAAATTAAATAAAACCAAGATATAGAAGGAGGAGAAGAAACGAAAAAACAATGAAACACAATTGAGATCTGATGAGTTGTAAGAGGAGCATGCGCGAGCTGGAAGAGCTGTAGCCGGAGGAGGTGTGGCAAAAGTCAGACGGCGGTAATAAAGAAATCTAATAAATGAAAAGCGAGTCGAGTCTTTGAGCACACACACACACACACACACACACACACACACACACACACGCACACACACGCATACACACACAGTATTGTTTGGCGCTTGGCAGCCTCTGCGTATTTCTCAATGATCCGCCAACTTGAAGCTTCGCACTGCTGACACACTCACCAACTCATCAATTCACCAATTCAACGGCTCAGCGCGTTGATGCTTAATGGGCGCATAATTAACTAATGTGGGCAATGCTCAAGACACTCCACTCTTATTGTTGCTCTTTTGGGTTGACAGACAATTAGGAGGCAGCTACTGCTGCTGCTGCTGCTGCGACGACTTGTGGCACATATTGAGTGCGCAATTGTAGCACTTGACAGGGCAGCCAGAGGCCTCGCACGCATTGTGCAATGCTCTTCAGCCAAACAAGACAGAGAGACAGAGAGACAGAGAGAGAAAGAGTTGGGAGGTGAGGAAGAGGGAGAGGAAGAGAGTTTAAAAATTAATAATTAACAAGACAAACAAAAGCTAACGCCCACTTTGCTTGCCCTTAGCTCGGCTTTACGTTTTTTGTTTCATTTTCTTTGGCAATATTACAATAATATTTAATTATGCACTGCACATTTAAAGCTATCAAAAATTTTTTGAAAAATTGTAAAGCATTTAATTAAATTTTTAAGAAAATTTCTTCATATGGCAAAAGTGCGAAAAAAAAAAGATTTTTTATTGTTGTGGATAAAAGCCTTTCAGTGCATTGTTATATGTTATTAAATAAAAGACTTAGGTCTATTGAAAGTTATTTTTAAAAACAAATATGTGCTGCAATAAATATTCAATATAATTTTTTTTTTAATTATCAAAAATTAATTAATACAAATAATAAATTAAATAATTTATACGAATTTTGTTATACATGCAATTATTTATGTATTTTTTTACATTTATTTATAAATAATGTTATTTTTGTTGTTATATTTTTGATTATGCTACTAAATAAAAGAGTTGAGTTTACTGAAATTTATTAAAAAAAAAAATATATATATATATATATATATATAGAGCTGTAAATATTCATAATACATTTTTTATTATCTTTGAAACAAATGAACCATAAATATTATTATTTTTAGCTGAAAATTTTTTAAAAGAATTGAAAATATGTATGTATTTTAAAATAATAAATATAATAATAAATTAAAATGTAATGTATTTTACAAAATAAATTAATAAAATAGACTAGTTTATTGCCAACAATTATTAATAATATTAAAATTTTTATTATATTATATAAACAAATCATTAGTAGTTTTAAATTTTAACCAAAATATTTAATTTAATTGAATATATTTTAGAAAATTTAAACATAAACATTTAATTTAATTTAAAATATTTAAAAAATTGTTGTGTGCATTTGCCTGATTGCTGCTGAAGATCTAGTCTTAGCTTAAGCCTTTAGCTATGGCTAGCTGACTGCAAATGAGATATGAATGCGAGCTAAAGCTGACACTTTGAGTGTCATATCAATGTCGTGAAATGGGCTAGTGAATGGCTAAATCGAAATCTCACATTTGATGGAAATGGGCGTGACGAGGGGCTATGTTCAATCAGCTAAAGCTTACAGCTATAATTCACTAGATGGAAAGGCTTTTCAGACATAACACCGAGAGAGTGTGTGTGTGTGTGAGGTGCGGTGTCTTGTTAGGCAATAACACGCGCGCAAATACATTGATTGAGTTATAAATTCCAAAACATGTTTTTTTTTTTTTCAGCAGAAATTGAAAGTTGTCAACGCTCTTCCTGTCCTTCACGGCAACGACACGCAAAATAGATGTCTATCTGACAAGCTCAAGTTCATATTCATAAAAGAGAAGTATTTATATTGCGCGTGTGTGTGTGTGTGTGTGTGTGTGCGTATTTCCCGGCTTATCTTTGAGTATTTAATTAACTATATGCTTGTGTCTCTTCAGCTTAACTATTAGCCATTTCCTACGCAGCACGATCATTGCCATACGTAGCTCGACTCTTTCTGTACATTGTCAACCACAGGCGATAAATACTACATCTGTGGGGATAACATGCAAATTGTTAAGAGATGCTACCAAATGTGAGCCCAGTTAGCTAGCTAGCCAGCCATCATCAGCTCGCATAGTTTAAGCCGTATATGGTCAAACTAATTAGCTTCCTGTTTAACAAAATGTCTGAAATGGTCAAAACAACATCGTCAGGTAAATAAACAATTTAATTATAAATAAATAATTAAATAAATAGCGCACCGTACACAGTCAGCCAATTTACATAGCTTGTAAATGCCTTGAAGAACAAAAAAAAAAAAAAAAATATAGATGTATATATAAAAAAATAAATAAATAAAATAAAAATAAATCAAGCTAACGAATTTAGACAAGTTTCTCAAAAATGGTGCGCGCAAAAATATATATAAAATTATACTTATATATTTATTTATTTATTTACAATTCTTTATAATTTATTGAACTATCGTTTAGATATCAAGTATAACAGAAATATTGAAAGTTCTCGCTGCGAGTCGAGCCGGCCCTATAAGGCTGGCTGGACCATGTGGCGAAATCTGAATTCTAAGCTGAGAATTCAGATTTCTATATGAATCGCGTTTTCTGTTTTGCTCAGCGTTGCTCAGACCCACGCGTGTTAATTACAAATGATTTGTTATGGTTCGATCTGCTTGTGGTTGTCTGCCATTGTGGGGCTTTTTTTCATCCATCTCACACACACACACACATTGAAAAATCGCTCCGTCTTTGTCTACTATGTCTATCGACTTGTGTCACATTTAGGCGCAACGTATTTATCATGTCAGCAATTAATCAATATGCTCGTAGTACAATTTTTGCTGTGTGTACGTTTACGTTGTGCCGAGGGCAGTTTATTGTACAAAATATAATTTTTATTTTTATATTTTTTGAATACTTAAGTTGATATTTTAATAAAAAAAAATCAAATGAACTTACATGGCATTTAAATTTCGTTCAGCTTGTAGAACAGACGAGCTATACCTTAAAAAAAAGACAAGAAATTCAATTTTTTATAATGAAGAATATATTGGTTTATTATTTATTTAATTATTTATCAGTTTATGTGAATAACCTAAAATAAATAAATACAATTGATAGAGATAATTATACAAGTCTTAAAAAAAGCATGAATGAAAAAATGAACATTAAAAAATATATATTTTTACGAATTTATTTGCATAAACACGTATTGACATCATTTATATATTTAAATATATATTATGTTATTTATACATTTATTTATATCAATATATTAAGAATTATATATACAAAGAATATTTAAAAAACAGATGAAAAATTTGCGTTTTTTTCGAATGATTTTTGTTGTTGTTAATTTTAACTGAATTAAACTAATATTAGAGCATTTTTATCATTTTTATATCTCTTTGTATTGCTACCTGATTTATAAATACCTTAGTCAATAATTTGTTCATATATATGTACATATATATATTTGAATTTATGTATCGATAAACAACAAAATGTTTTATATACTTTTAATTTATTATAATTATTATATTATTACTATCCAACAAATAAATTATTATTTATCTCTCTGTTATATATTTATAAAAATGCTTTTTTATAATTTTAATTTTTTATATTTCTAATCTAATAAATAGTTTATTTATTTTCATTCACATAAAATAAAAGAAATAAAAGTTTATAACATTTCTTTCTCATATTCATATGCAAATTATCAATACTCAATAATTGTACAAACTACCCTCGCCTCTCAAATTATACAATGCGTTCCAGTTCATTGCTAAACGATTTCATTGAACATTTTCAAAGCGTTGCAATTTGGATGCTTCACACCAACTGACAGGCATATCTAGTATCCAGCAGCTGACACTTCTTCATAAATCAATTAATAGGCCCAGACGACAAAATACAAGTTAACAAAAAAAAAAAAAAAAAATATATATATATATATATATATACAAAATCATAGTTAAAGATTTGGCATCAAAGTCGATTGTCTGGTTAAGGTGTTGAGCAAAGTAATTGTTATAGCAGTCGCGGGCTGTGCCCAAATGACAGTTGTTGGCATACAAACGAGCACATAAATATGTATTACCTACACACACACACACATGCACATACATGCACATACTTATTGCTGGCACTCGATAGAGTGGGCTGTCATTTTGGCCATAAATATTAGGTGTTAAAATTATGCTAAATGCAGTGGGTAGTTAGGCCGTGATTTCTATATAACAACATTTTATTGCATCCAGTTTGTTGCCCAAGTTATTTTGTATTTTTAATTTTTTTGTATTTTTTTTATTTTGTTGTATTTGGCTTTCCATTGAGGCAGTCAGCCTTAATTTATGCCCATTACGCTAACTTTTCTCAAAGCTTCCAGTTACGCGATGCGAATTGTTTTACTCTGTTTATGTGATATTAGCTGTGAGACATTTTGTGCCAACTTCTGCAACATCGTCAGACAGTCAGTCAGTCAGTTACCAAGTCAGTTATTCATTTAGGCTCCCAAAATGGTCATGAAAAAAGAAATATGTTCACATTTTTATGGTTAAATGTGGTTTTCTTGTTTCAGCGCCCGTTTGAGCAAGGATTGCGGCAAGAAAACATTTTTTCCATCGCAGTCTTTGGAGTTTGGATACCGTGATCCAATCGATAAGAGTAATCGATTGCAAAAGTGGGCGATAGTTGCAGCAATAAAATATAAATTCGAATTCACTAATGTGTCGAGAGTTGTTAAAAAATTTAATAAATAAATAATAAATTAAAATTATATTCGTAATTAACTCAATGTTATATATCATACAGAAACATTAGAAAAGATATAAATATTCAACAAAAACAATATAAATTTAAATTAAATAAATAAAATGTAATTTAATTATAATAATAAAAATTTAAATTGTTAAAAAATTTTAAGATGAAATGTTTTGAAAACCGTATAAAAATTATATTAGTATTATGTCAATTTTAAATCTAAAAAAATTCTAATAATAATATAATATAAATATATTAATAATTAATATTTAAAATATTGCATAATGAAATTTAATACATAATACAAAATAATGTTAAAATGAAATTTAAAATATAATAAAAAAAAAATGGTAAACAGAAAATTATTAAATATAATTATTTAACTATAATCAAATTAAGTTACAAGCTAATGTGTGCAAAAAAAATAAATACAACAATTGAAATATTGTTTCTAATTATGTATAATATTTTTTTAAATTGTTGTACATATCAAAATAAATTTTCTATTTATTTTTAAATTAAATGTTTTTCCCAAATAAATTAATTTATTTGAATTTGAAGAGTGCTTTAATATAAATAATAATAATAATAATAATAATAATAATAATAATAATAATAGTAAAAAATTAAAAAAAATAAATAAAATTAAAAAAAAAAAGTAAATATCTACGAATACAAATTTTAATGGAATCTATTAAACTTGTACATATAAATGATTTCTTTTAAGATCTCAATTATTTAATGTGCATTATTTCCAAACGCGTTGATTACTTTCACATGCCATTTGAAGCAGGATTTCCTTGAGTATATATTTCCACTATAGAGTTTGCTTAGAAAACGATCTTCTCACGAGCTGGCTGTGGTTATGCAGGCACCTTCTCTAGCAATTTAGCGATTGTAACTGAGGCTTGGAGGCTTGTCAACATGCGTTCCAAGTGATTTGCAGATGTTTCTCTCTTTTTTTTTTTTCATTTTTGTTGCCTGTTGCTTTTCTTTTCGTATCACAACGCGTCAGTCAGTCAGACGCTAGACAACGCAGAAAATTTGCTACTTGTTTGTTGTCAGCCCGGTTTTATGGGTGCCAAAGCGGCAGGCCCAACGTACTATATAATAAAAAAAAAAATCTGTGTGGCTTAAACATGTAATAGCTCTTTAAAAGGTTCAGCTAAGCACGGCCGAGTTTCAAACAGACAGCCAGTCGCAATTGGGTCAACAGAGTGTTATGTGTGCAGCTCTGTATGTAGTTTGTTTTTGTTTTTGTTTTTCTTGCTTTTATAATACATGTGAGCCAAGTTTGTTGCCTAAGTCATTTGATTTGCCTCCTGGCATTAGACACATTGGCTGTGCCCAACCATTTGGCACTGCGCCACACATTAGACTTCAAGATGCACATTGATTAGCTTAGGCCAAAGTTTAAGCGGCTAAACGTGCCGCAGCAGCTACAACATTAACAACAACATAAAGCACCAAAATGTCACAACAACGACAACAACAACAACAACGACAACGCAAATGACTCAATTTGTACGGAGAATGTGGCTAAGAAACGATTTGGTTATTATGGCACGCATGCCTTTGACTATTAATTAAATGAACATAAATAATATTAAACATTTTTTTCTTATTTATAATAGTAATTTTTATTGCACATGCCACTCTAATAGAAGAGCGAAAGAGATAGAGAGAGAGAGAGAGAGAGAGAGAGAGAGAGAGAGTGCGAGAAGCGCGTGTCTAAGGCCAGTCGCATTATAAATTCAAAGCATATTCCCACCATAAATGTCGCATAAATACGACTATTTGGAGAGAAAAAAGGGCACGTAAGCATAAACAAATGCAAATGAGACGTAAATCAATCATAAAATATATGTCCACATTGCTTCGGAGACATAAAACACATGTCGCCGGCACTGTAAATATATATATGTATATATATATTTATATATCTGTATTTGAAAAGTGTTTTCTTGTTTGAGCTCTTGCAAACGCCCACGACTGGCCTGTAGAAGGTATGCATAATTTAAGCTTGAATACGGCGTGTAATTAAATTTGTTTATATTTTTTAATCTGCTTAAGCTTAGACTTTAACTTTTTAATAAATCTTGCAAGATTGATGATAATCCTGTGGGATTATTAGAATTTAAATTTAAAAAAAAAAAAATTATTTTGAGACAAGCCTGTTGAAAGGATGTTGCGTTAAATTATATTTATCAGTTTAATGAAAAAAAAAAAAAAACGATTTGGATTCAGGATTTTTTGGCAAGAGTCTTCCATGTGTATGCATCTCTGTTTGCTGCGTTGTACTTGAGCATATGACCAGCATAAGACATATGTACTACAGACATTTTAGTTTCATATTCTTCTATTTTTTAATTTATTTTTTTTATTTATTTATTTAATTTTTATTAATATATAAAATACATTATTATATACTACATAACAATTTAAAAAATTAAAAAATTTAAACACTGAAAGAATAAAATAAAAATAATAAAAATAAAAAATAATCAAGATTATTTACTAATTATTTACTATTATCAAGATTATTTACTAAATTCGCTGAGATATTTGTATAATTAGAAATTATGTCTTGCTAAAGCTGCATTGAAGCATTTCCATAACAGTTTGGCAGACATAATGCCAGCTTAGGCCAATTAATCAACCCACTAAACATCTACATTTCTATCCCACACAATATATATATATATATATATATATATATATATATATATATATATATATATATATATATATATATATATATATATATATATATATATATATATATATTTCTTTTCACATTTAACTGATGCATATCAAAATTTCAATTCCATAAATTTTTTAATAAATTCTAGCATTAGTTGTAGTGCTATAAATTATGAATAACATTATAAATAATTGAAATAACTCTATAAGTCAAAGCGTTAATCAGCTTTGTATTTAAGTTATGAGCTGTCTACATATTTTTTTATTATTTATTATTTGCAGTCAGACATCTACAATAATTTTATAAAAACAATTATACAAGCAAGTACTTAAGCAGCGGTAGTCTTTTTATATATATATTTTTTTTTATATTTTTTGTATATAATTTTTTTAAGGCATTATGTGCTCAAGAACTTGTATAATAATCATTTTGACAGCAGCTTCAAAAGCTGCACAGGCTGAGGCAGATGACACCACACACAACGAGTGGCTAAGCAGACACATGTCAACACACACACACACACACACATACATGATAACGAAGAAGAAGAGACAAACAAGAATTTTTGTTCACCTGCAGCTGGCGCCCTGAAACCGGAAGCAAAAGGTAGACAACGAATGTTGAACCTTTTTGGCCGGACCGAATGCAAAGGCGGGGCACAAATTCAACAAATAAATTTAGTTTGTTTTGGTTTTATTATTTTTTTGGATGCGGCTAATTTAGTGCCACGATATGTTTTCAGCAATTAGTCAAGCATGCAGGCCTGACTTTTTGGGCGCTGCCGTGCAGACAACAAATAAATCACAAAAACAAAAAAAATAAATAAAACAAATTTTTGAAAAAAAAAAAACTTTAAGCAAATGTTGAGGAAGCAAACACAACAAATATTTGCTTACAAGCTGCATGTTTTTTGTGAAACGTGATTGCTGTTTTGGCTAACAAAACTCATCAAAAACAAGAAACAAAACAAAATAGTGTATAGCACGTGTGGTAAATGATGAGTAGACGCCTCATTTGTTTGCGATTTTGTTTTGGCTGTTGTTGTTTGTTAAGTGCGATGCTATTGACTTTTGAACTATACTCAAAGCTTAGTCAGCCATAGCTCTCATTAGCAGTTCAAGAGCTTTTTAATAATACGAAGAGTCGAGTTAAATGCAGGAAAAGAGCATTGGGGCACTGCACATAGATTAATTATAATTAGTAGAGAAGTCAAGTACAAGCTGAACAGAACTTCCTAGATTATAATTAGTATAAAATTATGAAGATGAAGAAATTAAATTCTGCTACAAATATATAAGCAATAATATATTATAGTAAAAAAAAAAAGAAAAAAGTAAATAAAAGTAACACGACAGCTAACAACATTTTTTAGCTACTGCATGAACAAATAATTACTTTGGAGATAGATCAATTCATTCGTTTCGTTTATTTTAGCTTTTGAGTTTATTAGTTAAGTATTTGTAATATGCATTATTTTATTTAAAGAACTTTCTTCAATAATACAAATAATAATTTAATACACATATTTTTTTAATAAAAATATATTTAATTAAACAGATATTTCTATATCTTCTAAAGATGAATTATTTACATGTTATTTATTTATTTATTTATTTATTTTTTTTTTACTTTTCCTTTTTAAGATATATGATTTAAAATAAATAATAATAATAAAAAATACATACAAATTTATTTTTACTACTCACATTTAACTATAATTTTACAATTAAATGATTTAATAATACAAATATTTCATTACGTTTCAATCACTACATTTTGCAAACAGCAACAGCAAAAATTTGTATTATGCATATTTTTTATTAATTAAAATTTTCTCGATTTTTAGACTTTTTTTACGTATAATATATAACAATATATTTGTATATATAATAATATACAAATATTATAACTATTTAAATTTAACACTAGATTTTTGAAAATCTACATTATAAATATATATATAAACTATATAAACATTATTATAAAAAATTTAAAAATAAGTTGATTATTAAATAATTTATAATATTTAAGCTGGAGCCTTAATAAAAGGTTATTTTATTAACAAAATAATAAAAGTAATTAAGAAAAATTTTTATAACATATTATTACAGAAAAAATAGGGATTTTTTTTCATTAATTTTAAGTCAAGCCCATAATCCATAATTTATAAGCTTACTTATGTTAATTTGACCACCTACATTAAAACCAAATTCGGGTTCAATCCATTATTATCCATTAGCGACAATTGTGGGGCAAAAAAGGACACAGTTTCCATATCGATAAACAAAAGAGACTCACAACAAATAATTTGGCCAACTAAAATAGAAAAATAAATGTTGCCCGCAATTTGTTGCCCTCACACTCGGCCAACAAATAAAACGAAAAAGAAGCAGAGCAAAAAAAAAAAGGAACAAGCAAACTTACCAATAAATACAACTAGAGAGGGGCATAACTTTCAAATGCGATTTGTTCAAAAATTTGTAGTCCAAAAAAGAAGAAAACAAATACCAAAAAAAAAAAAAAAAAACAATTGCGAGTATTTCCAAACGGCGTGACAACATTTTTATTTTAGCCATGCTTGAATGCTTGGCGCTGCTGTTTCAATAACCAAAACCGTAACCAAATACGTATGCCCCCAGCCTCTCCCCAGCCGATGCCAATTGGCAACAGAGCCAATACGAAACAGCCACCGCTAGCGACACGTTTTGAACCCAAAGCCCCAAAGGGTCAAGTGGCGCGTGTAGCGAAAGCCAATCCACAGGCACAGCGATATTGACAGGGCCAGGCCAAAAGCTATAATAGCCATAAACAGCGAGGGCCGACCGTGAGTAATCATAACTTTTCGAACTAACAAAATATAAAATGAAGTGTAAAGGATACCATGAGATGTCTACAAAAAAGTAATCTGCTAAATGAAAATAGAGTGTAAAGAATAGCATTCAATGTGAGAGAGTTTGGCGGGAATTTAAAAATAGCTATTGATGTTTATAGATTATATAAACTAATTATTATTAGAAATTAAGCTGACTTAAGAGCAAAAGGATATTTAAGATTAAAATGCAATATTTAAAAATTTCTTCTAAAAGCTTTTGTTTCGCTGAAGATCATCTTAGTTAGCCTTAAGTTTAAGCTTGAGTTTCCTGATAAAAAATATTTACTCAAGCAATAAATAATAGTCGAATCTTTGCACTAAATGTTAATCAACTTTTTTTATTATTTTTAAAAATCATTTTTAATCAATTATGTTTATATTAAAACTAATAAATATTTAATATATTTAAAATAGTAGTTCGATATTAGACCTTTTTAGAGCAAAAGAGCTGCTTATTAGTATAAAGAGTTTTCCTATTGGAAATTTTAAGGAATTCAAAAAAGAAAAAAAAACTCCTTCGCTTGTGGAAGAAACGTTGCATTTTTGAGTAGCTAAAAAAATTGCTGTTTTTAAAGAGCATCGATCTGCGTCGCTCTTCAGCAGGATGATTGACTCAACATTTAGCGAGCATCTCTCTTCAGATACATTTAGACTTTCGAGTACTTAAATGTGAATCGCTTTTCGAAACATCGAGCAGTTCAGACAAGTAGATTGCAGTAGCTCATTTAACTGGGTACAATAGAGATTGATATAGCACAATAATTGTAATATATAATACATATTTTAATATCTTGGGTTTTAACATTTATTTTCGTACACATTTATATGAATATTTATATATTAATTTTTATGAATATTTTTCCGCTTTAGTAATATATTTTCTACACATTTCTGCAGGGGTTTCGGTAAATTATAAATATGTTTATAAATGACTCGCAAATTAAAGCAAATATTTGCTTTGCATAAAATTTTTGTATACCTTCATTCTCCCTGATAATATTCTAGTACTCCAAAAATAAATAGCTCCCCAATATGACATTGTTCAAACAGCGACAAATTAAATTACTTTTGCTTAAATTTATTTTTCCATTTTAACTACAGCACATATGACTTTTTCCACTTCAAGGCACAGCTATGCATTAACTAGTAAGTACTCAAATAAAGTCTATTGTTGTTAAAGTTTATTTAGTTGCCTATTCTAAAAATCGAAATATAATTTTTCTCATAGGTGCCGCTACTCAGCTTTATCAACAAATATTGTTGCCTTTTAAGTTATCTTTACAAATCATAGTTTGTATTATTTTTTTGTTATTTCTATTTCTAATACGAAATCTTCTCAACTTGCTCTTACTTAAAAAATAAATATTTATTTTAATTATTTATTTACTTGAACTAACTCCCATTACAGCCCTCGTTCGTGATGGCCCTGCTGTCAGCGTAACGACAATAACTACATAGATACAATAAATACGAATGCAATGGCAATTGCCTTAATAGATATAGCAGATAAATGCGAAAAGGGCCATTTGTATCTGTTCTCAGTTCGATCTTCACGCCCGAGTGCCGCAATAGACCTTCCACCTATTGAGACGCCGAGCGTTACTTGGCATGAACTTGACATGCATTTTGTTGTTGCCAGTTGTCAGTGCGTGTGTATTAAGTGTGTGTAAAATGCTCGCAGAGGGGAGGGGAGGGTTTACACTTACCTAACTACCTAGCTAGACAAACCTAGCAGCCTACTCTACCAGCGAGTAGGTAGCCCAGTCTCCCAGTCTAGACTACGAGAGGCGAAATTGTAAACTGCATTGGAGCGCGGCCTACGTGCAGCATTGGGGCAAATCAAATATTTTGATTTGTTTTCGTTTTTTATTTTATTCTATTTTTTTTATTTTTCTAGTGTGTTCTAATTAATGGCTTCATTCTGTAGCGTCAATAGAATCGATTGGCAATGGTTACGCCATCAATTTTCACTTATGGCCAAAAGATGTAAAAATTAATTAAGAAATTTGCTGACGCATTTTTATTGTATCAGCCGCTTGAATTCAAAAGCCAGACACCTGCTGTTTATTTTTTTATTATAATACTCAAAAGAGTATATTTTTTTTTATGATTAGCCAAATTTTTAGCAGCCCGCTCGTAATATTATTTATTTCGAATATACTCGCATATATTCATATAACTTTTAGTTCAATGGCATTGCATACGACATGAATATAAAAATAATTTCAAGAGCTTTAGCTTGGCTGAGCAACATGTTAACGTTTGCATTGTCTTACGTCAAATCGCTTTACGTTACGTTACGTTACGATACGCAATGTTACGTTATTTTTATGTACGCGCGCACGCCGGTCTCAAATGCCGCTTTGTTGATGCGTATGTATGTGAGAGAGCTCGGCATATATAAAGCAAAACAAATGCCGGGCAAGAGCACAGAGAGCGCAGCTCTTAAGAGCAACAAGCAGAGTTGTCGAGTTTTGCGTTGAGGAGTTTCAAAGCTTTCATAATAATATATAAAGTAACATATAGAGCTATGTCAGTGCTAAAATATAATACGTGTTATTTGTTAATAAAAAAAAAAGAAAAAAAATAAGAGATTTAAGAGCAAAACAAAATAAGAGCAAAAAAATAATATAATAAATAAAATATAAATCTGAAACAAACAATTTCACTGTTTAATTATATTCAATTAATATTTACAAAACCTTACATTTAATATTTTATGACTAAAAAATTATAAAAGAATAAAATATTGACTGGCTATAAATTTATATATAATAAAATATTATAAAATATTCAATATTTATCAAATTATTTATGAAATCAAAAATAAGAAAAATATATAAGCATATACTAAAATAGATATTCAATTATGATCTCTGGTTTTATTGTAATATATTATATATATTTTTTAAATATTTATACTAATTTTTAATTTTTATTTTATATAATTCATTCAATTATGGTCTATGATATTATTGTAATATATTTATATTTATAAATATATTTATAAAAAAACTTATATACATTATTTCTTTCTATTTTATATAAAACAAAACTAAAAATAAAAATAATTAATATAAGTAAAAAATAATGTTAAAATATTAAATTGTTTTAAAGATATTTTAGCTTTATTATTTTATTACTTATTATTTTTTAATAATTAATCATTAATAATTAATATAAATATATTTAATAAAATTATTATTTTAATATTTATTTTATTTTAATTTATCATAAATGTAAATATATAGACATATATTTCATATATTTTATTATATATTTTATATTTTAATAATGTATCATACAATTAAATATATAAATATAATTAAATCACATCGTACTGAGCTCCTTTCATAATTCTCTTTATATGTGGAGGATAGTTGTTGCTAGTTCTCTATAAGAAAATATGACTTCATTGGAATTACTTGGAATTGCTCGCTCCTTTTTAGGGATGCCAGCAATAAATCAACTTTTATTACAAAGCTTTTGTTACTTTGTGTATATAACATATATATTTATATACAGATAGAGATTGTAATAAGCAATTAGTTATCTCTGGTGTCATTTGCAGCACAGTGGGTGCAGATCAATACGAAGCAAAGACGTGTAAAGAGTCGAGTGCAAAATTTGCTCTTTAAACCGCATTCGCTGCTCTTTGAAAGTTACTCTCACTCGATCTTTATCTCTCTCTCTCTCTTTCTCTCTCTCTCTCTCTGTCGCTCTCTGTTGGTAAAAAAGCTGACATCATCCAATGGCTAGAAGGCAGCGCTCAGGCTGCGGGCCAAGTTAGTAGTCGAGCCAGCTGTCAGACGGCGGCTTATTTAACGCGCGGTCCAAGCTAAAAACTCTTTTAGTATAGCGTTGGCGTGCGAGACAGACGGTTCGGTTGAGCACAAGATACACAAAGTACTTGACAAGCGAAAACAACAACAAAATATAAGAAAAAAAAATATATATATACAACCAAAAACGAGTTCGAGTTCCGAGCAATTAATATACATACGATATAAGCACATTTAGCGCAGGCGTTGAACTAGTGCGAACAAGAACATATTTCAAAAAAACAACAACAACAACAATTAAAAGTAATAAATAATATAAATAAAACAATGCAAATATCTAAAATAAATAAACATTTAAACAGTTGTACTGAGAGCCTAAGCTTCGACTGATGTCAGTTCTCAGTAGCCTAGTTGAACTCAACGTGAATTGAAGTGTAGCCAAGCGTTCAGTGTGAAACGCAAAATAAGCGAAGCCAAGTGCCGCGTTTTTACTTTAGTTACATATATATTTATATATATTTATATGTGTGTATGCATGTATATTTAGTCACAAAGACTAAGCAGCAAAAGTTAAATTCACAATTGTAAAGAAAGTGAAAGACGAGTCGCGAAAAGTTGGCCTAGCGCAAAACATTAAAAAAAAAGGGAAAGGTTTTGAGCAGAGTTTTTGCATGGCTCTTTTATCTATTTTATCTCACTTTTTTTTTTGCGCTTGTCAAGTGCAACCCCGCTCAGAAGTTTTCAGTTCAACTTCCAGATGCCCACGAGCAACAGCTGTTTAGATACACATACATACATACATACATACATACATATATTTTCAGTTTCTTTTGCTGCGCTTCGCCCACTTGCTCGAGCATCGAAAATCATTGAAAATTAATTTTGTTTTATTTTGTATACATAAAATATATATATTTATTATAGATTTATATATATTTATATATATATGTATATTTGTATCTGTTCAATAATTTTTATGCCAATGCTTTGCTGACTACGCGTTTATATATACTATATATATATATATATATATATATATATATATACATTTTTTCTATACCACGCGTTTTCTGTTTTGACTGTTTGACTGCGTGTGTGTGTGTGTGTGTGATAAAAAAAAATTAAAAAAAAAAAAATTAAAATATACGAGAAAAAATAATACATATATATCGCAGCTTAAAAAGCAGCCAAGCGACATTGATGCCAATCGCCAGTGCATTTGGCTATATTGTTGTTGCTGTCCACTGCTGTCCGGAGTTTGAGCCAATAACAAAAACAAAGAGCTTAAGCATAAGCCTAAAACGCCTTCAGTGAACAGCGGCTCGAATGTAAGGCACATGCTAAAAAGCGCTATCAGCGTCTGACTATCACTCCGCAGGTACGTGCAATTCGTCTTTTGCATATATATTTACCGTTTTGTCCATTGCCATTGCACAAAAGGCAATCAATTTTATATATATCTTAAGTCACATATATGATAAATGTGCATGATAAATAAATAAGCTGTTTTGCCAAATTTATTTGACTCAATCAAAGATATTTGACTTATTGTAATGGAGACATTTAAGAAAGTTTTGGCAATCGATTTATTTATTTAATTTTTTTTTTTTTTGAAATAATTTTTTTCTCACTGCTAAAGTTTTCACAAATTACAAGCAAGTTCTATGCAAAGACTGGCATTTGGTTTATATTCTAGTTTTTCTTTTCATTTTCCATCTTTGTTCTTTGCTTGCATTGTAATTAGCAGAAGAAAAATTACAATTCACAACTTTTTCTCATAATTATTATTTTACGAGGGATCGTCCTCATATACATATTTATTATCATAATGAAAAAACAAAGTAACATAATAATGAAAATAGCTTTCTCAATATAATCTCTTTTGAAGCTAATAAACTTTTCGCATGAGCAAATATTCAGAGCATTTTCGTCACTCAGAAATTTATATCCAAGCGGAACTGTTTAGTAATATTATATATTTTAATAATTTTAATTTCTAATAATAATTTAATTTTAATAATATAGCAAAATTAGGACTCGAAAAGAGAAGACGCATTCATTTACTTTAACTCTTTAGAGTACTCAAAAAATCGATGTCTAACAGCTTACGTTATTTTGCTCAATTATGATTTCTGATTCGTGATTCAGTAATTTCTTCGGCTGGTCTCGCATATTAATATTCAACTCTCTGAGCAGCAACAGAACTTTTATGAAATTGTTTGTTCACTCTTAAATGTTTGTCTTTCCTATATTTTATTTTCACATAATTGTGTTTATCCTCTTAACGTTCACAAACTCTGTTCATCTGTTCATTACTTCCGGCAGCTAGTATTACACAAGATTTACATTTTTACTTCTCACCCACTCGACGTTCATTAGCTAAAGATTTTTCTCAGGCAGCGTGAATTGTAATTTTCAGCATTTCTTATTTCGTTTTTCATTTTTGCGCAATGCTAAAACAAAAGACTTAGGCAACAAACTTAAACCAACACACACACAGAAAAATTATTATATAGACATTTGCTCAATTCGCCATGAATCATAAGAAACAAAATAAAATCTTTTGCTCACAATTAAAGTTCAATGATTCTAGCTCGCTTGCATGAGTTCACAATTTGCCCAGACGCTGGACATTAGTCATTCGTTTGCCATATGCAAATAGTTGTAGTTGCTTTTTTTTTCAGCCATAAATATGGATATACTAGATATATATTTAAAAGAGCAGCTGTTGGGGTAATCCAAAATCAGATTTCGATTGACTCGCAAACTCTCAAATTTATGAATTTATTTCTTTTGCCCCTGATATGGCTTAAAGTTCATGCACTGTCACATAAAGAACTTTGTGGCGTACATTAGCGCAAATTACCATTGGCAAAAGGTGTTGGCCCCAATTGTCACCTCCAAAGATATCAGAAAAAAAAAAAAAAAAAACTGGGTGCGGAATTCTAGTTCGAGTCGCAATTCGCAGTACCCAAAGTCCCCAGCCATATTGCATTACCTTGTGCCGCGTCATAGCCTACGATAATTTTTATTGCCACGCGCCTTTTTTTTTTCTTTATTTTTTTTTGTCAATTTATCAGTTGCTTGAATGTCATGCACAGAACTGTCTGGCTGTCTATCTATCTGTTTGTCTTATTGGTTTGCTGGTGACATTAAGCGCATTTCAACACTGCAATCACTAAAAGCACTTTTTGACAAAAGTCTTTTTGAACAGCACGTGCTAGATTTTTTATTTAAAAATATCAATTGTAAATTCTTGATTTATGCGAAGGTAAAGTAAGAAGCAAGATGAAGAGAGGGGGTGGGAGATATATTTAAAATTAGATTTATATTAAAATTAAATATATATTAATAAATTAATTTTAATATATATATATAAATAAACAAATACATACATATAAATATAATATATATAGCTATATAACCAACAGCACAAAATATATTTGTTAATTTTAATTATTAATCAGGTTATCAGGTTATACATTGGAAACAAATATTTAAAAAGAAAATATATACATAAATAAAATAAATAAATAATATATATATATATATATATATATATATATATATATATATATATATATATATATATATAATTTTCATTATATATTTATTTCTTATTTCAATTTATTGAACTCGTTTTCATTTGGGTATTCAATAATAAATATTATATTAATTAATCAAATTTAATCAGCAGCTCTAACAATAAATGTTTCAAAAAGAAATGAGTATGTTTTAGTATATTTTATATTTTATTATTCAAATGGGTTGACAAATCGAACTTAAATATTTGCGTGTTTTTTGGCTGCTTAGAAATTGTATATATTTATTGTTATGCTTATCAAAGACATAAAAACTTTTTCCTAAATGTCTTTAACGAACTTATATAAAACGAATATCTAAAAAAAAAGCTTGTTAATTGTTTAACATTTTTGGTTTTCGACTGAAAAGTTTTTTCTCATTTTATTTTATTTAAAGTGTTTCTCGCTTTTATATAGCCGTTGCTTTTTCTCATATATAAATTGTTTGCCATTAAATTTATTTTCTAGTTGACTAACAAAATATAATATAATTTATAAATAAATTAATTCCATGCGCACATAATATTGATAATAAAAAGCATTTCTATATGTTTATACAAATTAATATTATAATAAATCAATTAAATATATAAAATAAAATATATATATATATATTTTTTAAAATATACAGAGTATCTGCCAGTCGATTACTTACCTTTCATTCAATTTCATATATAAAATCTCTTTTCATATTCTGTCATAGCGAATAAGCTGAGCACAAAAAAGGTCTAATGTGATTGCTGACCAAATAAACAACATTTTGTTCTGTTTAATCAATAATTTAATGGTGTTTTTGACACCACGCCCAAGCACAGCTTTTGCATTTTGCACTGAAACTTAATTCGAATGTCTGGCAAAATATATTTCAATATATTTTTTTTTTTCGTTTTTGAATTTGCATTGTTTGGCAATGCTTTAGAAAATTAGCGCAAAATCGGAAGAAAAAAAATAAGAAAAAAGTGCAGATAAAACAAAGGAAAAATAAACCCGACATATTCAAACGTTTCAAAGTCATAATTATTAGCTTCGCCTTATATGGTCTGCACATTGCTATTTCTCGCACAGCAAAAGAAAAAAAAAAGTCGAAAAAAAAGGTGAAAAACGAACAAAATTATCATGCGATTGAAACAAATTCTTTATAAATCTCATGAGCTAGCTGCGCTTTGCATAGAAAAACGAAATTCCACTGAACTTTGGCAGACGTCAATTTGTTTGCATTCGCAACAGCTGAAGTATATAAATTTCTTAATGCTAGCTTTTGGGTTCGGATCGCGCATTAATTGTCAGCTACAGACAGGATATATACAAAAAAAAAAAATAAATAAATAAAACAGAAAAACATAAAATATGGTTACGGATGACATCAGGGACTAAGTTGTTTCTAGGCTAGCTTCAAGGCTTTAGTAATTTCTTTGCACACGAGTTGTTTCAATCTTGCATCGAAACTTAATTACAGCCGTGTTCCTAATTAACCATAGTTCGAGTCAAGTTTGTGTCTTAAGTCTTTTGTTTTGACACTGCTACACTGTGGCATTGTTCGACCTGAGTGCCTTTCATTTTGGTTTTTTATGGTTGTTTCTTGGTTTTTTTTTTTTTTTTTCATTATGCTTAATTAAAGCATAAACACCTCAAAACACGCTACCATATTCAACAATATTGCCACCCATATGACAAGCGACCCACACGACTTATTTTCCACATATATACATTTTTTTTTTCTTCTTTTTTTTTGACAATGCCAATTGAAAGAGCAGCTCAAAAAATAAATTGCAGCAGCTACACCTCCGCAGTCAACACTCGAAAAATGGATTCGTAGCCCAACCTAGGACAAGTTTTTTTTTGTTGTTGTTGTCAGCTGTGGTGGGCTTACGTTTAGGTTAATCAATTTAAATTACCTTCAATTAGGCTTTTTGTTCAGCTCGGTGCATTGTTATTGTATAAGAGATGAAATATGAACAACAACAAATGAAAACAATATGTTGCATTGTCTTTAACTCTAAACAGCTCTCTTTGGTAACTCAATTGCCAAGCGTAGCTTATATAAATATCTCAATATAATATGTTATTCTCTTATGCTTGTGTGCGTGAATGTAGTATATTAGAAATGGAAATTACAATTTTATTGCCACTCGTTGTGCCGGGGCATGCACATCCAATTTGTTTGGCTAGAGCCACAGCAGCAGCTGGGCAGAAATTCATGTTTATGCCCAGGTTGCGGTTCGAGCAGCCACACACAGCGCTTGGCTTGGCAATTAAGCATTTTATAGCTTCATTCGATATGCATGCTGGGCAGACTTAAACTGAAGCAAGAGGTGTGCGGCAGTGTGCACTGCAATGCCATGCAATGTTGTGGGTGTTGGCTCTGTTTTGGGCCATAAAATGTAAATTTCTTTGAGTCATAAAATAATATGTAAGCGAATTGCGATTGCTCAGTTATCAACGGCGCCAGTGGAGCAGAATCTGACAAAACGTAGCACAATTTCCACTCTATTTGCATTGCAAATTTGTGTGAATTCAAAACTGGAATTGAATGTTGATTATATATATATTTTTAAGATGCTAATCAAATAATATTATGCGATTTTAAAGGGTGATTTCATAAGAGGTCTTATGAGATTTCAATTGAGCAGATACACAAAGTATATTATTTATATTTTTTAAGCAATAATTATATTTGTAAACAATAATTCTTTAACATCATTTTTAATAACGTGAAAGGTAAGAGAAGAGAAAAGAATTTTATATATATTTTATTTAAATTATTATTACATATAAATTCATAAATTTTTCTTGAGTGTCATTAAAAAAAAAAACTTTACTTTAGATATAATAATGTAATTCACTTATTTCAAAAAATTTGGTAATAATATTATTATAAAAAAAAATATTTTTTTAAACAGCTTCAATACGAAAAAAAAAATTATATTGTTGAATATAAAATTATAAAAAATATAAAAATTATATTAAATAAATACATAAGTTAATAAAATAAAAATAATAATAATGATATAAAATCAAAGTAATAATAAAATAAATTCTTTACAGAAATATTTATATGATTGAGCCAATACAGTAATATATATAAAAAAAACTAAATGCATTAATTAAAAAAAAATAACAAATTAAAAAAAATAATAAAATCACCTAGAATTCTAAACAAATTTAATCAAGATCTCAAGTATATTAGGCAGTAAACATTAAAAGTAATTAAAAAGAAATTTCCCTTATTATATTATGGAATATATTCAAATATATATATATATATATATATATATATCAACTATAAGAAGCATGAAAAGTGTATCCTAATTATATTCAGCTAACGTAAAGCTTGAAAGACTTAAGACACAAACTTGAAACATGAAAATTTTAATTACTTATGTCAAGCTATGAAACTGGCAAATCTTGCATTACTTAAGCTAAAGTCAGGTGAAAGCTGATATAAATTGTAAAGCCAATTGTCTAAATATCAAAACGTCGTCACACATCACTCGCCGGACGCACACACACACACACACACACACACACACACACTCATACACACTCGCACACAATTTAAATGAGCAATCAAAATCAGCACCCCGGCCATGTCATTGAACTAACTAGTGGCAGCAGCAGCAGCCATAGCTAGCCAGGCCTATAGCAATCAGATAGCTAGATAAGTTAACAACATTCAGTAGATCAAAGCCGCTTAGAAAAAAGGCACAAAAACTTATAGTTTATGGCTGCAGTCACACAAATCAGCGGCGATCGCCTTACAACTGACAACGGCAAACCGCTCAGGATTGATGACAAGTCGGCAATACCAAATGCCAATTATTATTGTCTCTCTTTCTCTCTCTATCTATCTCTCTGTCTGTGTCTAAAGCCTACCAGAGAGTGTCATAAAAACAGCAGCAGAAAAAAAAAATTAACGAAAATGTGTTTATTGACGTCATTTGATGAAATCAGCGGAAAAAAAAGAAGCAAAAAAAAAAGCGAGCTAAATGTGATGTGGAGAAAATTGGCAGGCCAGGCCAAAGTCGAGCCAAACTCCAGCTCCATCCTCATGCCCATTTGCCACCCGCTGTGCGACAGAGACGGAGGCTGTGCGAATTGTTATAATTGCAAACAATTACAATGGCTATAAAGAGCCAAACAGCACTGAGCTTTTGTACAGCAGCCCATTGTCTTGTCCGGTTTCGGTCTCATTGAAGACAATTTTTTTTCTCATTTTTTTTTTTGGCGAAATATTTGCAATGTCTAAAGCCTATCAAATGGGCCGTAAAAAAAGCGAGCCAACAAAACTAAGCATGGCAATCCCATTAGATAGCGTCCAAGTTCGCGCGGGTCAACTTTACCGAGCAGCTCCTGCCTGTGCCTGTTGCTCTCGCTAGTTTTTGATTTTTATTATTTTTTTATTTTTTATTTTCTTTATTTTTTGCATAATTATGTGCAGAATTCTCTTTTATTTGGCGGCGAGAAGTCGTATTTCAACTGTGCTGCCAATTACCAGCATGAAGGTCTTTGACTGCGCAATCAGCAGCCAACAACAACAAAAAAACTAGAAAATTTGTAACATTTTTGTCTTAGTCGGAGCTCTTCAAGTTGTTGTCATTATTATAGTTTCGGTTTTTTTTTACGACTTGTTTTTCATGCTTTAATTTGTTTCGTTGTTTTGGTTTTTTTCGTTGCTCTTTGTTAAGCTTTTACCATGGCGCACAATTATATTTTTCTGTCGTGTAGCTGTATATATTTAGGTATATATATATTATAGATATATATTGTATATATTTTTTGCAAGTGCTCGTGGCTTTTACATTTCACGCTCTTGAGTTGATTGGCTTGAAAAACGTTTCAGTGGCAATGAAAATTGTTATGGGATTGGTTAGAAATTAAAGCTGGGAATTTAAGAAAATAAAGATCAACGTGGATTTAATAAATATATTAGATACTTTTATTTATATTAAATTAAAAGTATTTTAAAAGTAAATAAAGTATATTAGAAATTTGAAAAATTTCAACGAATATTTAATGTATTTATCATTATTTTTATTATATAATTATCAAACTCTTTTTTACGAAAGATTTTTTTTTTTTGGTTTATTCTCTAAGAAAAAATGAAAAATATAATAATTACTCATTTAAGTAAAAAATATGCTTAACATATTTTTATTTATTTATATTATTTAATTACCGAAAAGTTTTCTTATGAAGGAATTTTTTTTTTAAAGATCTATTATAAAAAATAAAAAAAACTATTCATTTAACTAAACAATATTCTAAGCATAAGATTCTATTTATAAGACTTGACATTTTTTATAGATTTATGAATATGAGAAAAATACACACGAATATTTTCAATAAGAAAAAGACAATCATTCATATGAGTGTTTTTCTTGAATTATCTTAACAAACAAAACTCAACACTAATTAACTTAATATATTCTCTTAATCATTTTTTATATTGCATTTTTTTTTAATTAAACATCTTTGCTTCTCCGTTTTCACTTGCGCTTTCTGTATCTAGCGATTCAATAAATCAATAAATGTTTAATAATCGGTAGCTAAACACAATACACAATCAATTTTTCAATTAACTTAAGCCGCAAAATGCAATTAAGCTTTTACACGATTTCTAAAAAGAAAACAACAATAATGCTCTGGCTCCAGACTGCAGTAGATGATGCCGATTTTTACCCGGTAACCCAGTTATTCAATGTTTCAAGCGGTTTTTCTTAATTGACAGCCGCACAGCAGCTGAACATTTCATTATGCTGCAGCCCCAAACATATTCATTAAATAATTAGGAGCAACAACTACAAAAAAAAAAAAAAAAATACAATATTAAGCAACAGGTATCTGTCTAAATAAAAAAAATAAAAAAAAAAAACGCAACTGCATTAATTTGTACGCTGGCAATTAAAATTTTGACACGCTAATGATTAATTAATAATTAAGAAACAAAATAAACAAAACTGACAAATTGCATGTAGCACGAACGAAACATAACTGAGCAATGGAGAACATAATTAAGATTTTTAATAAACACAATACAACTAAAAATAGTATTAAAAAAGAAATAATAATAATAATAATTTTATACATAATAAAAATGATTTTAAAAATAATTGTTGAGCAAAATTTGCATGCAGAACTAACAAATTCAATGTCGAAAATAAAAAATATAATAGAAACATTGAACTGTGCGTTATTTTTAAGAAATACTAACATTTGACCTCTTTGATTTGATTTGGCATTAAATTGAAAATGTTTCTGAGTAATAACTAAAGTCCTTCATAATAAATATTTAAAATGTAATGAAGAATAAAATATGTAGTTATATCAAAAAATGTTGATAAAGTCGTATGCGTATATTAATGAATGAATGAATAAGCATTCCAAAATTATTATTAAAAAAAATAATAATAAATAAAATAAAAATAGAAAAACAAAATAGATTAAAATAATTATAAATATATATTAAAATATATATATAAAAATATGTGTATTTTTATATTTAATATAACCTATTCAAAAAAAATATACTATTTTTCTTATATTAAATATAATTTATACTATATATTTTCATATCTCTTAATGCAGCCTCATAATTTAAAACAAAAGTAAAATATTTACACAAATAATAAGCGAAAAAAAGCTAATAATATTTCAAAGCTTAATTAACAGACTTATGCTTAAACTTGACCTTTACTTTAAAGTGAACTGAAAATATTAATAAGTATAATAACGCCCAAAATTAAAAGAGGGAAAACAAAAATGGCAAATCATGCGAATTGAATGCGCTTTTGGCGCTTGAGAAATTCAATGTCTCAGATAACAATTTCCATGCCAATTGCCAATGAAATTGTTTTTGTCAGCCAAAAAAGAAGTTCAAGTTTAAAGCTAATAATACGGGCTAATTGGGAATTTTATAATGGGCCTCTGAGTGTGAAATATGTAAATTGCAGGCGGTGCCGGCAGCACACATAAAGTCAAAATGTTGACCTAGAATCGGCAGTTATCAAGAAATCGAATATTGTGTATTGGGCATAGAGGTGCGAGAACTGGGTAAACACTATATTATATTGTAATTTATTTTTTGGGGGGGCCTGCTAGTGTTTGCTTGCTAATAGACATGCCCTGACCTTCAAAATTAATTGACTTCGATGTGTTTGGTGGTCGAGTACCTACATCGTTTATGCTGTTATTACTTGTTTAGTCATGCTGCTAATGAGACATGTGCCACGGTTCAATGCAGGTTGAAAAAGCGCCATTCGAAACATTTATTTTATTTTTTTTTACTTTTTTTTCGGGGGATTGGCGTTCAAGTTGCGGCATGTGGCGTCCAACTGTTTGTGTGTCTGTTGCAGGCCTGGAAGCATTTTGGAGTTTTCATAAGCAACGTTACCTAATCTCGGTAGCTGTGTCCAAAAATTGCGGAACTGCAATCTAATTTTATAGATTTTTCATATGCCTGACTGGCTGAATGGTTGTTGGCCGTCTGGCTCGCTGAGACAATAAACGTAATTTTCTTTATAATAACAACAAATGGAAAACATTGTATTTTTTTTCTCATTTTTTTTTTTTATATCTTGTTTTCATTCTGCCCGCTGCTTTTGTCGCTTTCACTTTTCCGTTTCGCTGCTCACTTTTCCTTACAACTCATTCGTATTGATTATTGCCCATTGACGATGTGATTTTAGCTCATTTCATTGGAGTTTTTGCTACAATCTATTGCCATTTCATTTCCCTCTCACTATCTCCCTCTCTCTCTTGCCCTATCTCGTTTCAGCCTTTGCCGAAATGAAAAGTTTTCGCTTTGCCATTTGTCATAATTAATTTTTTGCGCTTTATTATTTGATTTTTTAAAGACAACACCATTAAAACATCATTCGTCTCGTCAACGAGCATTGGCTTTTAGATAGTTCAAGTTATTTTTATAGGTGCTCCAGTTCAGGCTTTTAGGTGAAAGATATGAACAGCACCACATGCGGTGATAAATGAGCCAGAGCGAAAGCATTTTATCTCATTTTATAAAATTGTTTATATATTTTGGGAAAGGAATATGTTAAAAGACAACGCAAAACTGTTTGTTTAGGTGTTAAAAACTAATTTAGGTCGATTAACGATAAGCAAAGAGCTTTTAGGAAAATGAAAAGTTAAAGTTGAATGTCTGAATAAGTAAATGCTTTATTTGCATTTGAAATGTAAGTTATTTATATTAATTTACTCAAATATTTTTTTATTTATATTCACTAAAAAAAATAAAAATATATAAGAAATTATATTATTTATTTAAATACATTTGCAAAAATATGTTATATATACTTGTAAATTAATTTATAATTAACTAATTTTTTTTTTACGTTGAATAAAATTATATTATTTATTTAAATACATGTGCAAAAATATGTTATATTCATTTACGGAAACAATATATTTTATTTCTAATTCATTTTTATTATTTTTTTCTACATATGTAAAATAAAATATGTATATATATAAGCATTACCAACTTTTTTTTTTAATATATGCAAATTTTCAATGTCATAAAATATATTTACAGAAAAGAAAATCATTCACAAAAAGTTTTTTTTTAATGACATTAATTATTCAAACACTCATTACAAATCTTTACAATAAAATAAAACAAATATGATAAATATGAAAACATCTCATTAAGACTCAACTGGCAATTAGACAATATGCAGGCTCCTTCCGTTCAGAAAAAAAGTTTGCAGCTTTTATTAAGAGCCAAACGAGCTGCATGACTAAGCCAACTTGTATTGTTGGGCTCAAGTCACAAGCCGCTGGCGTTGGGCAGCGTGTTAATCAGCAATTTAGAATATTTTGCTCAAGTCGAATGCAAACAGCAAATGGAGTGAAGGTGGCAATGGAGGTGGAGGTGGAGGTGGAGTTGGAGTTGGAGTAGGGACTCTTGACTCCCTTTCAATGCATTTCCATTTCCTGTTGCAGCAGCTGTTCGAGCGGCTGTTTAGAGTGTTGTTATGGCATTGCCTTGCATTTATCATGTGGTTCACATAAAAGCCCTTAGAGCAGCAACTGCAATTGCACCAACAACAACAACAACAACAACAACAATAGCAGCAGCAGTGTTCGCATTGATTTCCTTTTTGCTATCTTGACAGCATTTACTTTGTTGCTGGCGTAGCTTAAGCAGGGGCGGTGGAACAATGGGCGACGGGAGGAGGCGGCAGGCTGGGAAGGCGGCCATACTTCGACAGAGACAAACGAAATAAATGCGCGATCGGGCGATAAACTATTTTTAAAGACAGCTACAAAGGAACAAGCGAAATAACAGCAGCAACAGCAGCTAACAAATAAATGCCATGAATTATAGACTTTTAGATACCCTAGCTGTATGGGAAAAGAAAAGATTTATATTTTGAAAAAAAAAAAAAAACATATTTAATATGTTTATAATTTGTATAAGAGTACAGTTAATTTTCTATTTCGTTATCATGAAATTTGAATTTCATTATCATGAAATAACAGTTACTCAAAATATACGCTATATATTTACGTATAAAAAAATATATAACAAATATTTAAATTAATTTAAATGAAATCAGACTATAGAAAATTGTTATGCATTTTTAGGGTTTATTAATTTTTGAGTAAATGTTTTCTACATATAATTTTGAAAACAAATATATAAATATTCAAATATTAATTAAAATTAATATATTAAATTTAAATAACATATTATTTAATTTTAAAAATAATTTATAATTTTAAATATCAAATTTTTAAAGAATTTGTTTATATTACATATTAAATATTATTTAAATTAAAATATTAAATTTTTAAATATTATTCAATTTGAAAATGTTTTTATAATTTAAAAATATCAAATATCATTAAATATTTTTTCTATTAAAATAATACATTAATAATAATTATATTTTAATATTATTATATTTAAAATTTTTTTTTATTTTTAAACATTAAGTTTTTTAACAAATTTTTAAAATATTGTTTCAATTTTAAATATCACAATTGTAAAAACTATTTTGTTTTTGTTGAGTTTTCCGGTATATATTTTTAAAATAAATTATTTACTTATTTTTTATAATATTAATAGTATTTTTAAAACTTATATACTTACATACCTTATTTCAATATACACTTTACATTGAATATCTGTAAAAACTGGGTATAAAATAAGACAACTGAAAATGATTTCTCACACAGCGCAACAGAGACAGAGAGAAAGTAAAAGACCGAGATAGACAATTTGAGGCAAGCCTAACAAGCGGCAGCACTTAGGAGGCACGTCGCAGTCCCTGAGACTGAGATTCTGCAGCAAAAAAAAAAAAAAAAACAAACAAAATAAGCAAAAAAAAGTCAAGCTCCACTAGCTCTTCGATAGGCCTCCCTTTACCATTTGTTTGTTTTCTGTTTTTAAAGGCCTTGGTTAGCTTTAAAAGGAGTTGCAGCTTATTTCCTGCTGCTGCTGCTGCTGCCGCTGCTGTTGCCGTTGCTGAAGAATAAAAATTCTAAGCAGCTGCCACGGCAGCATCCTTTTGTCTTGGCCAAGGTAAGACCTAGCAGCCGCTAGGCTGGCTGCCAAGACTTGTGCTGGCTTGTTAGCCACTGCGGCCTGTCTCTGGCCATTTCTAGTTTGTCGTTGACCATTTTTAGCTTTTTAAGTACTCTTTGGTCATTGTTAAGTACTTTTGCGTGTCAGGCAGCGCGCTCGACAGGCGCTGCCTTCTGGGACCACATGTTTTAGTTGGTTATTTATGGGCAAAGTGTCAGCGCTAATCAAATGCCAGCCATCTAAAAACTATTTGCTCTATGTGTATCTCACAATTGGCATTGTTTTTACCCAAAAATAAAAAATTATAAAAAAAAAACGTCAGATAGAACTAAAGCATCTGCAATGCAAGCCACCTCCGCCATCGCTTGACCATAAAGATCCAAATCTTTATGGCCAGCCGAAGACGTGCATTTAACTTTTTGGTCATTTCCATGTTTTGAGTTCCAGTTCCCCAATATACATATATATATATATATATATATATATATATACATATATATATACATGTATATGGTCATTTTCTTCATTTTATATATTGTATAACATGCAAAGCGCTCATAAACTGCAATTTTATGACCCAACAACGTATGGCCTACCAATTCAATTGACCAACAGATATATGACGCAATGCCGACAATTCTTTTTTGATCTGGGCACACGTGTGCGACAGAAAAAAATTTGTCATCATCGAATGACCGCCCACGCTTAGATCACAGAGCTTAGAGAGCTTAACAGAGCTCACCAAGTTCGTGGCGGGCTGCTGATCCGCATAGAACGAACGTGGCATTAGGTAATTTGAGCTCTCGAGCCCGTTTCGTTCGTTGACTGGCATACATCAGTCAGCCAGTCCAGTCAGAAAAGTCGCTACCTAACCTTACTCAATCAGAGATGAAAGAGGCTGATGGGAATACAGAAGAGCGACTATTGTGAAACGAGTCTGCTGCGGGTCAACGCCATAGAACAACGGCAAATTGACAATCGATATGTAAATTAACCAGATTTTCTGCGCTGTGCTTGAGCAAAAAAGGTTGCCAATATTAAAATATATGAGGGCTGTCAAGCAAAAACAACAAAACACACAGACACACACACTTGGAATACCTAATTTCGTTGGGAGTTAACTTAATGAGTTATTAACGTGATGGGCTACAAAATTATACTAAAAATAATAACGAAACTGTACTGTGTGAAAGAATTTGTTTGAATATGTCTAACAGATTTTTTCATTCTTAGCATTGAGCTGTCACAACAAGCTTAAGTCGACAGACAACATTTCCAGATCTAATACGTTCGGTATGCAAAAGCAAGCGAGTTTTCGGAACAGGAAGATGCTGCGAATTGAACTGTATAAGTGATGCTATACAATAATTAGATTCAAAATACTTGAAACATTATAAGAATAAAATCAATTGAAGGCAAAAAATAAATAAATAAATAAAATAAAATGAAATAAAAATCAATAAATAAATACAAAATAAATTTACGCATTCAAAAAAGTATAATAAAAAGACATATATGTTAAAGTTTATATTTTAGACTATATGAACTTAGTTGCTGAAGGCAAATTAATTATAAATAACAAAAAATATATATATTCAGAGAGTTAAAATGCACCCGAATTAATAAAAATAAATAAATGCAAAAATACGCATGAAAAATGTGTAATCAAACATAAATATATTACAAAATAAAATGGGAAATTAAATATGTTTAAAGCTAAAACAACAAAATTTCGTATACATTAAAAATCAGTCAGAGGACTAAATTAATTTAATATATATTAATTTTTATTAATATATATAACATAAAACAGATATATAATATTTTATTGTTTTTAAAATTATACAAAAAATATGCTTCAATAATTCTTACTTTATATTTCACTTGTTTAATTTATTTCATTTTTTTATTATTTATTTATTTTTATTTTTATTTATTGAATTGTTTTTATTTAATATTTATTTCTTTTAATTAACAAATTAATTGAATAAAAATTATGAATAAAGTTCTTACTAGTCTCTTAATGCTTTTAATATAAAAGTTTTAAATATAGATTTAACTACTATTTAAGACAAACATTTTTTTTTTAAGTCTTTTATATAATTTATTTTTATATCCTATAATTTGATATATTTTATATATATATTTTATATATTTTTATATATATCTATACACTTTTCCATTGACAAATTTATTTGTATATATATATATATAACGAATCTAAATCAATTATTCGCTAGTTTCTCATGTTTAACCCAATTAGATGAATTGATGGCCTGGTAGCTGCCCACTATAAGCATATATTTACCATATCAGAAGTGCCATCCTTTCTGCCTGCCCTCAAAGAGTGATAAATGCGAACCCGTTTATGTAAATCCGCTTGTTCGACATATAATCTGACTATGGGTATCTAAGCAGCTGCCACCCAACATTAAGGCAAAAAAGAAAAAAAAATGGTTTTTGCGCAGATTTCATGCAAATTCCGCCAACTTCATATGCAAATTGGGCTATCTACTTTATGTAGCTGTTCAATGTTTTGCATGTTTTCAATTTTTCCTCTCTCTCCCCCTTTTTTTTGCGATATCCAATTAAGGGCATACAAAAGACTCAGGCGACAAACGCGCCAACAGAGTTTTTTGGGTCGCATTTCAAGGCTGAAGTTGAGTAGAAATCAATCAACAAATGCCGCTAAATTATTATGTAAATTATAATTTCTTATTGTCAGCTGTGCAAAAAAAAAAAATACAAACAAAATAAAGAGCAACAACAAATTATCCAAAAGTAAAAGTGTTAAATTGTATGTTGTCAATAACCATAAAAAACCATTAAGAATGCGGATGTCAAGGGAGCCCAACTATCGCATACCTTATACTTAAAAATAAGGTGGCAGACGTTTGAACCTTGAGACATAATTGAGAAGTAGCTGCTGCGCGTATATACTTTCATTTTTTTGTTTTTTTTTTTTTTTTTTTGGTTAGACATTTAGAATTTGGGTCAACGGCAATTAACTTTAATGATTTGTCAGTCTTAGCTAAGGAGTTTCTATGCAGCAATTAAGTTTGACTTAAAAATAGCTTTAAAACATTTGGTTAAGAAAAATAACAACAAAAACTTTGAGTAAATTCAACAAAGTGTGTAAAAATGTTGACCTAACACAAACTTTTTGCGATTCGAAGAGATGAATTGCAAATTCTTTCTTGCAATTTTTTTTATATTTATTTATTTAATAAATTTATATTATTAAAATTCAAGAAAGATTCTCAATATTATATTGAAAGTGCTTTTAAAGCCACAGTTCCTACAAGAAAATTATTAAACATTTTATTTAATTTTAATTTGTTCAAAATATGTTTAGAAAAATGAGAAAAAAGAAATTGTTCAAAATTTTATTTAATTTTGAATATTATTATTTTCTTTTTTAACTTTATTGCTTTCAAAAAAAACTTTTTAATTTGCAAAAATATATTTTTAAATAAATTAACTGAAATTAAAATTAAAATTCTTAATAATCTTGTCAGTTCCCTATCCTATTCTCTTTTCCTTTCTTAAAATTCCCTCAATTCTTCACCTAACTCCCACGCCTTATATACCCATTCTTTGTGATCTGCAGAGAGTATGTGCACAATTTTTGCCAACTGACCACAGATAAATCAGCTCATATTTCACTTTCAAAAAGAAAAAGAAAAATAAGTAAAAATAAGGCACACAGGCCAAGACTTGTTGACCACACACAGAAACCTTAACAAGTCGCTGGCATTTCCGTTGTAGGCGTCGCATGTAATTAACTTTTGGCCCTATGAGTAGGGTAACGAAAGACCCTCTCCTCTCTCTCTCTCTCTCTCTCTCTCTCTCTCTTTTTCCCCCCCTTACTCTACATATCTCTTCTATGTGGTCATGTTTCTTTTCGCCTGTGCTCGTTACGCTTCATTTAATATGCAGTTCCTGAATACGTTTTTTTTTTTTTTATGGGCAGACAAAATTTTTCATTCGTTCATTGCGGTTCATTTATATATTTTGTCACATTTCATGTGCATGGGCGTAGGCGCACAAAAGGGGGTGCGGCTGTGTCTGTGCAACGTATGTATGTGTTGGCTTGATTTTGGCCGTCTGATAAGTGCCGTTTGCTGACTTTATTTATGGCCCAGTTACCATTTTGGCAGTCAGCCTGAAGGCGGCCTAAACGCTGTAAACTTTATTAGCAGGATATGACAAAGCAGGCGCCTGTGAATGTAAATCAAGTTGATCGAGAGTGAGAGTAAGTAATTCTAGCTTTAAAACTGCTGCTTTGGCTTGAAAATATTGCTAAATTGTAGAGTTAAGATTTACATAAATTTTGAAGAAAATATAAAAATATTAATAAGAAATGTAATAAGAATAATAAATATTAATATTATTATTATAACATTTTAATTAAAATGTGTATAAATATTATTTATTAAAAAAATTATATTAAAGCTAGAAAATTAAAAAAAAATGAATAAATAAAATATAAATTATATTTATATAAAAAAAAATATAATAAATATAAAAGTCAAGAAAAATTAAATAATAAAAAAATTGTATATGTAAATAATAAAAGCCAAGAAAAGTTAAATTAAAATTAAATTTAAAATATCAAGACATTGACCTTACAATATTTTTTCAAAATATTTAACAAAGTTCATAATAGTTTAGCAACTTTAAACTTATTTCTTCATATTTCTATTTTTAAATATCTTCCATTTGTTGTTCTTGCTATATACAAAAAAAAAAATATTCTCTAACACACCCACGCAAAAACTTTCAATTCAATCCAATTATGTTGAACTCTCACGCAAATATCATTCACTAAGTATCTCCAAGTACTATTACAAAGTGCCCACTATTTACTCTCAATGAGAGGCTGAAGAAAAACAGAAAGATATAAAAATAACAGAAACAGAATGAAATCGAAACAACTTTCACCTACGTATTTTCTGTGCTGTGAGACAAATCTCTGACAGATTTTGCGCCATTTTATGACACATTCTACAATTCGTTTTGAGACTCTGATCTCAATTGCCAGTCGTTACAATGGACACTGGGCCACAACAACTCAATCAAAGTGAGCCAAACTCATAAATTTCTTGTCGAGTACTGAGTATATTGGGTGCCGGCTGTACGTATAATTATATGCATGAAAGTCAGTTTGGCTTAAGTGAAGAAAGTTCAGAAGATTTGTTGTCTCTCTATTGTCAACAGCTGGCAAATGGCCAAATGAAATAAAAGCAAATTTCGCACATTATTCAACTGTTCTACGGCAGAACAATACAAATGAAAGTGTGGCATCAATTGGCGGCATGAAAAAGAAAAGTACAACAGAAAACAGAAAAATGGGCGGTAAACGCCCAAATTGACAGCACTTAAATGACAGTTGATGGACAGCAATGGAACGAGAGAAAAATAGTGTCACGGAAAGTAGATCAAGAAGACAGGGAGAGACACATTCCTAAGTAGCTGACTGACTGGCTTAGATTTATAAGTAAGCAAACGATTTGTAAGCAACAAAATGATTTCCTAAAAAATAATAACAAATATTAGTCAGGATAAACAGAATTTGCGGTCCTTTCTCTGAAGTCTCCTTCATAGAAAAAAATTTATAAATATTTCATTTATAAATATTTCAAAAATTTTAAATGCAGTTAAAATATTTTTAAGATTAAAAAAAAATTAAATCAAATCGAATACTATTAACATAATCTATACAAAATAAAAAAATAACCTATAATAATAATTATTTGATTCATTTTAAATTTTTAAATAAATTAAATCAAGTACTTAAAATAATCGACTCAAATGTAATCAGGACAATATAAAATTTACAAAATATAATTTATAAATATCTTTGATATGGCATTATGATCTGAAAAAAAAAATTATTTGTAATTATTATGTAAATTATAGTTTCTTATTGTCAGCTGTGCATAAGAAACAAATATTTTCAAAATATGCCCCAGTTAAAATTAATGTGAGGAGTTAAGCCATATCGCTCTTTCAGAGCTATGATAATCAGTTCATCAGCGCTGCAGCTCACTCATCTCAGTGCAGCAAGGCTCTCACTCACACTTCTCAATTTATAGCATGCATTCGCTAGTGCTCACTCTCACTGAGTTGGCGAGAACCAAAGACACGAGGCTATTGCTGAACTCAGCCTCGGCAGCTGCTGAGTGAGAATGAAATGAAACATTCGGATAGCATCGTATGATGGCAGTCGTTCACTATGCCAATGCTATAAGTGGACGAAAAGAGAAAGAGCAACTAGAAATTGATATTCTGGAAAGAAAGAAACATTGTGAAATAGAGCACACTTAGAATTTCTTTACTGAGCGCAGCAGTTGCAAAAACATAAAATTGGAATGGAAGATGAGCAAATTAACGCAGCCCCGAAATATATGTACGTATATGTACATGAAATTGTGAGAATATCAAGAATACCCAAAAGACAATTTAATGAAAATTTGATAGGAAAAGAAACATAGAGATATGAAAAAGCATATGGAATTAGATGAACAATTTTCAGAATTAATAAAAGTTCTATTCCTTTATCTAGCTCAGACTAGCCCAACATTATTTTGATAACAACAATAATACACATAATGTAGTTTTAAAGTTTGTCGATGAAATCAAACCCAAAATATAATAGTTAATGTCTAAGAAAAAAAAAATACATAAATAAATGAATAAAGCAATTACATGACTCTATTCCGTAAGAGACAAGAAAGACTACAATAATTCAATATCTAACTTTATTTATTAAAGAAAGTAGAAATTATTTATAGTATTTTTTAGTTTCTTTAATAAATAAAGTTGAATATTGAAATATCATAAAATTTCTTAAATTTTCATACTAAAATAAAACTTATTATAAATTAATTAGATCTAAGTTTGCAAATTTACTCTTTTTCTTTTGTCATTTGACAAAGCTTAAAGCACTTTGTTTTTGTTTGCAATATATAAATAGTATACAAATATTATTTATATAGTAAAACTGCTTACAATTCGCTTGTTCTTCCTCACTTGGCCGCCCATCTAAATCAATAAATCTAATCTTTCTATTACAACAACTTGTGTGCTCAACAGATTTGTGACATCAAGAGTTCACATAATCTAGAAATGTTTATTTAAACCTTTTAAATCTGAACTATAATGATATGCAACAGCAGCAGCAACAGCAGCAGCAGCTGTTATGGCCTATTAGATATGCAAATCGAAACACAATTTGCAATCAACCCTAACACATAAATTAGCTAACCAACTCTTGCCTCTTGCTCTTCCGCTCTTTCTCTCTACTTCTCTATAAATATTTCTGTGTGTTTAGCTTGTACAATGTACAAATACGTATCTCTAATCTTATCGCTTTGGCCATCCAAAACGGGCAAACACTAAAATACACAACCATTTAAAGTACCTGATGGCAAGTACGTCATTGAACTTGACTTTGAAGGCGTTTCAGTCTTAGTTTTTCGAGCGCAGCTCACGTTATGACACTCGATGTCAGTTAGCATGCGCAGGGCGGACAGATGTACAGATATTCAAATACAGATACAGATACAAATACAGCTACAACAACAGCTACAGATACATATAAGAAAACCAAATCTTGTCGTTGCGTTCGAAACCAGTTATTAAAGTGCAAGTGTAGCTGTAGCTGATGGCCATTTAATTGTAGTCGCGTCCCCCAGAAGGCAACTCGAAAATTTAATTTAAAAAAAAAAGCAGCTGCATAAATCGTACTCATATACAGATATATATATATATATATATATATATACATACGTGCATATACCTAAAGCGTGGGTGTTTCTCAACGGGCAAAGTATGCCGTCTACAGTCTGACGTCTGTTTTCTGTCTCTTTGCCTCACATTCGCATGCTAATTAAATAAATAAATAAATAAATATATATATATATAAAATATCTTATATTCTTGCTATATACGAAGTTCGAAGTGCGTTTTACATTTCGTCATGAAATACTGCTCGCAATGAGTCACGCTTATTAAGACGAATTCTGTAAAAAATACAACAGAAATCGTAAGAGTATTTTTTCTTTCTTCTTCTTTTTTGCCAGATTAACAAGTGGGGCTTTTACTGTCTGTCCGTTTGTCGGCATTTTGTGCTCATTTACAGCAAGTTTGCTGCTTAAGTCTTTTGTTTAAACTGGAACTGCGGAAGATCTGTGTATGTGTGCGTGTGTGTTAATAAAGCCCAATGACTACCTCAAAATATTGTTTTTGGTGCCGTTAGCCTGGCCGAAATTACACAACTTAACGGTTTATTTAATTGTAAATGCAACAATAACAAAAAATGTTAACAAGCAACCCGAAACAAGGCTGCGCACCATTTTTAATGCATATCAAAAGTAAAGGAACCAAAATTGAAATCACAAAAAAAGGCGAAAAAATGTCAGGCAATTCGTCAGTCTGTCAGCCTTTTGACAGCTTAAATTGTTATGGGTTTTTTTTTTATTCTTAGTTTGTTCTGTTTTGTATGGGTCGAATAATTTTGAAATTTCATTCTTTGTTTCGCATTTCAGTGCAATTTTTCAGTTGCATGCGGAAATAATCGCCATTGAGTTGGTATTTATTATCTTGTTGAGCAGAGCATATTATGAATACAATTATGAAATTGGTGCGCGGATGTGGAAGAGCAGCTGCTTAATTTGTGAAAGTTAGAGCACAAGTAGCACTGTCTGTATGTATGTTTGTAGTAAAATTTCTAGAAGGAAAGAAAAGGGAAATATAAAAATATAAAATATATATAAATATATTATATATATATATAAATATATATATAATATAAAATATAAAACATAAAATACAAAATATAAAATATAAAATATAAAATATAAAATATAAAATATAAAATATAAAATATAAAATATAAAATATAAAATATAAAATATAAAATATAAAATATAAAATATAAAATATAAAATATAAAATATAAAATATAAAATATAAAATATAAAATATAAAATATAAAATATAAAATATAAAATATAAAATATAAAATATAAAATATAAAATATAAAATATAAAATATAAAATATAAAATATAAAATATAAAATATAAAATATAAAATATAAAATATAAAATATAAAATATAAAATATAAAATATAAAATATAAAATATAAAATATAAAATATAAAATATAAAATATAAAATATAAAATATAAAATATAAAATATAAAATATAAAATATAAAATATAAAATATAAAATATAAAATATAAAATATAAAATATAAAATATAAAATATAAAATATAAAATATAAAATATAAAATATAAAATATAAAATATAAAATATAAAATATAAAATATAAAATATAAAATATAAAATATAAAATATAAAATATAAAATATAAAATATAAAATATAAAATATAAAATATAAAATATAAAATATAAAATATAAAATATAAAATATAAAATATAAAATATAAAATATAAAATATAAAATATAAAATATAAAATATAAAATATAAAATATAAAATATAAAATATAAAATATAAAATATAAAATATAAAATATAAAATATAAAATATAATATATAAAATATAAAATATAAAATATAAAATAAAATATATAAAGTACAAATCATGAAATATAAAATAAAAAATATTAGTATTTTAAATTACATATAAAAATATAAAATTCACCACAAAATTCATCAAATATTTAGCTTTCACGCCTATAAAAATAATGCCTACATGTTCAGTCATCAAATCAACGAATATACTCATCATTTGCATATCGAACTAACACAACAATGTTTTGCAGACTGAGCTTATTGTTAATGGGCACACAAAAAAAAAAAAAAAAAAAAATAGGAACAACAACAAAAACTCTCTCACACGCTCGACTGTCATTTGAGTCTTTGTTCAGCCTAGCTGCTAATCAAAATCGCAAATATTTACCATAAAATGAACTCAAGTGTTAAGAAGTAACGGTAGCAGCAAACGAAAAAAAAGTAAGATAAAAAATAAATAAAAAAAAATTAACGCAAATTACCAACAAATTCGTAGACGATGATTTTCATGAGGAAAAACTTTCGCGCCGTAACGCACTTTTACTTCGAGAGGCAAATTACACAAGAGACGGCTCAAATTTCATGAAACATTACGCATACGCTATGGCTAGGTGAAATTACGCATACGACACGAGTGTTAAGTGCATGAGAAATAGACACCAAACACACACACACACACGCAGAGAGTGTGCTGGTGGGCGTTGCAGGAAATCATAAAATGTAATTTTCATTAGACGGAAGATATAATGCTGTCTATATAATATATCTGTTACTTTTGTCACAACATCAACGCGGATAAATTGTAATACAACAATTACCAGTTTTCGTCGCACTTGTGGGCAGAGTGTGAATGTCTGAGAGCTGCAAATTTTGTCTCTACTCGAATTATGTAATTTTGTTGGCAATTTGGCAAGACAAAAAGGCGTACAGCTAAAAAAAAAAAAAGAAGAAAATCAAACATATATATATATATAAATCTATTTATATATATGTACATATATGTAAATGCAGAGAATTGCAGGAAAACCAGTTGCCATTCATTTTACAACTGTCTAGCATTATACACATTACATTAACAAAGCCATAAATTTTGTGTCGCTTAATTAAATTGCAATCGACTCATTTAACTAATTAATCAATGCAAATGGCCACGGGCACGCCCACCAGCGCAACAAGTGCGGGTGCTCAACGGGTCGGGTCATGTTAACTACATTATAATTAAAAGATTTGCGCATTTATCTAGTCCGTAGACCCTTTCACTCCGCCCCTCCCCTTATGCGGAAGTCGGCTTGAAGAAACATTTGCGTGCGTCTAATAACAGACGCTAAACGAAAACATTGCGGTATGCTGTGACCACAAAATTGTTGAAATGTATGTAAAAAAAAAAAAAAAGAAGCTAGAAACAAATTTATTAAAAATGAATTTATTTTCGAGCAGAAAACAACTTTTGCAGTGAGCTGTAGCAGGCTAAATGATGCGCGTTAAAGCTAAAAAAAAAAAAAAAATTAGCTATATATAATTTTTTTAAATGTTTTAGGGTTAATATATAATACTATAATATAATAAAATAATATAATAATATAATAATAAATTAATATAATAATATATAGATATAATATGTAAAACCTATAAACCTATTTTTTAATTAGTCAATTAGACTCTTCCACACTGAGCGTATGTAAATATTTTTTAATCAACCTCTTAAGAGAGTCGATAAAATTTTTTGCAAGAATTTTTCCCATTTTATCAAGCTTATACTTTCATATATTTTATCTTATCTTTAGCATATATTTTTAAATGGCACTACTATACATGACAATAGAATTCAAATACAAAAAAAAAGTAAATAAAATAATAAAAATAATAAAAAATAATTTGAAGTCTTAAGTCTACTGCTTCACTTTGCACTAATTCTGTATTCAAATACAATATACTCTTTTCCAGTTGAAATATCCCAAAAATACATATGAAATATCACTTTAAGAAATTTATTTCAAAAATTTCATAAATACACTCTTTATACAAAACTAATATACTCCTTTTACAACGCGCACGAGTATATTAAAAAAAAAATACAAGCCACAAACAAAACATCTTGGCAAAAGCAAAAAAAAAACAAAAGCAGCACAGCCTCTCGTATCGAGTTAGATTTATAATATGGATAAAATGACGCAGACGGAAGCACAAAGCACACACAAATTGCCAACAAGCTTGTGGTTTATATATATATATATATATATATATATATATATATATATATATATATATATATATATATACATAAAGAGATATATAGTCTGAGTCTATATATATATAAATCTATCATTTTTAATGCGGGGCGTTGTTGGTTTTTTTTTTTTTTTTTATGTGCCGCACTTTAATCAAAAAGTATTTTTATAATTGAATTGTAGCAATAGTTGTGCTGAAAGCTTGAGCCAAATATCAAATAGATTTCAGATACTGAAAATTGAGACATGTGTCAGTATATTGTTGAAATAAATGTATATAAATCGGCCAATGTTTGAAGTCAAAGATTAATGTTGAAAACAGAACAGATAAGCGGCATAAAAAAGAATATTTAAAAAATCAAGTAAAAAGTGGACAGAGCAAGGAAGTGAATTATTCTTTGCTGAGAGATATAATATAAAAAGATTTTTTAAGAAATACGAAAAATATTATTTATTGCACGATTAAACAAAAAAATAATTGTTTTTTTTTTAGAAAGAAACATTTATATAATAAATAAAAACAATTTGCAAGCGTTGGAATAATATTTGATAGTATAAGAGCAAAAAAAATTTAATGAGTTCGTTAGAAGTTTGAGCGAGATGGAATGCATAAAAAATGAGATATATGTAATAGATATAAGATATGCATGTTTTTAAGAAAAAAAATGTTAAACAAAAATATATGCCTAAATAGTTTCTATATAATAAATAAGTTCTAAATAAACACCCGATTAAAATATTTTTAAGAGGATTTCTTAGAAATAAAAACATTTTTTTCAAAGATTTTTTTGTCTTATATAGTTTTGTGTGAAATTAAAAGTTGCTAGCTCTTAAAGTATATAGCAGAGATCATATAGATAGCTGAGATTATAATGATAGACTGAGATAGAAATATTGAATAGTCTGCGCTATTAATGCTAATCAAGCAAGAAAATATGTACATTCTAATACTCGTGTGTCTACTGATTTCACAGTAAATATATCTCAAATAAAAATACCTAAACATTTCACAAATGCAATTAAAATAATCGAAGTAACATATCGACAAATCTTGAGTAAATAATGATATATGGCAAGGCTATGTTGTATTTTTCACATGTTATATCCAGTTGTGATTGCTGTCGCCTTGCATGTTGCCTCATGTTTATTCTTTTCTCTCTCATTTTTTCACACTTGCAATCAAGTTTGTTGCCTAAGTCTTTAGTATTTATGGTGGCTGTCAAACTGACGCATGGTCCGACACGCGCGTGCTTCTGTTTCAACATTCGAATAAGAACACACGAATGTGCGCACCAATTATGCAAATCTTCGAGTCCAACAAGTGAACTGCAAACAAGACGAGATTTGCATTTCGGTCAATTGTTGCACGACTTTTTTTTTTTTGTTTGTGTTGCTGTGTAGCGCACGCGCTCAAAATAACAAAAAAAAAAAAAGAATTAAATTGGTACAAAAAATAGATTCTTTTATAGCCGTAGGCTCTCTAATAGACAAGACTTATTTTTACTTTTGCCACTTTTTATTTACAGTATTTGTTCAACATTTTTTACGCACTTTCAATGCCAGCTTCAAACGCCTGCGTATAAAAATAAAAATGGCCAAGAGTCAGCCCACGCTGCAATGCTATTTTTAAACAAACAAATAAATCAATCAATATATATATATATATATATATATATACAAACACACATATATGTATATAATGATTTTATGTATTAATTTGTCAAATGTAACAAAAAACCTTAAAAGACGGATTAACCTACATAAATAACAATATTTCGATTCAAATTTTTCAATTGAACAACAATTACTCATCGCATTTGGTATGCAAATGCAAAAAACATTTATAAATATATATGTGTACAAATATATATATATATATATATATATCTATATACATTTATATATAAATCTCCCACCCAAAAGCAACTTTCATAAAAAAATAAAATAATATACTTTTTTTTACTGCTTTGCGGTCTACAACAAACTGTAAAAATAAAAATAATATAAATATGTAAGTATAACAAGAGCTTACAAAGAGAAAGAAATTCATCGCAATATTATTATGATTATTTTTCGCACTGACCTTCGCAATAGCCGCCGCACATGCTCATAAAAGGTCCGCTAGCCATGTTTACCAACCAGACTTGAACGTCTCACGTTTGCCAGTGGTTCCCAGTTGGCAATATGGCATTGCGGTTACATAGCCCAGAACTGAAAGCCACATAACTGGGAAGTTTGTTATTTTATGGGTTACACGACTGGCTCCCTCTTGATCTCTCTCTTTCTCTCTCTCTCTGTCTAGTGTGGTCTACGCATAAATAACTTGTATTACATATAACACAAATATAATATATGACAAATACGGATGGATATACTGGTATATACAAATATATGTATAATGAATAAAAAAAAAATGTTGCATATTACATTTTAATGACACAATTAAAACAGACCTCACAAGATTATTGATTGTAATTAAAAAACAGAGTATACAAATTTTAAAGCATTTATTTATGCTTACAAAATATATAATATTTTTTATATAAAATATAAAACGAAAAAAAAAATGCAAATATGTACATTAAAAACATAGGAATACAAACGAAATCAATAAATATGCATTATATAAATATAATAAATATATTTATCAATTAAATTAATAAGTTAAATGAATTTTTTTAAGGTAAACATTGCTTAAAGTAACAATAAATAAATAAAAATATAAATAAAAGTAATATATATTAAATAAAAAAAAAACAATAAATTTTTATAAAAAAAAATCTTTTATCAATTTTAATATTTTTAATGCATTTTAATGTATTTATAAAATATTATATTATTATTTAAATATTTCACAAATAAATAATGACTATAAAAAATAATAAGTATAAAAAAATTAAAAAAAAAAAACAAACAATAATAAATTAAAAATCACAAATATATAACAAAAATATTAACATTTCTAAAATAAACAAATATATTTAAAATAAAATATATACCTTTAATTTAAATAACTTAGTTTAAAAGCAAAAAACAGAAAATTACTATATACGATCAAGCTCAAGTAGATATTTTTCAATAATATATTGTAGAAAACTTTTATTTATTATTCATTTTTTAAATAATTAAATGAAAGTCTAAATATTTGATTTCTCATATTTACTCTGCCATTAAAAACATAACAGTTTGCAAACAAATAAAATTTCACAACGAACGAGAATTCTCAAATATTTCAAGATTTTCATAAAGATTAAACAATTTGAATGCATTAATTAATAAAACATTTCTAAATTTATGCAAATTGCCTGTCTCTTGAAATTCTCTCACCATATATCAACTTCTGCTGCTACTATCTATAGATCAAATTGCTTTCACTCAGTTTGCAGTTCAATAGCTCAAACAAAGATTGCAGATAAAAATAAAAATAAAAACTCTCAAAAAGTTAAGAGTTCAACAAAAAGTTTTTGACAGCCATAAATATATTTTAGAATGTTACTCAGCACACACACACACACAGCCTTACACACATCACATTCATTTCAACTGGCCCCTATCATTTAGCTAAATAGTCTGGGCGTCCAGGTCGCAGTCAGCAATTAATACACGTTCGTCTAACTAATGCATACAATTTATTTAAATAATGTTTGAGCTGGCCTGTAACCTTTTTTTTTTTCTTTTTTTTTCACGCTGACAAGTTCAGCGGCGATAAGGTTGAGAAATGAATAACTAGCGATTAGCTGGGCATCATACAACGGGAAATAAATAAATTGGCAACGCAGCGGTGCACAGCAGCATGCGGCTTATGCGATCTAATTATACATAATTGCGCATAATTAAAATTTAATTAACACAATCAAGAGCTGCGCGCACTCGGCTCACAACATAGCAGAAAACACACAGAAAACAGAAAACCGGCAAAACGTGTCCACTCTGTGAATGTGAATGTCTTTTGGCCAAGTTGCGTGCGTGAAGTGAAGTAGTGCAACGCGAAAAAAAAACTAAAACCAAAAAAAAAAAACTATTTTCAAGCATTTTCTTAGCCAACAACTTTTATTCGTTGTCTTAAGTGTTAAAGTAAGAGACTAGAGCATACATACAACGCATTTGGCCAAAAACCGAAACGAGTGCAAGTTCAACAGCGAAAACTAGTTTCACATTTTATTTCATTTCCAATTTATTTTATTTCTATGCCCATTTTATTTGTGTTTTGTTGGCCAATGCGCGTCATATATGAGGAAGTTAATGCCTGAGCACCGATTCAGTCGCACCGCACGCAAAGATCAGCGAGATGAAAATCAAAAAGAAAAACTAAACAACAGTTACTATTTAGTGCGACCGGCATCGGCATCGGCATCGGCATCATCGTCGTCTTTGCCTCTCCCATAAAATATGCAGTAAAATTGCTTTTCTTTAAACTTGACCAGCGGAAAATTGAGTAGGGGAGAGAGGCGGGCGCGTTGTTCAACTGGTGCTCAAAGTGGGTCTGGGAGTGCAGCACCTAGTCGGTTTCTGTGCTAAATTCGGTTTATTATTTAGTCAAACTGGCGTTTCAGTGTTAATGCCACCTGAACACTTGTTTTCACAGTGCCAGCGCACAGTGGAACGAAATGTGAATAACTTGTAACTAAATGCAAGCTTCAATTAAATTAAATAAATAAATATGAACAACGTATACATATTCAAAAGAATTAATGTTACTATAAAAATAAATATAAAAATATATATATCAAATTAAATTAATAAAATATAATAAATAAATAAATTAACAATTATTAAGGTGAAAAGATTAAATGAGCAAATATATTAATACATAATCAGAAATATTATAAATACAAATTTAAAACTAAATACTAAAATACCAAACAAAAATCACAAATTAAAAATAAAATACAAAAATACAATAATTAACCTTTAAAAAAAAATAATAATAATATTAATAAAACGATTCTTCTTATTATTTTTTAATTAACATTTTTAAAAATACCTCTTATAAAAATATTTAATTAAATATATATTATTATATAATCATAAATATTTTTTGTATAAATACAAATTTAAAAATAAACAGAATTTAAAAATAAATACTAAAAAAACACAAATTAAAAATTAATTACAATAATAAACATTAAAAACAAAATTAATAATAAAAGTTAATAAATATGAATTATTATTATTATTATTATTAACGATTTTTTAAAGATTTTTGCCTTTCAATTTCAAATAAATAAATTGTGCTAAAAGAAAAAAATTTAGGCCACATTATATTAATATTAACTAAGCTAGTTCGAAAAAGGAAATAAAAAAAATTGCTTAAAAATATTTAACTTAAATTATATTTCTACATTATAGTTAAACCTCAATTTAGGTTTTCAATAAAAATAAAAAATATTAATATAACTTATATATAATAGAATAAAATTCGTTCAACAACTCTACTTGAACCACTGTTATTGTATATGCACATCCATGGGGCAAGACGATGTCGTTGACCACATATAAAAAAAAAAAATGAAATTCTTGCGCAAGTTTGACAATAATAAATGGATTTGTGCTGTCATTGCGACATGTGTTGGTATTTTGGACAGGCGATTCTTCGTCCAGCCAGCAAAAACCAATTCAATTAAGTACCTAAAAAAAAAAAGCAGACAGATAGCGAGAGAGAGAGAGTGAGAGAGGTAAGGGACGCAGAGAGTTAGAGAGAGAGGGAGCAAAAGAGAAGAAGTACAAGTATTTTATAGGCGGAAATAGACTGTGACATCCGCCGAGTGCTGACAGCTTCAACTGACAGTCATGCTTGAGATCAACGTGCGCCTCTGGATCTAACACATCCGCTGGACGTTGGCCGCAAATTTAATTAGAAATCTGCACGGCTCTCGACTTGAGGCATTTGTTAGTTCAAGGCACTCGGTTTCCGGCATAGCATAACAAAAAAGAAGAAGAAGAAAAATACAAAAATAAAATACATTTTCACACTATGCAATATATAATTAACTAACGAAAATTTCTTTCTACTCTGCTCTTGTCATTTCAGCAAACATTCACAACACACACACACACACATAGCAGCAGCAACAACAACAACAACAACAACATAAACTAATAACAATAAAAAATAAAAGCAAACAGTCAGCAAAGCGTGCAGAAAAAAAAAAAAAGGAAAAGCAAAGAAAATTATCATAGTTAGCATAGAAGCTAAGCGGGGGGGCTGGGGGCGGGGCGCACAGTAGCTTCTAGGCTAGAACGTCGAGAAAATGATTATGATGATAATAAATTAAAGTTGCCATTAATTTAGTAACGAAAACGTCTGTAGCAGGCAGCTAGCCAGCCAGACGGTAGCATAATAACAATAAATAATAATTTGAAATAGGTAAAAGTCTCAACTGGAGCTGGAGAACTGGAGTCAGTGCAGCAGCAGCAGCAGCAGCAGCAGCAGCTAGAGCTGCCCTCCAACCACAAAGCATACCATAAACAACTCTCAGCCAAGAGCAGCTCGAGCGCGTCGAGTGTGCAAATTAAAAGCGCACAGTAGCACGAAAGGAGCTGAAATAGCAACAATAATAATAACAACAACAACAACAACAACAAGAACGACAGACAACAGCACAACATGGAAGTGGCAACAACAAACAATCACAGTCAAAGCCATCATCATCATCATCATCATCATCATCACCATCATCATAATGATCGTCTCAGTGGTGCCGCTGTCGGCAGTGGCAACAACAACGTCAGCAACATCGGCGGTTCCCGTTCACCATTTCAGCGCGAGGTGCGTGAATGGCAACGCATCGATCCGGACACTGGAGCTCTGTTCAGCGGTCGCTTGGAGGCAGATCGCTGGATAAATGGACCACTGAACAGCTATGGCAAGGTAAGAGCATCAAACTACCAAACATCAAAATCAATATACACAAAAAATAAAATGCCATTGCTTAAATTAAGGTTGCCTTAAAGAACCGCAAGACATGGGCTGAGCTTTATAGAGAATAATAAAATAAACTAAAAGAAAAATAAAAGATACTAAAATAAATAACTTTTTAATAATAGTATATATTTAAAATTGTTGAATTTCGAATTAAATATATCAGACAAATAAATGCTAAAAATCTATTAAAAATATAAATAATTAAATATTATAAATTAATTAAATATTAAAATATTTTAATCATTAAAATTAGAAATAAATAAAAAAAAATAATGAAAATAGTAAAAAAAAAATATTTTTTTTTTTTCATACATTTTCTGACATTAATAAAAAATTTTAATAGAAAGTCAATATCATTTAAAAAGTTATCTATGAAATTGATATATATTTAAATGATAAATTGCATTTGTATAATTAAAATAAAATAATAATACTTTATTTTTATTTGAATACTACTTGAGTCAAATGAAATCCATTCAGCTTGATACTTATTTTGGATTTTTGATGAAACAATTTATAGTTCTCTGACAACGTTGTTATGTTGTTGTATGCAAAATATATTTTTTAAATTTACGCATAAAAAAAGACTCCTCGGAAAAATCAGTATTATATTTTTTAAATATTTTATAATTAACATATTTTTTAACATAAAATATTTTGTTATAAAATAAATGTGCTTATATACAAATCAAATTGTGATATTTATATTATTTAAGCAACCCTTTCTTATCATTGCTTATCTTAAAAATGTACTATATTTTATAAAATATAATAAAAAAAAAAATATACATATGAGGCAGATTTTAGTCAAATATTAATTCATGCATTTTAGAAATTTTTCAAATAAGAATACATTTTAAAACATTTTTGTACATTTACAAAAAAGGTAATTTAACAAAAAAAAAATTATTGTTGGGTTTTTTACTCATTTAAATATCTGTCAAATCATATTTTACTTTGCCTTCACGACTTGCACATAATTTTCTAGCAGTGCATAGTGCGTTACTCGAGCGCTGATTGATGCCTAGTTGAAGGCTTAATTCCAGTAACTTTTGTTTACAGTCCGCGTTGTGGGCTTTTAGTTAAGAATGGGCAGCAAAGGCATTTAAATGAAATTGAAAGGCACGCTTCAGGCTATAGCACTCTAAATGTAGAGGCGTCTACTAATTTAGTGCACTCCGCAACGGGCTGGCCCATCTGAGTGATTGAGTTTGATTGCACAGTTTTGGCTTGGCTGCCTCTTTCGATTTTAATCAGTTAATAGTTTATTTAGCTATCAAAGCGGATGATGCTGGGCCAGCCCCCCCAAAGAAAAAAGACGCCAATAAAGACTCAAGAAAGAGTTAAAGTTTTCAATGATTTTAAATCAGTGTAGAATAAATAATAAAAATTAAATTTAAAAAATTTAGAAAGAGCTGAGGATTAGATATACGAATCTAGGTATATATATATATTTAAAAAAAATTTAAATTATTATTTAATTTGTTTTAAACACTTCTAGAAGCAATCTTTCTACGTGAAATCTGAAAGTAGTTAGACAACTTGGCTAACAACTCGACTTAAGTTGATTACAATTAAGATTTTACAGTTTTAAACTTTATGGCAATTATCTAAGCCAAAAGATTCTATTGATGCCACTGGGCATGCGGTTCAGACCGTTAGCTACGCATAGCTAACTTAGACTTGAATACTTTGTGTTCGTATGGCTTGAGGCTTTTGTGTGTCAGCAAACTCTTCGCCTAACTGCATTCGGCGTTGACCATCTTCACTCGGCCATAATTAAACGATCTCACGCACAAGCTGCACGCCAGTTAAACACGCTGCTGTGCCACTTATTAATCGATTTGCCAGATACAACTTTTCCACAAAAAATAAATACAAATAAAATCTAATCAAAATAAATACAAAATTCTTGCGCATTTTATAATTGCGCCAAGTCCAAGTCCATTCAATATATACAAGTGTTTATTTTGCTTTTGTTTTGATTTGCTTCGCTGCCTTTCCATACACGCACGCACACCTCTCTCAATAGCTCTGGTAATTAATGCGCGCTCTTCAAATTTCACTTGTCTTTCGTACAATCGATTGCTCTAGAATTTGCCAAACGCAACAGCAATCAAATTTTCTGCTTGCTCATTGAGTATGATTGAGAGCCAGGTGCCATCAGTCGTGCGTGTGGTCAAGCTCAAGAGCACAGAACTAGAACTAGTCTTACTATGATATATCCTATAAAACTCTAAGCTCTCTCTCTCTATTTATTTCTCTCTCCTTCTTTTAAGTCATGCCAATGCAATGACATCATCTTGGCTTACAAATGTGAACAACCTGTGTCAGATATTTTTTTCTTTTTTTTTTTTGAGATCAGCTCAATTAGAATTGTGATAACAATTAACAGATATTGGAAACTTTTAAAATTGCTTTTTAAGCAGCTTTGAGTTTTTTTTATTGAATTTTTTTGCACCAATTATTCAAGCTATTTCGATATCTTAAGCTGCATGCTCTATAAACTTAACAAGCGCGCTTAAATTTTTTGAGACTTTTTAAAAAACATATAAAAAAAAATCTTTTCACATTTAAATATATATTTTACATTTAAATATATATATATATATATATATATATATATTTTTTTTTTAATTTTTTTTTTTGGCATTTAATATTAACAAAAGTTTCCTTTCACATTTAAATATATAAAATATATTTTTTTATATGTAAATATTTTGTTTAAATACATATTTTGAGACTTGGAGAACAAATTCTTTTGCATTTAAAAAAATTCCCTTTCACATTTAAATATATAAATTATATATTTTTCATTCACACATTTCATTTATATATTTTTCATTAATCAAGTTTCTCTAGGCTTGCGCTTCCTTTTACTCTTTCGGTCTAATCATAACTTGAGCAAATTTAAGCAAATTTCTTTGCCATTTATACCAATAGAAGCCACTATTATAGGGTCCATTTAGGTTGCTAAAAATAAAAAAAAAAATAAAAACAATTACATAATTTTAATTTTAATTATTTTTTAAAATACCACTGATAGCATACATACCACTGATAGCAATTGTTGAACCACCAACCGGAACTGTTCTCATCGGCACAATTTCTATTGCTATTATCATTATCCAAATCATGTGTTGAGAATTGCATATTCAAGTGAGCAGCCATGGCATCGCCAGCATCTCCTGAATAGACGCCCAGGGACTTGATTCTAAACGAATCATTGTCATCGGCAATTACAAAATTATCGTAGCGAGCAAAACGTGTTTCGTTATTCTCATTTCGCAGATAGATATATAATTCGTGGCGCTGCGAATTTGTTATCTGATGCAGTTTATCGAGCCCAATAAAGAATTCGCCACGCAAATCACCAAAGCCCTGTTGATACTCTCTCCAATTGCGATTGAAATTGACTTTTCCATCAATGCGCCGCAAAATGACTGTCCAACCGGGATCCACTAAGTTCGAATCGCAGGACACTTGAAAGGATGGCGTGCCCGGTAATTTGATCTCATGCAATTCCGTGGATTTGCATAGACAGCTGCTGGTTTGACATTTATTGCTCGATTGCGTTAATTCAGCTAGTTTCTTTTCTAGTTCTTCAATTCTTTCCTGTTCATTAAGCGTTTTGATTCTAAGCATAGCTATCAATTCATCTTTATTCTCGAGCTCAGACTGCAAGGCCGACACTTGACGTTCCAGACTGGGATAGGTTTTCTAAAATGAAATAAAGTTTAGATAGCTGGAAAACTAAATTAGTTATTTATTTATACTCACCGGCAATCGTTCACAATTGACCACACACAGCGGCCAAAGCAGCAAAAAACTAAATGCAATGAAATTTTTTGACATTTTTCTTCGAACCGGTTGCCAAACGAAACGAATTGAAACTAATTTGGAATATAAACTAAACGTTCTATATAAACGCATTCACTGAGTCCAATTTCGATTCAATTGCATAAATTAACGTTCAGTTTTGTTTTGTTTGTTTAGAGTACATATTATTTATAAGCCTTGACTTTAACAATTTACATAAGACCTTGTGCTGAACTATGTTTTTGCAAATATATATATATATATATATATATTTTTATATATGCGGAATATTCTAATGTTGGCTGAATTGAAATTAAATTTAAATCCTAAACAAATTTTACTTTAATTTAACTTAATTTATATAGTATTATTTTTAGGTTTCTATAGGCATTAGTATGCTTACTAATAATCACACAGCCAAACGTAATTTGCTAATATTTACTGTTTTCTTATCTGTTTTCTTCGAAATGTATGTTATTGACAAAATGCTTAATCAGAGTAAACTTTTTATTTGATCAATACACAAAGATATATATATATATATATTGAGCTGTTCAAGCAGTAACTCAAATGAAGATTTCCGAGAGTTAAGTATTTATTTATTTATTATGTATTTCCGTTATGAATATATGTATTTACGTATGTATTTGATTTGCCAATCAGCTTTATTTTGCATTTATATATCAAATATCTTAAAAAAAATCAAAAATTTTCTATAAATAAGAAAATCTATTCACTATTTTAAACATTTTTTAGGTATTAAAATATATTTAAATATATATACAATATAAACAACAGATAAAATAATATTTATTATATATATTTAAAAATATGCTTGTTTTAATTATCTAAAAAAAATATTAGAAATTCATTGATATATTTTGGAATTAATTTTATTTAATTTAATTATTTAATTAATTCCAAAATATATCAACGAATTTCTAATATTTTTTTTAGATAATTAAAACAATCATATTTTTAAATACATATATAAAATTATTTATTTAAATATATATAAACAACAAATAAAATATATATTTAGTTAAATAAATACAAAAAAAGTATATAAAACTTTAATTTGAATTGATAAATCGCACTCGAATGCAACTGTATTAAAAAATAAAATTTTGATATTTTTTTTAATCCATGAATTTTTGTAGCTCAACAAAAATATTTATTTTATTTAAGGGACCCAAATAATCATAAATAAAAGACTGCATATAAATATATATATTTTTTATAGATATATATTATTATAAATTAAATTCCTCTAGCGAGCTTAGGCCTCTATCATTTTTTGCATATAAAATTAGCTAATGCCAACAATTTATTTCAACATATTTAACAAGCCCATGTTTAAAAAAAAAATTAATATATATAAAGACTTTAGGCAATCGATTGTAACATTCACTCACTCGCAGTTTATATGCCCTTTTGAATTGCAACACATGACTGCAGGGTATACAGAAACTTGCTGAAAGTTGTATTTCGCCCAACTTATCGCGATTGAACTTTGCTGCCAACTGTTGCTGCCGCTGCTGCTGTCGCTGCTGTTGCTGTTGCTATTGCTGGCAATCGCTAGAATCGAAAACAATCAAAAGAATCCCATTGAAGCTGACCAAATCCAGATCCACTTAAAGTTAAAGTTGCTGTTGTTGTTGTTTTCAGTGGTTGGTCAATTTAAATAGTCTCAAATTTGATTGCACGGCTTTTCGGCCAGGCGAATTGATATCAATGTAAATTCTATGCCCGCTGTGTCTGTTTGCCGACAAAGTCAAAGGCAAATTTGCCGACAGCAAATTCAATTGAATGGATCGCGATCTTTGATTTGTATGCCAGGGCAGCAGCAGATGTAGCCCAGTCCAGAGCACCGTTAGACAAAACTGAGCTACGAATCTTCATTAACATTATGGATAGGTTGTACGAAAATTTACATTTCTCTCTTGCAGCAGCAGCAGCAGCAGCAGCAACATGAGGTGGGGTGGGTCTGTGGCATGTGGCTGTGTCTGTGTCTGTGGCATGTGGCAATGCCAAGCCGAATGCATTCTAACGGTACAAGCGACGTCTTTGTGGGTCACTAGGTTGCCAACAGGCAAAGCCAAACGCGCGCACATTGCAATCCACAAAGATGTTTTTGCTCTCCTCTTCCAATTGGAATTTGTTGGGCCGCTCGGCTCGTAAATTACATTGCAACTAATTGAGGATGTCAACTGACGTGTCTTGCTACAATTAAGCTTCGTCAGTTTTTAATTTCCGGTGCACAACATCCACACACACACACACACACACACACACATATATACACATACTAGCATTCACTGCATTTGAACACTGCCCACAACTTGGCCATGATGCGGTCATGAACAGCGAGGGCCCACATATGATTTACTCGATATAGTCAAACAAGCTTTAAGTACTTGTACTCGCACTGGCACTCGCTCTTGGTACTCACATGATCATAATAGACATTGCTGCTCTCTATAGAGATATAAAGCCAACGAGATCGTGACAGAAATAATGCATATAAAAATGTATATTATTAGCGTTTAAGAGGCGCGCACAGCTTTCGACCCAGGCATGGCCAACAAAATGGCCATTGTTAGGCAGAAACCAATTTAAAATGCACTATGTTGGGCACAGTGGGGCAAAATTTAAGGAATATTTCGAATCTGAATATTTAGAATAAAAAGTAATATATGATAAATTCTATTCAAATATACTAATACATATAAATTGAATAAATATATTATATTCAATAACATATAAATTTAATAAAAATATTAAATTAAAAAAATAATCAATTAATTTTTAATATTAAAACAATTACCAACTTCTGACAACTAAATAGAAAAATGATATAATTGCAAATAAATAAAAAATAATACTATAGTTTTTTTTTAATTAAAAAAGATAAACGATATATATTAAAATATTTATAAAGAATCTAGCATATATATAAAAACAAAATTCTTTTTTTTTTTGGTTTTTTTTTACATTTTTCCCCGATCAAAAATATGTAAGAATTCAGATATATCAAAGATATATATTAAAATATAAATGCATATATTTATAAAAAGTTTTCTAACACAATAAAATAAAATATAAATTAAAAAAATAATTATATATAAATAAAGGTCTAACATATATAAAGTGAAATGCTTAGCATTTTTGAAAAGTGAAAAAGCATATTAATATATTAAATTTTAATAATATAAATACATAATATAATTTTAATGGTATATAAAACAAAAATTAAACTTTTATTTTATAAATTAAAAATCTTATCAAATTATTTATTTTATTAAATATTTTATAAAGTAATTACAATGCCACATTTATTTAAATAAATTTTATATTTATTCAATAAATGAATGCCAATTAATAAAATAATTAATAATTAATATTTTTAAATCTTGAATTTAAATCAAATTTTAAACTGGAAGAAATTTAAAACATGAAAAAAAAGGTTTCGAGTGTTGTGTCTGAATATAAAATACAGTAATTTTTTTTATATAAATATATTTAAAATCAAGCATTTATCATGACCCACGTAACCAGTGTGCGCAGGCAAAGTCAGTGCCAGCTAAAAATAAAAAGAGTCAACGCTTTGGCATGTCTATGCAGAGATCTGTGCAAACCCTGCCGCCAGAAAAGGCGACATGCATGCGCAGACATGGAGCATATGGCAGGCCAAAGACTGACACAGCCAGACGGACGGATGGACGGAGACAGACGGACAGACGACATAGACAGGGCAGGCCATGAGCCGAGATAGACAGTCAATCTTATGGCGAGAGACAGCCACGACGATGACGACGACGACGATGTTGCGGGCAGCATCATTAAATTCGTTTAAAGCATGGAACGGGTGAAAAAAAAAAAAAAAATATATATATATATATATCGAGTTTTTTTTTTTTTTGGCATAAGCCAGACCAAATGAAGCAGAGGCGGGCAACAGCGTGTACAACGTCTACATCATCACGACTTTTGGGCTCTGGGTATCCACTTGTAATATATGCGCGTCTCTGAGCATGGCAACGTCTTTTGGCCCGCGGCCCGCGGCTCGAGCTGCATTTTGCAGCTGCCGCATTTCATTGAACCTTCAACTTGACTTTGAGCCAATAGCAATAGCAATAGCAAAAGCAAAAGCAACAGCAGACGGCAGGCCATAAAGCCATTGAGCATTTTTCAATTTGGCTATGCGAGGCGCGGGATCTTGGCTTTATCAGCCAAACCAAGCTAGTGAAGCTAGTCAGCCGCATGGGGGCTCAAGTTCGAGATCATGACACTGATTCCCTGATTGTTTTGCCATAGCGAAAAAACAAAACTTTTTTTTTTTCTTTTGGTTTTTTTTGCCAGCTGCTGCTGCTGTTGCTGCCTTGATTAGAGCAGACCCCTGGGGGAGTGTGAGTTTTCAACAGGCATGCAGATTGGCATAGCTTAATTAGACCGGCTGCCTGCCAAGCGAAACCAGGCCAGGCCAGGCCAAGTTGGGCCACATAAAGCACTCCAGCGGGCAAACACAGCCTACATACATTCATTCCACTCAGCCTGGCTGCCAAAAAGAGGTCATCGATAGACACACACACAGACAGAGCATGTAATACATGGCCAAAAGGAGATTTAAGACAAGTCTTCTCTTTTGTCTGCTTTGCTTGGCGTGAGAAACTCAGCGGACAGAACGTGCATCGCCTCAAGGGTTCGAAACTTTGCTTATAATTTATGTCCGCACCGCAATTGTGTTTCATACCAGCTAACTTAGGTACTGGACACTTGAATATATCGTACTATCCATACCCTTGGCTGCTGCTCAAGGATGAGTGTGTCTGTAGGGAGCTGTCAAAATTATTATGCATTTGCATTAGTTGCCTGCGGTCAACATGCGCGCTGATGATTCAGCTCTGAAAGTCAATCAATAATGATTGAAGTAAATCCTGAATAATAATATTATAGCTGAATTTTTGCTTGGTAAATTCTGGTGCAAAAGTTAAGAGAATAATTAGATTCTCGATTTTTGAGTATTTAATATTAGAAAAGTTTTTTATCATAATTGAAATATATTGTGATCATGTCTGCTCAAAAGAAGGAAATATAATTATGAGAATAAAAATTATAGAAATGACAGAAAAAATCAGAACATATTATAGTTGCTGTGGAATAATTGCTTAAAAAACTTCTCAAGGAATAACTGTTATTTCATAAATTTTAAAATATATTTTATATAATTAAATATTACATAAATTATAAATTAACCAGAGCTCACTAATATCTGTTGAGTGTCTATCACTCGCACTTTATGAAAAATCTCAGAGAGCAACCGATTGTGTTGGTTATTCAACGTTATTCACAAACCTTTATTGCATTCTTTGTGTATGTATTGGTGTGTATATGAGAGGGTTTACTAATTACATCAATAGCTCACGTGAGTGTGAATGCCTGAAAAAACTAATTCAACTCCAGCTCAATCGAAATACGATAAAAAAAGAACCGAAGCAAGCGAGTAATATTCATATGTTAATAGTGTCATCTCGTGAACAGAACGTCAAATTTGCGAGCTATAATATTAATATGTTTTATATTTATAAATTAAAAATTATATTTAATAATTTTTAATTAATAATTAAAAATTTTAAAAATATAATTAAATAACGAATCGTAAAATTTCTAAATCTTAAAAAAATTTGAAATATATATATATTTTTTTTTAAATTTGTTGAGAACATTATCTACTAATATATTTATTTTCAATTTTTCTACTTAGAACTTAAATAAATATTGAGAAACGAATATTTCATAATATTAATTTTCTCTTGCACATAATATTATGAAAAATAATTATTTATCTTAAAAAAAATTTTTTTCCAAGCTCAAATTGCATAAGAAAAAATCCTAGTGAGCTGAAAACTATTTATTTATATAGAAATATATATGTATGCGTCATATTAATGTTTACCATAAAATTAATAAAATTAAAAAAAGGGTACTCAAATTAAAAAACATAAAAAAGACTTCTTTGAATATAATTTGAGTAGGTCTGATTTTTTTGTTGTTTATATTTTTATATATATTGTTAACAATTGGAAAAAATACTTTTTTTTAATTTTAAAAATTTTCAAAAATTAAAATTTATTAAACATTTGTTAGACTTTAATGAAAATATATGATAATGATATATATATATATATATATATATATATATATATATATATATATATATATTTGTTGGTTACAATATAAAGACAATAATAACCACAATTACCACAGTCTTCACAGGGTGTTTGTGTTAGTCAGAGTACAAAGTGTATGAGTCAACCCACAAATAGCCACTGACAGCATCGATGGTGGTTTATTCTGTGGTTTCATGTAACAAAGAACATTTGTTCTCTACTTTTGTTGTTGTTGTTTTTGTAATCAAATTTTATGTTTGGCTATTGACTCAGACAATTGTTGTTGTTGTTGCTGTTGCTGTTGTGCATTTGCATGGAAGTGGAGCATTGAGAATGCATTTGATTTTGGTCATTGACACGAATATGCCCAACTGAACCCTAATAAAAAAAATTCGAATGCCATAAATCATCGACATAATCGATTGCCACAATCGATCTTAGGGGCCACACAATCCGATAGCTGTGTGTGTGTGTGTGTGTGTGTGCTAGCACGATCCAACCAACAAGCAACAGTTAATTGTTGCACACACTGTGAAAAGGGTGCAGTAGATTCTAGTGGCTCCAGTGCTGTAGTGGCTCGCTTTTGGTCACGTGTCCAACACAGCGCGCACAGCTGTTGAGATAAGAGCCAGAGCAAACACTTGACTTTCAAGTAGTATATTGGTTAACAATAACAAAGCAACAAACCGCCCTCCCCAGCCGCCTCTGCTCACTCCCACGTACTCATATGCATGCAACACCAACACGCATACGCCCCATTGGACACACCTAATAAACTTGCATACGATTTTTGACAGCCTCATTTGCACACTGGTTGTTAAAAGACATTGTTATATGTGCATAGCTTGCCTATGTACAATCATTTGTTGCTATTTTACGGTCCAACATACATTTATATGTAATAGACACTTCAAAATCATCTTTAAATTGCATAATATGCTGAATTTAAAGATCTGTCAAGATTCTCTGTGGGCTGCATGATTGAGGGCAAGCTAAAAAGAAATAATTATTAATTATAAAAAAATAGAAATATGTTTAAACAAGTATATATATATGTCAAAGTTGTTTCTATTATTTGTTTTAAATATTTTTTAAACAAAAAGAAAATATTTTAACAAATTGTTATATGTTCTGAAAAAAAGTGTATTTTTTAATCAATAAATTTTTGAAATAAAATTTTAAAAAATTGAAAAACAAAAGTTTTAAAAAAATATAAGAACATTTTTAAACTATCAAATTTATCAATAATATAATTTTCATTCATTTTTTTAACTTAAAAATAAATTTTAAAAGTATATAATTAAAAAATAAAAAACTTTTTTAAATTATTGAAATAAAATGTTGAAAAATTGAAAAACAAAAGTTTTAGTTTAAAAAAAATATAACAAAATTTTTAAATTATCAAATTTATCAATATAATTTTCATTCAATTTTTTAGCTTGAAAATAAATTTTAAAAATATATAATTAAAAAATAAAAAACCTTTTTAATTTAAAAAACAAAAACAAGTACAATAAAAAATATATACAAATTAAAAAAACAACTTTTAATTGAAATTTTGATAAAATAATAATGAAAAAATTAATTTAATATTTAAATATTTTAATAAAAAAAAAACATTTATGCATATTAAAAATGTGCAAAAACGATTTTTAAAAATATTAAGATTAAATTTATTAATTAATACAAAGCATATTTGGAATAAAAGAATAAATAAGCCATTTATGGTCGTCTATGCAATTTGTCGTAGCGTCACATGTATCAAATTATTCATAAATGATTGTCAAATCAGCACAAATTTATGCAAAATATAGTGATAAATAGTTTGAGCTAGAATTTTTAATGGAGCGCCCACCTACTAAACATGCCAAAAACACTTACTGACAAACTAAAAAAAAAATCAAATATTAAAATTAAACTCAATCATAATACAATTAATTAAGACCTTGTTATCCAAATACTATATCCAAGAAACACACACATTATCCTACTTTCACTCAAATCCAAACACTTTGTGTGTCTCTCTCTTTCTCTCTCTCTTTCTCTCCCATTCTCTCGTGCGATATTGTAGATATCCGATTCCCAAAATATCTCACAGCCGAATGGCACACAGCACACACAGCGTAAGCAAATGGAGGTGCTGCGCACCGCCAATGGCGCCATGCAGGTGATACGCACACAGACAGTACAAAAGACATCATCCACATCCCGTTGGTCCACCTCCTCATCCACCACAACCACAAAGCAGCAGCACACCACCAGCACCACCAACACCAACGGCAGAGTGCCATGGGCGCCTAGGTCTACCCAAGGCGTTGACATTTGTGAGCTCAGTGAAGATGACGACGATGATGAAAATGATGATGATGATGATGATGATGATGATCATAAACATCATAATGAGTATAGCATACATAATGGCAGCGACGCTGGCGTCGTCCACGAATGCACGACTCCATCGAAATCAAGCACTGGCCATGGCCAGGAGCTGGTTGATGATCATGTTGATTTTGTTGTGATTAATGGCCAAGCAGACGACGACGACGACGACGATGACAACGACGACAATGACGACTACGATGGAGACGATGGTCATTTGCACAAACTCGGCCACAATTTGTTACCCGATACTGCGCCAAGTCTGAAATTGAGCAATCTAATGGTAAGTTGTGCCCAACCGCCCGCCCACTCTACCAACCATCTATCCATCCATCAGACCCCCAACATCCCGCTTAAACACAAACCCTATATCTCTCTCTCGCTCTCTCTCTCGCTCTCTCTCTCTCTATGCCTATGCCTGGCCAAGGCTCTACCAAATGCGGTAGTCGTCGTCGTTGTCGCCGCTTTGGGCCGTCATTTCTCATTCGCTTGTTTGGCGGCTCATTAGCATGCGGCGATGTTTGCTTTACGGTTTCTGTTTTGCTTCTGTTTTTCTACTATTTTTTATTTTTTTTTTTCATTTTCTTGCTTACTGCTTCCTCTTACTATGCGAGCCCGGCCATGGCAATGACCGAATATGGCGCCTAACGATCTGTTATGACTTGAGAAAAACTCGAGTAGTGAAAATCATGAAAACTTTTTACTCTGCTAATCATGATCTTTACATAAAAAAAAAAAAAAGAAATGATAAACATGAAATGGAAAGGGTATATTTAGCAAGTCGTTGCTAAGCAAAAAATCATCTCATTTACAAATAAGGAAATACGGAAATATTTTGTTAGTTTTTAAATAATAGCAGGTGATTTTCGAGAGCTAAAAATCAGTAATGGGAAGGCTCAAGTTGGGAGTGCCTGCATAAGAGATATCCTGGACATAGGTAGGAGCTGCAAATTTCAATCATATATAAATATTTATATATATAAATATTTTAAAAAATAATGTTTTTGAGCAAGAAATTATTCTCTGTGTCTACGAATTTAGTAAATATATATGTATATATGTATTTTTGAAAATTAAATAAATTATTGATTAAATTTATATATTCAATATATACATTTAATGATAACTAAAATATTTAATTTTTAATTTATTTTTTTTTTAAATTAAAAAAAGAAAGTTTTAAACAAATGGGGTATTTTAAATTTGAACCTATTTTTAATTTTTTAACTTCTAAAAAATAAAAATTTAAATGCATTTTCTGCTTCTGAATTTTCTGATCAATTTAAAAAAATATGTCAACTTAAAACAAAAAAAGACAGTTATGAAATAAAATTAGAAAAAATAAACAATTTAAATAAAAGTGAAAGTAAATATTTCGTTTTAAAAAATTAAAATATATTTTAATATAATATATTAATATTTCATATATTAATATTTTAATATAAATAATAATAATAATAATAATAAATAAAATATAAATACAAACAAAACGCTTTCTAAAAATAATAAATTAAATATTTTTTATGTTGAAAATAATTTCATTAATACTCCAATTGATTTTTAAACAAAATTTCAATTATTATTAGCAAGAAACAAGTGAATTGTCACAATTCATTAAATGAATACAGTATAAAGTTAATAAAGAAAATTAATTATAATAAATATAAAATATACATATATGCATGCAGAAACATGTCACATTTTGACATATTCCGTTTGACAACTGGTTAAACGCCATAGATCATTAGATCACGGCTAGAGCTATACGAGGTAAAAAAAAAATGAAACGCCTGGCAACAATCGATAATCGATTTCATTTTGAATTGCTAAACTCAATTAAGCATTTAGCACTTAAGCCAAATTTATTAACGGCAATCGAACCATATTGGCCAGCAGACATTTGGGTCATGACTGCAAAGGAAATTCTTGGCAAAATGCGACGCGACGAATCGAATCGCGACTTGGTCATTAGACGAAGAGCAAAAAAAAATTGTTTAATTTGGTGAAAGGGGCAAAGGGAGGGAGCAGACATTCGAAGAGATGTGACGAGACGAAATGATGCTCGAGCCAAAATCAACGCCCACTAAAAAATAGTGCCATGCCCATCAATCTTGACACGAAAATTTCTTTAATGTTGTTGTAAATTATGTGGAATTCGTTAGGGCAAAGACAATGTGGGAATTTAAATGAAATGTGGGGAGAAATATTTTATTAGCCAGTTAAAAAGAAATGTAGAAATATATTTCATATATAAATATAAATATTATCACTATGTATATTTATGCAAATGAGACAAGAATTGAAGTAAAAGAAATTAGCCAATATCTCATATTTCAAATGATATCACATCATATTTCAAATCTGCATAAAATAGTATATTAGATAATTTCAATTTCCAAAATCTCAACAAAACCTTATTTACATTTGTCTACGCTTTCTTTTTATGGAACATTTAGTTTAAAATATATTTAAGTTATAATAATATTAAAAACAATTCACACTAAAGTTCATTGCACTAAAGAGAAATATTTTAAATTCGTTTTAAATTCAAATAAATATTTTATTTCATGAACTTACTAATAAAAAATAAAAGCTATAGAGCCCCTGGGGCAGAGCTCACTTTTCAAAATCATATATTTACAATTAAAGTATTTACAGAGTAATTGTGTGTCAAGTATGCTGCCTGCCAAAATGCTGCTATATAATTAACATATTTATAATTGTTGTACACTCGATGTTTGCGTTTCTCAGAATTAAGATCAATTTCTGTAGATCTCTAAAGTGGTGCTTCCCATACACCCCATGCTTCATTCACATGTCAATCAGAGCTGATACGCCCAACACTCGATATAAACGCTTATTATGCGGAAATCCATAAATTCCGTATATACTATATTTAGCCTGTAGGCAGCTAACTTTTCATAAGCAATACTTTCTTTTCTGATTTCATTTGTCTTCTTTTTACCTATAAAATAAATAACATTTAGTAAAAATATTTAAAAATGAGTTAAAAATTACAATTTAATTTGGAAATGATGGGTTAAAGCAAATCAAAAAAATATTGGTTTAAAATCATGAGATTAGCATTATTTGTATTTTTTCTTCAGATCTCTGTTTGTTATATATAATCAATTATAGTTTTTAAATTTAGTCAGGATATTATATTGTATTATTAAATCATTTATCGTGTGAATGTGGTAGCTTTAATGATGATATGTCTGTAAGCCAAAAAAATATTTATTTTATTAATTTAAATATTGTATTAAACTCACTCTTTAACATATCCAATCTTAAAGCTTTTCAGTTTTGTGAATAAATAATGTTTAAAATTTCAATTTTTTTTTAATTTGCAGACTTTGAGATCTTAGAGATATTAAAATTTCTATTTTAAAAATAATTATTGTTTTCAATTTAAATAGATTTAATAAACTTCTTTATATATTTGTGGAGATATTATGGCCAACCAGCACGTTCACAAGAGTTATTAAAAATTCTCTACATTATAAAAAATTTAGTTTGTTAAATTTAAATTATTTTCATATTTTTTTTTTTCTTGATAATAAATATGCTAAAATATAATATATAATTTATATTGATAATATGGGAAACTCTTGGTGAAAAGCCTCATTCACTTTCATTTACCTATAAAAACAATAATAATAATAAAAGTAATTATTAATTCTAAAATATATGCGATAAAAACTCACCTATATCTCATTATAAGATTCGAGTATTTTCAATTATTTGCTAAGCTCTCCAAGAGTCCATGTCAATCACAATCAATCATATTTTAAGCGCTTACAATGCGGAAATCCACTTGTATAGATTTTTTTTTTAAGAACTTCCTTATGAAAGACTCAGCCACTGTCCCGCAGCCCGCGGACTGCACTCAGCTTCAAAATCTATATAATTTTTGTTTTGTTTTGTTTGCTTGCCATTTACAGAAAAGCAGTTCGAGCATTTCAAGCCAAAGCAGCAACAATTCAAATTTAACAACTGCAACGGGTGGAGCGGGTGGAGCAGCTGGGAACAACAACACCCACAGAAATGCGGGCAAAATAAGCCTACATGCAATTGTTGGACAGACAGCAACAGCAGCAGCAACACCAGCAACATCATCAGCTTGGCCCCAACGACTCGAGCAAGCTGACTTATATGGTCAGAGCAGCAACAACAGCAACAACAGTCAAAAACGTCGCGTGGGCGTTGCTGCTGACGTCGCTGCTATGGGGACGCCAACGCTGCGTCGTGATTTGGAAAGTTTCCGGCATTATGACGATGACGATGCCACCTCCATCGATGAAGATTTGCGGTAAGTGCTGCGAGAGATTCAATTCGAAATCTTTATACAATATATTTCATTTGTGGTGGCATTATTTTCTTACCTGCTTGCAGGCTCAGCGCACGGCATCAGCGTCGCCAGCAGGTGTCACAATCCGTTTATGCACCACCATTGCCAGTTGGTAGCAGCAGCAACAGTAGCTTTGGCAGCTTGCAGCGTTCTCGTTCCATATCCACGGATGATCTCAGCAACAACGATTGTTGGCAACAGCAGACCGGAGAGGAGGAATTGCCGTGCGGTGATTGGCGACGCGTTAGCAAGTTGCGTCGCTCCTTTCAATCGCAGGACTATCACAATAAGGCACCAGCACGGCCCAGACCATTGCCATTGGATTTGCCCAGCAGTTCGGTAAGTGTGGCCCGCATTCGAGCGGAGCTGGAGAACGGACGCAGGTTGAATACGGCCATGCGCAACAATCACGTGGATTTGGCAGCATTGGACAGCATATTAAATACAACAGCCGCATCGGTGGCAGCAGCAACAGGAGCTGCAACGGCAAACGCCTCATCAACTGCTGCATCGCAATCTTCCAACAAGCCGCAGGTGAGCAAACGTGGAACATTTTTGACAGCTGCTTCGCTGCAAGAGATACGCGGCAAATTGAAGAAGCTGTCGGACGAGAGTCTCTACAAGGAGGATTTTGTGGCCCATCACCAACAACAGACCAGCAACAGGCAACCGGAACCAATTGAGACACCGCCGCCATCCGCTTTTCGGGCCGTTCACAATACGCACAGCCTGGAGACGCGTCAGCGGCCCAAGGATAATAATTCCAGTGAATGGCATTTGCGTCGCAAGTCGTACGGCTTTGAGAAGATGTCACCGCCAGAAAATCGCAGTATTTTTCGTGTGGACGCTTCCACGGACAGCGGCTTGGGTCGTTCGGGTGAACAGTTAGGCAATTGGTCGCCCACAGAGCGTAGCGCAGCGGCGTCGGCAAATGGAGCCGGCTCTACAATTATACACTTTGGCCGCCAACAGCAACAGGTGGGCAAACCGGCAATTAGCAGCGAAACGGAGCAGTTGAGCAAGCGGCATTCGATTGCCGTTGAGGAAACTTGGCGCGACATAAGAAAAACTTCACATGTAAGAAGAAGAACAACTACAACTATAATAGACCAATAAGAAACTACGATAGCAAATACTTTTCTATGAAGTGGTGTATCGAGTATACTAAAAAAAGTGAGAGCAGTATTTTGCTTTTAATAGGCACAATTTATATATGAGAAAATCTTCAACAATTATGTTACTAATAAGAAATGTCGATTTTCTATTTTCTCCCTAAATAAGTTGCATAATAGACTTGATACAGACAGATACAAAATGCCACACATTTAAATTAATTATTCAAATGAGCTAACCGATATATTTTAATTTCGATACATCAAAAATGCTTTTGGTATCCACATAGATAAAATATCACATTCCAAATATCCTAAGCTATCGATAAATTGTATATTAGCATTTCTATTTTTTAATTATTTCGGCAGAAAATTTGCTATCGACATAGAAAAAATACCACACATTCCAATTGTGTTAATTTATCGATAAGTTGTAAAGACTGGTAGCCATTTAAATTTCTTCATAGTTCAACGTTTGCTTGCATTGACCCCCGTATTTTACATATGTATATTCAACGAAATTTATTGATTTTTATTTCCATTTGCAGGTGCATGTTAATGGCGAATCCATAAATGGTAACACCAGCTCCAGCTCCAGCCAGCTGCAGCGCAGCAGCGCTCAGAAACGCGTGGAATTCTGTAAAACAGAAGTGCACTTTGCTGCCGAATCGGGCCGTGTTAATATTGTGGAAACTGATGGCAAACCGCCACCCACGCAAAACTTTCGTCGGCGTCGACGCACCGCCAGTGGACCGTTGCAGAGTCTGGTGAAATCGGCAAGTGTTAGCAGCACGACCACCACCACCACCAGCGGTAGCGGCAGCAGCTCCACCACCAACAACAATGTCACCCACTTTGGCGACGATCCCACAGTGCGAGCCAAAACAATTGCCTCCAGCACAGTAGCCTATCGTGCCACACTAATGGATCCACCAGAGCTGGTTACACAGCCGGTGGCGACCGGCACACAGGTGACGGTCATAACGAAACCATTAGTGGAGCCACGCTACAGTTTGCTGGAGACAACGAGCTCCACGTCACGTCACAGCTACACCTCCACCAGCGGTGTGGACACAACCGACAATGAAACCGACGAACTGGCCAATATACGGGGCATATTGAAGAATAAGCCAGTCAAACCGAAACCCTATCATCTGGGCGAGAATATCGAGAGCGCCGATGTGCTCTGGAGTGTTCCAGCGACCATCAAAAGCGAGAATCGCGAGAGCAGTCCGCCGAGTCGTGATAATGGTGAGCATACAAATAGCAAATAGAGCCTAATTATAAGAGCGTAAGCAAAATAAATATGAAGGAGCATTTTATTATAGATTAATATATAAGAAAAGGGAATTTACTATTGGAGAGTTTGATAAATTTCACGTGGGAAAAGAAAATATCAAATATCAGCTTGGCTTCGAAATTCAATATGTAAAATTTACAAAAATTTAATTGAATATAAAAATCAACTTAACTTATAAATTCAAATTGTAAACTTCATAGTTTTTAAGTAAATATATAAAGTTTTTCTTGGCAATAAATACTAAATACACAATTGTACAAAATTTATAAATTAAATTATCAATATTTAAAAATAATAATAATATTAAATATTAATATTTTGAGGTAATTTAAAAAATTATAATCTTAATTTAATATTATTCTAAATAATTATCAAACCCAAATTTATGTATGCGCAATAATCATAAATCCGTTCATCTTATCTAAACTCTTTAATCAAATGACTAAAAATTGAATCGAATTTCATAATATTACTTATAGATCTTGACTTTAAGAATGTATGAACCCAATTATATCTTAAATGAAACACTATTTATAATTAATTCAATTCACCTTCAACCAACAGCCACTGTCGAATCACCTATAACCACCAAATCGGTGGCCGAACGAGTCCGAATTGTGGAGCAGAGACAATTCGAGAAGCAACAACAGCAGCCATCGCCAGCTGGCAATGGCTATTCGACCAAGATCAATGTGAATCTGGGCGCTGAGGAGTGGACCGAAACAGGTTGGTAAATTAGCTATAGATATATCTATGATTAACTATGTATAGCCTAGCTGTTGCTGTTGTGCCTGTATTTTCTAGTGTCTTGTATTTTGTTTTGTTTTGTTTTTTTCTATGCGGTTTAGTTGTAAACTCCTCTACTTGATTCTCAATTTGTTTAGTTTTGTTGTCGTAATGCATGTCGCTCTATGTCGCTGCTTCTATTTCGCACTAAGTCAATTCTCAACTCACTATCCTAACCTAAAACAAACAACAACAAATACATACATACATATATGCTAACCAGTGTTGGAAAGTATCAATTCATCTATGAAAACTAATTTGATTCCGATGATCAATCATGACTGAAAAACAAAGTTGTACTTAAATTATTAATAAAATATTTAAGCTAAACTTTAATCTATATTAAAAAATTTTTTATAAAAAAAATAATTTATTTATAATTTTTTTTTTTTAATATTGAAATTTTTATTAGAAAATTTTGCAAGCATTGATAAATTTATCACTGCCATATAAATATTATTAAATAAATATACATATTTAAATAAAATAATTAATCAAAATTAATTAATAAAAAATAGAGTTTATAAATAAATATGCATCTAATTATATTAAATTTCTTTCATAAATACCTTTGATTAAAAATCTTAAATGTTTAAAAGTTTTTAGGCATTTTTAATACCTAATTTTACATATTCAATTGAATCAATTAAGAAAAAAATTAGCAACAATTACATTATTATTTCTCTAACTTTTTAAAATGTTTCTAAACATTTTTTTTTCAATTTAGAATATTAAATAATCAAAAAGAAACTATACCTATTTATATATACATAATTTCAAAATGTAATTCTATAGTTTTAAAAAAATTCAATTTAACTTAATTATGCCCTAACAATTTTTTAACTTATTAATTTAAATAATAACAAATAATTCGTAGAATTGTAAAGTTAATTATTCAAAATTTTTCACATGTCTTTATTATTTTTTTTTTTTTAATAATTGCCCCTTATGGAATATATATAAAATTGTTTGCAATAATTTATTTAAGTAACTTAACTTAGAGTACAATTTTTTTTTATTAATGAATAAAAATAATAAAAGAATTTTCTTAAATTTCAAAATATTTTAACTTAAACCATTTTTAAATCAACGTAAAATAAATACTTAACTTATTTTTGTCACATTAAAATATAAAACTAAAATAATTGAAAGTTTGAATTAAGTTTAAATTATCTTTAACAAAATTTGAATATTTCATTTATTTTAATATAAATCAATTAATAACTATAATGATCTCTTTCAATATTTAACAAAGACAACTCTAATATTTTTAGTCATGATTATCGCAAAATTAATCCCGCCCAACACTGCCAGCTAATCCGATTCATACATAAAAAAAAAAAAGAAAAAAAAGAAACACCAACAACAACATTTTTCTCGCACCTTTCCCCCCTGCAGGTCGTCGTCGCAGTAGCGCACAGGAGCTGCTGCTGCAGGATTTGCGCGCCCATCAGCGCATCCTGGACGAAGGTCTCAAGTCGACATCGTTGATCATGAAAACCATGCGATCGGCAAGTGAATTCGATGAGGCCATGCGTCGACTGAGCATAGCCTCGATCGAGTCCGCTCTGATCCAGCCCACAATTGTGGTGCCGACGCCCATGTTGCGCTCGCATAGCTATCAGGAGGAGAGCAGTCGTCGCACCTCGACCACATCGATAACCAGCAGTGATTTATATGGCAGCACTTTATACGATTCATTGCCGCGTACGCCACTGGCACCGCCACGTCTCAAGCTCTTGGGCAATACACAAATTCCTGTCAGTCAACAGCTGACCCAGCTGCGTAGACTCTATGATGCGGCCGAGCAGGAGGAGGACAGCGCCGATGAGGAGGTCAAACGATATTTTCGCGAGACCAACAACAACAACAACAACAATAGTGATAGCGGCGGCGGCACACAGTGCAGCTCCTCGCCCGAGGATGTGGTGCTCAAGGGCATTGAATACTCGAGCAGCTGGAGCCGATTGAAGGCCAAGCGCACCATTTGGAAAATCGAGGCGCAAGAGCAAACGCTGCAGCGCACAGGTAAAGGGGCTGGCACATTACCGTATTCAGGTAGAGGAGTTTACATAGTATTCTAGGGCTCAGGCAGCTTGAAAAAAAAAAAAAAGCATCAATAATTTGTATATATTTATATGAATTTTCTCTGTTTACCGCTTGCAGATCTGCCCAAGTCGAATGTGATGAATATAGCGTTGCATGCACCGCGTCTGCAGAAGCCGAAGCCCGCACCGCCCACGCTGCGCATTGGGCAACTGGTCCCGGTGGCCAAGCCGCGTACGCTGCTCGTGCAACCGCAGCCACAAAAACCAATGCCAACATCGGACAATGGAGACAATGAGTCGGGCAGTGAATCTCTGAAGATTGTGCGCGAAGCACGCGGTGCTCGCAAGTTACGTGAGCATGAGCTCTGCTATTTTGGTGTACAACATTCGCCGACGCCCACGCTGAGCAGCAGCAGCAAGTTGCATGCCACGCCCAGTAATCCACGACGCACGCTGCCCACGCGCAGCAAGCAGAGCCATGCCGAGGAGGCAACGAATGCATTAACCACATCATCATCATCATCAACAACAACAAAAACAACAACCACAACCAAGTGGCAACTATTGAACGATCGACCCGATTTACTACGACACAGTCCGCAGGCCAACGATGAATGCAATATCTACAATGACAATGAGGAACTAGCGGAACAGGAGCTGCAGGAGGAGCAGGAGCAGGAGGAGGAAGAGGAGCACTGCTATGAGAATATAGCCAATGAGCTGACCACAACATTTAGGGTCAAATCGCCTTCGCCGGGCTGCTACGAGCGTAAAACGGATTTGCAACGCGATGCGCAAATACTCAGCGAGATGACACGCAACGCTGATCAGACAATGAAAGTGGGTGACAGTTGATGAAATAACTATTTAGTTTATATATATTAATATTGGTATACAATGATAATTAAATTTATATTATTCTTTAGGCGCTCTCCGATGAGGCCGCTTTCAAGGATCAGCGACGTCGTTCGTGCTCGCTGCAACGGCGCAGCGCCAAGCCCTTGGCCACCATCGATGAGAAAGTCAAGGCCGATGCCAAGGCGTTGAATGTCGCTCGCAGCACATTCGCCTCGGAGGCACGACGCAATTCACGACAATCGACACCGTCGCCAACGCGGGCACGCAGCTCATCGCAGTCTTCGATTGAATGCTGTCCACGTGATCGTTCGCGCTCCAGTTCGCGTGAGTCGATGACCCACGGAGGTGGCTCCTCGGATGAGCAATTGAGCAAACAGCGTGTAGAGCGATTGCGTATGCGCACGCCCAAGCGAGAGAAGAGTCGCCACGAATCAACCGAACATCGTTCATCCAGGCAGACCACCTGCAGCAGCAGCAACAACAAACCCAGCAGCAGCAGCAGCAGCAAACTACGTAGCAGCTCCAGTGCAACGACAGCGGAGAGCAAGCGCTCGCATCATCACAGCCGACATCGTGAGAAGGAGCACAGCAGTGAGCACTCGAACAAACACAGTTCGGGCTCGGCCTCGGGCAGTCGACTGTTGCGCTCCATGCGTGTCACCGAAGAGAGTCGTCCACGGCCCAGCAGCTCACAGCGTGAGAAAGAGCGTGAACGAGCACGCGGCTCTGAGCGGCATCGAGATGAGCTAACACGTTCGCGTGGTAAGTTCCACTGCTCGTGTTGAGAACTATAATTCCTACATACGCTTTGCTCTGTCATAATCTATTTGCTATATATGCTATATGCATGTGTATCTATTGCAGAATTACTTGTTTTGGGCTTGCTCATAATGGGTGCCACACAGCCGATTCGGCTGAACAAACGCTTTAGGTTAGCCAGAGCCGCCTCAAGTGGCGCCACACATAGCATTCACAATGCAAAAACTAAGCTGCACAAAGCAATAGATCATAACTTGACCAAGTAGCTAAGATCAAGTGAAAAGCTCAAGGCTATTGCAAATTGTTGCTATTGTGACACTCATTTCTATAAATACACCATAATGCAGAACTGGGAATGAAAGCTTATTGAAATCGGCTTATTCTTTATTTCTATAAAAAATTTTAATGAATATTAGGCAGCCAAAGTTTCTATTAATTTCAATTAATAGAAAATAATTTTGTTAGAAAAATATCACAATTTATTTATAAAATATTTCAGTTACTTCAATTTGTAGTTAAACAGAAGTTACTAACAAAAATTAAAAATCAAAGTAAAAATTTCAAATTAAATCAATATCTCTGATCAAGTCAAAAAAAAAAATCATCATATGATATATATAATAAATATATATAATACATAATATTGCCAAATTATTTTAAAATAATTAAATATTATAAATAAATATGCAAATAATTAACAATATTATATGTTATATAAAATATTAAAAAATAACTACATTAAAAATTAAATTATAAAATATCTTTTATATTTTTATTATTATTTATATTATTTAAATAATAACAAAGATAATATAATAAATTATTAAATACAAAATAATAAAAAAAAGTCCTAAACAAAATTATAAAATATAAAATATTTGAATGAATCCTTTTTTTTATTTTAAATATTTATTTATTTACATGAATATTTGCAAGGGTATGATTTTTTAACTTAAATATTTTTATGGAACTTTTTTTTTAATATTTCAATATTAAAATATTTGCATTGATATGATTTTTGAAAATGATTTTTAAACTTAAATTTTTTAATGAAAACTTTTTTTACTTGAAATTTATAAATAATTTTTATTTTTTAATTTAAATTGTGTGGTTTTATTATGTTTTTATATTTTTTTTTTTCAATTAAAAATTGAGAAATTAAAAAAAGAAACATTTTTGTTTCTTACTAATACAAATAGAATAGAGTATAAACCAATACAGACTTTAGCTAAAAATTGGCTGACATTCACGAATAAGTCTTTCATTCCCAGCTGCAATACTTCACAGTATATACTTCAGCACACACTCGCACTACACACACACACACAGTCACACCCACAACCCACACAATCAGCTAGTCTAAAACTTCAGCTAACAGACTGTAGCTCAATCAATTTCAATTCTTTATTATGCTAACTCTCTGCTTGTAAATTGAATTCTTATTGATTTGATGACATTGCCATTCCACCACACAGGTCACTCCAGTCGCTCCAGACACAGTGAGGCGAACGCAGCTATGCATAAGTCGAGCAAAAGCAGTCGCAGCAGCAGCAGCGGTGGCCACAATCATGACACATCTATGTCTGCACACAGAAAGTCCACAACAGCAGCGGCTACAGCTAAAGCCACAACAATAAAATCCACAACAGTGCACAAGTCAACAACAGCAAATGCACAAGCAACAACAACAACAACAGCAGCAGCTACGGCACCAATTAGCAGCACAACAACAACAACACCGCACAACGAACTGACGTACGTATACGTAACGAATTTAGCCAATACACAAACTGCCGAGGATACCGATTATGCCAGCATCGATGATGTGGCAACAGCAAGAACAACAATAACAACAACAGCAGCAACAGCAGCAACAGCAACAGCAACAACAACAATCAAGCCTACGGAAGAACCTTTACCTTTGCCGCCGCCACGTCGCAAACGCAAACGTTCGCTTTTGCCCGTGCCCATACGTTCCACAGCCACGCCCACTGCCGCCTATGAGCATCGCATTAAGCTGGAAATGATACCACAGGCGCCGAGCTATTCGAATCAATCGACATTGCGCTGCAAGCAGCCAACACGCAAATCATCTCTGAAATGCACCCAATCGACCAGCTCGAGCTTTGCCTTTCTGCCCTATTTGCCAGCCAAACGCAATTCAAATGTTAGCCATGTCTATGATAATTATTTGCTATACGCAGCACCAGCCACATTGGCTGGCAGTAAACTGCGACCCTATCAGCACAATTTGAGCAACGAGCATGCCCAGCTCTTTGGCAGCAGTGGTCGTGGCACTGGCATTGTTGCTGGCAGTGGTCCATTGGCCGGACGTCTGGGCAGTTGGCCAAAGCGTTTGCGCATGCGTCAGGTGCGCAGCAGCGTCTCGACGCATCAGCCCTTCGGCATCTGCACATGTTCATAGTCAGCGCTGGAGCAGATAAGCAAACCAAATATCAAATCGCGCATGGATGGGCGCAAACCGGATCTCGTCACAGTTAATAGACAACGACAAACAGTCAAAGTCGCAGTCACAGTCACAGTCAAAGTCACAGTTTTTCGCTCACGTTTAACCACCTATGCACGCCAACTCCTACCTTTATATAGATTTTTTATTTTAATTTTTATTTTTTTTGGGCATTTTTTGATATTTACCTCACGAAACGCAGCACGCAAAACAACACGAAAAATATTAAACAAATTATTTATCGAAATGAACGATTCGCAGTTATCTAACCTGTGTTCCTTCCCCATACTAATACTACTTAAAAAATACTCGAGCGGGCAACAGACAGTGTGAAAGGGAATGATACAGAGATAGAGTGAAAGAGAGAGAGGGAAAGTGCAGGCAGAAGCGTCGGGTTTATATATTTTACTTTGGAGCACATTCTCGGCCTTGCACATAGATAAAAAAAAAATAAAACAAAACAAGAAAACAAAATTCCCGCACACACAAACACACACAATGAATGAAAATGGTTCTGTTTTTACTTTTCACAGCGTAAGCGAAATTTTCAAAATTTATGAAACATTTTCTATTTAACTAGTTAAGCAAATGGTTGGCATGTTGTGAATGCATTAGGAACTTAGAAGCTAACCGGGAATACTTTCTGTAATACTGCTGAACTAACTTTTCAAACCAAACAATCAATTTAACTAATTCAAGTCAATTTTTTTTTATATGATAAGGTAGTTATTTTAGAAAATTGTAATTCAATTTAAAATTAGGTAAAAATTTAAACAGAATAATTTTCTTTTTTTAATTTTTAAAATTTTTTAAAAAGAATACTGCAAGAGGTTCAGAATAATTTTTTTCTATATAGAATACTAAAAGAGATAACTTTTTATTTTATTGTATTATTTTCATTTATTTATTTAATTATTTACTTTTTATTTATTCATTTACTTATTTATTTATTTATTATTTATTATTTATTTATTTACTTATTTATTTATTTATTTATTTATTTATTTATTTACTTATTGCTAGAGGTTCATATTACATTTTTTTCTATATAGAATACTAAAAGAGATAACTCTTTATTTATTATTTATGTTTTATTTATTTATTTAATTATTTACCTTTTAATTACATATTTATTTATTTAGTTTTTAATTTATTATTATTATTATTTTTTATTTTATTTTTTCTATAGAGAATATTTAACTGTATTTTTTTAACTGTATAGAATCATTAGAAAAATATATTTTTATTTTCTATTTAAAAGACTAAGAAGTTAATTAATAAATGAAACCAAAATTTGTGAGATTTAATTTGATGTAAAAAGGAAAATAATGTTTTTTTTTATTTTTAAAAAATTTGTTTTGCGAAATGAAAAATCTAGAATTATATATTAGAAATATTAGACGACAGAAAAACATCATAAAGAATAAACAATTATTTTTTATAATTTTTATGGGATATAATTAATATTAATTTAGCTATAGCTAACAACTTTTGATTGAAAATCAGTAAAATATTCAGTAAATATATTGTAGCCTAACAACAATGATATCAACATTTAGCATATATTCTAATCAAATACTAAACTGCATGAATCTAAAAGTAGTTAATTGAAATAATTTTTAATACTCTGCTCACACTGTAGTAGCACGCTCAAACCACAACTTTTAGTATCAATTCTAAAAACTGACTATGAACATGTTGCTGGAAAAAGAAAAAAAAAACACAAATACAATCTATATAAAAACTATCATCAATGAAATTGGAAATGAACTGCAAACAAATAAACATCAACATCGCTCGCTCTACTCTATTTTTCTTATATACCAGACAAAAAAAAAAAAAAAATCACTAAACTGGAACTACGTAGTGGAAGTAGCACATTGGTATATTCTCTTATAGAAAAGGATATGTTGTATATGTATAAAAACAAGTAGCAAGCATATTAAAATTGATTAGCATACGATATATTTTAACTATACTTATATACTTTCATTTCTATCTTACTGCAGACACGGTAAAAGCACACTGAATGGACATCAGCATCAGCATCACCATCATCACCAGCATAGTAGCAGCAAGCATCATGGAGGCCAGCCACCACAGCATCATGTGCACAGCCTGACCACGACGACAATTGCGGCCACAAAGCATCAACGGGATCGCCATGGCAAGGATAGAAAATAATTAGAAAGTGGACACAGCCCGGACTATCTATCACCTTAAGCACTAGCTGAATGAACGAAGCAACGAATGAAATAATAGAACAACTACTAAAAAACTTAATTAAGAGACTAACTAACTAATTTAAATGCTTTTTTCGCAAGGCACTATGCGATGCCAATTTTATGTGAATAAATCTGGTAATTTTTGAAATTTTTCACGTATTTACAAAAATTTCAACAAAATTACTTGCAATTGGCAAATATCGACTCAAAGTGAAATTGAAATTTACTATTAACTAACTAACATTAATTATTCGATGCGTCCAATTTTCAAAAGCAGTTCCTTTCGCATTCATATATATATATATGTACTATTTCTTATCATTATATATTTCTGAAACTGTAAAAACACACCATTCGGCATAAGCACCAAAATTCAAGTATTAAACTAGAGCCAGAGCCTACACCTCTGCAATTCCCTCACTACTTCAACTAACCCACTCAATTACATTGAAAGATTTGAAAAAAACAAAAAAATTCAAAATCAATTCATATAAATATTAAAATAACAAATGATACTCATATATATTCTTTACTAGTTTTTAAGTTTTATAATTTACCCATGCGACAATATATTTCATTTATATAATAATTTTAAAAATCAAATTATTTCGCACACGAAAAAAAAAAACAAAATTTTGCTTGTGTTTGTTGTAAAGTCTTTATATGCTACATTTCGATATATTATTTTTTAAAATAAAAATAAATATTTTCTAAATGAGAATAATGTGTTTATTTGTGTTTTGTTCTTGGAAAAGTCTTAGTGTTAATAAGTAAATTGAATTTAAAATTAAAATTCAAGAGAACTTACAATATTTTAGTTTATTTTCGTCATTTGTCATATTTAGCTGCATTATTTATTTATTTTTTAAATCTTATTTTACTCTTTAACTTAAGTTGTTTATTTATTATAGTTTTGGAGATTTGGAGAATTTATAATTTATAATATTTATTTAGCTGCAGTTTTGTTTAGTGATCTATTATTTATTTATATAATTTCTAAAGTAAATATTTCGCATACGCACCGTATAGCTAAGCAAAAAATGTATGTTATCAAACTGTTGATAGGTTTCCAAGCATGCTTTATGGCATATTTGAAAGTTTATTTATAGATATCAAAAAATATATATAAATATTTAAAAAAAAAAAAAAAATTAAATTTAAAAATGTATAATTTTCATATACAATTATTATTTTTATATACAATTATTATCATAAGGCAAATCAATACCAATATTAGATATTATTTGAACTAAAGTTTTTATGTATATTTCAAATATAAATTACAGAATATTTCAAAGTCAGTTCAATACTTTCGCAACACCTTTAATGCTACAGTTATAATTTTACCAAGACCATTCGTGCAAACGTTTTTTATCTTTTCGCCACTGCGACCATCTACATATGTAGGTAAACAGATACGTATGTACAAAGTAATATATTATATATAAGTATAAATATATAGATATATACCTTGGCAGTATGTGGTATATAGATATGTCTGAGTGTTGAAACGGCACACGTCAATGTGATTTTTAGTATATGAAGGTTGAAGAGGCCGCTCAGTTCTATTCGAAACGTTGCTACCTACACGCCAGTTAGTTTTATCGAGCTGTCAGAGAAGTGAGTAAATATATATGTATATAACAACGTGTGCCGGCAAGTTCTCACAGCGGAATATACTACAAATATTAGAATATGAACAAACCAATCAAATCAAAATAAAAATTATTAAAAATATTATAGATATGTATAATAATATAATTTGATGATTCATTAATTTAACCGCCATGAGTCATGCGTCTATCAATATTGTGAAATATGAACAAAACAAAATAGATATACAAGTCTATATAATCAATATAACGAAAAAAAAAAAAAACTTGAAATTGTACTCAGGTGTCCATTGCTCCAATAAATATTGATAAGTTGCGCATACAGCGAAAGTTTTTATAGAGCAGATTAATACATCTATAAACTGACTTTCGACAGGTGTACAAATATAAAAAAATATTTTCATATATTTTATATACTATATTTAATTGGATTTAAAGTTTAAGTTGTAGAAATTACAATACTTAAATGGATTATTTTATAAAACGATAATATTAAAGTCGATACAATAAAAAATAATTGTGTAAAAAAATATTGAAGGCATTAAATATGAAATAAAATGTGCGAAAAAATATATTAAATTAAATAGCACCTGCACTGTTTGCTTGTATTGTAAACATATGCGAAATATGTGAATTAAATACTAATAAACTCAAAATGAATGGTGCAAAAATAAATTAAATCAACAATAAACAATAAATAAATTTAGGAAAATAACAAAATTTACGTATGACAAAAATTACAAAATATTATAATTATAAATTTATGCAAAAAAGAATATTTCTAAATACATGCAAGCATGGAAAATATAATCAAAAAAAAAAAAAAAAAAAATAAATAAAAATAAAATAAATTAAATATAAAATATATATTTATTTTTAACAGACTATTAACTGTGTAAATTTAAAATTTAAAAATGTATATCTAATAACTGCAATGCATACAAATGCATCAGTATTTGTATATGTTTTATATGCATTTATAATATTTGCTTAGCTTATGTTTCTTAAATGATGTATATGTAGGCCTTATCTTATCGCATCCAAAATGGGTTTATCTCGTCTGAAATAACAGCAGCAACAAAATTCATTCGCTCGCTGACCACATTTGGCTTAAACAAAGTGTTTGCCATATCATTTACCGATAAGACAACGCAATTTTTTTTCCCATTTGTTTGTATGTATTGTTTTTTTTTTTCTTCTTTTTTGTGATTAGAAAAAAATGAAAAGAAAAATTTAACTGACTTTGGTTTCTTGTTGAGCGCCATTTATTAACGTTTTGTCTTTACTACGCGACGGTTGTTGTTTGTTCAATTATTGTGGGTAAAGATAATGAGTTTATTTTATATTTTTTTCTGCTTCTAATAACACTGCATATATTTATTGTTTTCAGAGTGTTTAGATATCTGCAAAAATGTCGCTACTAACGGGCAGCGCAAACGCTGTGAAATACACACTATTTGGATTTAATCTGATCTTTTTGGTGAGTCGGAAAATAAATCATAAATTCACTCTGACTCATCACACACTGCATTAGTTACAATAGAATTTACATTAGTTCATAGTCCAACATTGAATTAGTTCAACTATCTGCGACTATATAATATATACATTTATATACAGATTAGATAGACAAGTGCTAGAGCGTAAATTATATACAGCTAATATATAGTATAGCCAGCAAACTCTCTTTCGAATACAGCAATAAAAAATTAATTTTCATTATATATATTTTCTCTTTCCTATGAAACTTGTGAAATTGCTTTTACGCTCTCCAATATGTGTGTATATATATTCGTATATATTCACATATTTCTAATATAATTTAAGCTTATAGACTTTAATAAATATTTGGTTTAAGTAATTAAGATAAGAAGCACATGTTATCTATTATTTATAACTATTGTTTTTTGTTAAAAATATTTATGAGTCAACAATTTGGAATATTAATAGACTCATTAAGCAAATAAACAAAACAAAATTGTATGAAAACATTCAATTAAAAAAAAAAATATTCCAATTTATAAATTAAATAATAACAAATGAAATTATTTAAATAGATAACTATGTTTCTTTGAGATATATATTTATATGTTTTATGAATTTTCAAAATATAGATAAACAAAAATCTAGAAGAAAAATATTTGTTTTTCATTATAAAGATGCAAATCTCAAAATAGGTATAAAATTTTTTTTGGTTTGTTTTACTTATTTATTTATTTATTTATTTATTTATTTATTTATTATTTATTTATTTTTGTATCTATTATTTTTTCATATGTTTACATTATATACATTATTTACATTATATAAACTATATTTACATTATATACGTTACAGATCTATGTTTAGTTTGTTGATTATTTTTATAAAATTTTTTTTTGGTTTGTTTTAATTTATTAAAAATTTAAAAATATAATAAATATAAGTTATAATATTTACAAATATTTAATGTAATAAGAAAAATGTAATTAATCATTTCCTTAATGAAAATAATATTTAAATACATTTATAAATAAATTTTAAAGAGATCAAATATCTAATCGACAGCTAATCTCTTGAAACTACTGCAATTCATGATTATTAATATTAATATTTAGAAAAATATCAAGTTTCAGTCATATAAAAATATTAAAATATAATTCTTGTTGACAGATCACTGGCATTATACTTATTGCGGTTGGTGCTGGAGTTGGCGCTGTTTTCAATGATTATGAGGGGTTCTTGGTCAGCAAATTCTTTTCGATACCAACATTTTTGATTGTGATCGGATCGTTCATCATTGTGATCACATTCTTTGGCTGCTGGGGTGCATTGAAGGAGAACTATTGCCTGATTCTCAGCTTCTCGATAATGCTGTTCATTATCTTCATTTTGGAATTAGCAGCTGGCATCAGTGGCTATGTGCTGCGGAACGATGCATATAATTTGATCGATAGGAAACTAAACGAATCAATGTCGAGCTACACGAATAAGCCATTAAATGAAATAACAGAGCTGTGGGACGTTGTCCAGCGCAACTTCGACTGCTGTGGCATCAACAATAACACCGATTGGTCCATTCATTTTCAAAATGATAGCTTGCCATTGTCGTGCTGTCAAATACCATATGGAACCATTGGCACCTTTAGCTGCAGATCAACCCTGAATAATTATGATTTGAACAAGTATTCGGGCTGTTTGAGCGGCTTTTCCAACTATATAGCCGAACATGCAGTTAGTTTGGGTGCTGCTGGAGTTGTCATAGCCATTATACAGGTGTGTTTACTGTACTTTATATATATATCTATATATATTGTTATTATTATTTTGTGAATCGGATCCTCTATGGTTTGTCATTTTCTTTTCAGTTCTTTGGTGTTATCTTTGCCTGCTATATAGCACGAGAGATTAAAATACGTAATGGCATCACGGGCTTCATGTAGGGCCATTGGATTCATTGATTAATTTCATTATTTTAATGGAATTTCGTCAAATCTTAAATTATTCATAAGTACAACTATAATGCACAATTTGTTCTAGCTTTTTCGCGCTTTAATACAAAATATATTTGTAAACTTATAATTATTTTTTATGAATAAATACAAATTTAGCTTTTATAAGGGCTATGGATTTTATGAAGCCTACGGAAATATACAAATCTAATCGCCTTTGTTCTGGCAAAAGTAACGCAATCATTTCAATTTGCGTTGCATAAAGTCTCAAGTATTTATATTTGCTGATAAGAGTGAGTTGAGTTAATCCATCCATATCTGTCTGACAGTGCTGAGCGGCTGATAATTTGATAGATTAACCAAATGATTGCTAGTGATTGACTATCAATCAATGATTGATTGTTTAACATAGTGATCGCATGATTGAAATTGATTGATGGAACCCATGGAAAGTGTAATTGACAGTAATTGACTAACCGATTACGATAGTTATTTACTCACTAATTGGCCAAATGATTGACACTAATTTATCAATAAACCATGAATTAATTACAGAGTGATAGAATGATTGACCATACTTGAGCATGAATGATTGACAAAATAATTGAGAAAGTAATTGACAAAGTGATGGATCTTGATGAATGATTGATTGACTGTGAGGCTAATTGATCTAATGTTTGATACTGATTGATCATAAATGGTTGAGAGAGAAATTGAATACCTGATTGACGTAGTAATTGATACGAATGCCAGACTGATTGAAAGAACAAATGCCAGACTGATTAATGGATACTGATTGAGCATGAATGATTGAGCATGAATGATGGATTGACTGATTGACTAACTGATTGATGCGAATGATTGAAACAATATGCTAGTGGTATAATGATTTTTAATATGAAATAAATACATATAAATGTATTTGAACTGTGAACTGCGCTCAACTGATTATTTAACTTGGCATTGATAAGAATGTATAGTCGGAGCCATATTTTTGAGATGCACTTGGAGCTTGAATTAGTCTGAAAACAATTCCATTGTGTGACAGTTGCGTCCGTTATGACAGTCTTAAATAAAAAGAAAATGACAAGATATCTCGGGCTGTTTTTAATATTCATGATATTTATATCAATGAAAGTGAACTTTGTGGCAATGGACAATTCGGTAGTTTTATATAAAAATAAAATATATAAAATATAAATATGATATAGTTGTATACATATATTTTATATATTATATATTCTATTTATATATTTATTATTGTGTTGTGCAGTGTATATTCACAAATTATTTATTTAATTTTTTTGCCAGTAGATTTTTTTTTTAATATCCCTCTCCCTTAATCGGGCCTTTTATAGCCCGGCTGAAGGACAGATAACGCTTAAAAACCGGTTTCTGTATTTTTGATTTTTATACCCTGAACCCATTGAAAATGGGAATTCAGGGTATAATGTTTTTGTGAAAATGTATGTAACAGGCAGAAGGAGACGTCGCAGACCCCATAAAGTATATATATTCTTGATCAGCACAAAAAAATAAGTTGATATAGCCCTGTCCGTCTGTCCGTCCGTCCGTCCGTATGAACGTCGAGATTTCGGAAACTACAAAAGCTAGAGAGCTGAAATTTTACACGAACACTCGTATCTTAGTTACGCAGTACAAGATTATTTTGTTTTTTCGATAACTTATCCCATTCCTTAATTATCGATAAAAAATCGAAAATTCGTTTACGTTTTTTAGGTTTTTCGAGCATAACTTCTACAAATTTGTATATTTAGATAGATATTATGGATACGCAGATTTTGTAATTTTCAGATTTTAGATGCCACGCCCCCTTCGCCCCCAATTTGAAAAAAAAAAGTATTTTAAATACTAGAGACTTGATATTTGGCAAATAGACAAATTTGAATGCAATCAATATATTTTAAAAGTTTCATGAAGATAGTCCATCTAGAAATGGAGTTATAAGCGTTCAAAGTACAGCCCATCCCACCCCCAACTGTCGGCAGCAACTGCGCGGTTAGCAGAGCGCGCGCTTATACGTGCGTAAAGAAGAAGAATATTCTTTTTTTTTGCAGGGTTCAGGGTATCTCGTAGTTGAGCCGTCTCGATTAGAGCCTTCTTACATGTTATAATTATAATTTCAATTTCAGCGTAGCACAATGTCCAGAGAACTGGATACCCATTGCGGTAGGTACTGCGAAAGGATTGCAAAGCCCCTTCTTGATTATGCCTATTCTGAGTTCGCGAAGGAGACGTCTCTAGCAGAATTGCATTTAAAAGTTGCTGAATATATTCAAAGTATCGTAGATCTACAGAAAATAATTGAATCAAAAAATAAAGAATTGGCCGCAAATGTTGAATTACTTGAATCCAAAGATAAGCAATTAGCTATTCAGCTTGATTTAATCGAAACATATAAACGAACTCGAGATACTACTATAATTGATAAAGACAATGAAATATTGAAATTCAAATCTCTGATACTGGACTTTGAAAATAAAACTGCTACAAATGATGCAAAAATAAATGATCTTCAATCGCAGCAAATAGAATACCTAAAAATGTTAGAAGGATCTAATTGCCTTGGCAAATCTATTGTATCTGGACTTAAGTTACCTCACATTCAGCCATTCCTTGTGCCGTGCAACTCAAACATAGCGGGATCTGGCTGGATTGTGATTCAACGTCGTATTGATGGATCTGAAAACTTTAACCGCAACTGGGAGGATTACAAGATAGGTTTTGGGGACTTACGGCATGAATATTTTATGGGATTGGAGAAGATCCATTTAATTACACAATCGCAACAGCATGAGTTATATATTCACTTGGAGAACGTTGACGATGAACTTCGTTATGCTCGATATAACAATTTTCTAATTGGAAGCGAAGAAGAGTCGTATAAATTAATACAACTTGGCGAATATTCAGGAAATGCTGGTGATTCACTTAAATATCATATTGACATGAAATTTTCAACAAAAGATCGAGATGGCGATACAAGTAAAAGTAGCTGTGCGATATCATATGAGTCTGGATGGTGGTTTCAGAATTGTTACTACTGGTAAAAGAAAGTTTTTAAAAATTAATAATCATGTAGTAATTATATAATTTTGACAATTTCAGTAATTTAAACGGACTATATGATGTATCTGATAAAGACAAACAAGAAAAAATAGATTGGAATACCTGGCCTAAACAGCAATTGAAATTCACACAAATGATGATCAGGCCTAAAGTCTTTTAAGCCTTTCTATTATTTTTGTATAAAATTTGGAAATGTCATTTAAAGGCTTTCCATAAAAAATCCAATTTTATAATAAATATAAAGGATTTCTAGTATATTTATTATCTGAATATTCGAAAGTAATCTGATAAGTACTCAGTCTAGAAATGCTTTAGCTATCTAGTCATGGTAATGTGAATCTAAGTACTTATCAGACTGTCCTCGTATTTGGTATATAAATGGCATATATTTAAATGGCATACATTAATTTTGGATTTTTTATGTTTTGTCGATTTCTATATAATAATAAATTATAAAAAAAAATTATTGAAGTTTAAAATTAAATATAATTGATTTCATTAATGTCTATCAATATTAATTTTCTATAACACCATAAATATTAATCAAAAATAATATAATTAAAAATGAAATGGAAAACTTAAAATTAATTGCAATAAAATAATTTATTTTATTTTTCTTAATATATTAAATTCAATATAATTGATCTAATTCATTTCTTTTAATATTTATTTTCTATATAAATAAAAAATAATATAATTAAAAATGAAATGGAAAACTTAAATTTAATTGCAATAATTTAATTTAATTTATTTTTCTTAATATATTATTATTATTATAATTCTTTTTGTAACACTATTAAAAATATTCATATCAATAATAGGGTATCCAAAACATTTTAAAATCTAAATACTTGTGTACTGTGAAAAGAAATGAATCCGTACAAAATCTATTTTATATTATTTCTAAATAAAAAAGACAATTTAATAAAAAAGGAACCCCAAAAGTATGCAAATGCAATTTTAGTCGAAATTTAAAAAGTAAACAAGTAAGGCTCTAATCGAGACGGCTCAACTACGAGATACCCTGAACCCTTAAAAAAAAAAAGAATATTCTTCTTCTTTACGCACGTATAAGCGCGCGCTCTGCTAACCGCGCAGTTGCTGCCGACAGTTGGGGGTGGGATGGGCTGTACTTTGACCGCTTATAACTCCATTTCTAGATGGACTATCTTCATGAAACTTTTAAAATATATTGATTGCATTCAAATTTGTCTATTTGCCAAATATCAAGTCTCTAGTATTTAAAATACTTTTTTTTTTCAAATTGGGGGCGTGGCATCTAAAATCTGAGAATTACAAAATCTGCGTATCCATAATATCTATCTAAATATACAAATTTGTAGAAGTTATGCTCGAAAAACCTAAAAAAGGTAAACGAATTTTCGATTTTTTATCGATAATTAAGGAATGGGATGAGTTATCGAAAAAAAACAAAATAATCTTGTACTGCGTAACTAAGATACGAGTGTTCGTGTAAAATTTCAGCTCTCTAGCTTTTGTAGTTTCCGAAATCTCGACGTTCATACGGACGGACGGACGGACGGATGGACAGACGGACAGGGCTATATCAACTTATTTTTTTGTGCTGATCAAGAATATATATACTTTATGGGGTCTGCGACGTCTCCTTCTGCCTGTTACATACATTTTCACAAAAACATTATACCCTGAATTCCCATTTTCAATGGGTTCAGGGTATAATTACTCTAGTTAATTACTACCGATTGCTAAAGCAAAATTCAGTGTTAAATTTTGTAGGTAAAAAAAATAAATATATACATATCACGAAGTACTTAATACAATTGTTGGACAATATAATATATAGAATATAATATATCCAGCCAGTTCGCATGCATGACTACGGCCAATGAATAATTGAAATGGTTCTGCTAGCAGTGTTATTTAAAAATCGATAAAGCATTGGCAGTTGACTCATTAAGAACTTGGACATATAGTCGAATCGATAACACATGCTCCAGTCCACAAAAAATCCAACCCATGACCTTGCACTTGAGGAAATCTTTTTATGGGTTTTTCCCCTTTTTTCCAGTGGAAAGAATCGTGCAAGGACTTTAATATACATATGTGTATATACATATACAAAAAAAATCAAATATCTACAGAGTTGAACTAATTTCATATTTTATTGCAAAATGTAATGAATTGAAAGCGTAATCTTATCGCTTTTATCTAGTACATTGAGTAACACATAAGAAGGCTCTAGTCGAGACGGCTCAACTACGAGATACCCTTAACTCTGCAAAAAAAAAGAATATTCTTCTTCTTACCGCAAGTATATATTACGCGCCCTCTGCTAACCGCGCAGTTGCTGCCGACAGTTGGGGTTGGGATGTGCTGTACTTTGAACGCTTATAACTCCGTTTCTAGATGGACTATCTTCATGAAACTTTTAGAATATATTAATAGCATTCAAATCTGTCCGTTTGCCAAATTACAAGTCTCTAGTAGTTGAAATGCGTTTTTTTCAAATTGGGGGCGAAGGGGGCGTGGCATCTAAAATCTGAAAATTACAAAATCTGCGTATCCATAATAACGGTGTAGAAGTTATGCTCGAAAAACCTAATAAACGTAAACGAATTTTTCGATTTTTTATCGATAATTAAGGAATGGGATGAGTTATCGAAAAAAAAAAACAAAATAAACTTGTACTGCGTAACTAAGATACGAGTGTTCGTGTAAAATTTCAGCTCTCTAGCTTTTGTAGTTTCCGAAATCTCGACGTTCATACGGACGGACGGTTGGGCAGACGGACAGACGGACGGACAGACGGACATGGCTATATTAACTTATTTTTTTGTGCTGATCAAGAATATATATATACTTTATGGGGTCTGCGACGTCTCCTTCTGCCTGTTACATACATTTTCACAAAAACATTATACCCTGAATTCCCATTTTCAATGGGTTCAGGGTATAAAAACAAAACACAAACAGCAAGTGAGAGAGAGAGAGAGAGAGAGAGAGAGAGAGAGTGTGTGTGTACTTGGCCAAGAGCCAATGTTCCCGTTCTAAAGCTCAGTCAACGTATAGCCAGCGAAAGTTAAAGTACGTTTTGTGGGGGCGCTGAAAAAAAAAAAAACAAAAACAAAAAAAATATAAAAACAAAAATAATAATAATAAAAATAATTAAATGATTTTTATAATTAACATCTTGCAGCTAGCAGCAGTTTTAAAAAGCGTGAAGCAAATCAAATTCAGTTTAACAAAATGGCGAATCGGGAGCTGGAATTAAATTCTGGAATGCGCTGCGCCAAATATATGCTCATCATAGTGAGCTTTATGTTTGCGGTAAGTTTTTCAATAATTAAAACAAATGAAAAAAACCTTTTACATGATTCATAAGTTCATTAGCGACGCCATTTTGATTTCGAAACATATATACTTACATATATACATATTTGTATTTGTATTTGTATTTCTATCAGAGCTTTGATAACAACGCGATTTTTCACGGCTATCAGTTGTGTTGAGCAATTGTTGTGGTATTTGTATATCATATATATACATATATATATGTAAACTTGCCGTTTGAGACGCGCAGAGAAGGGTTGACGCACAGCGAAACAGCTCGAATGCCTCTATTTGTTTTCCAATAAAGATAGCCGATAACAATTGCTGATAACATGCGTTTGCGACGACTGAATTAAAATCTATATTTATATATATATATATATATATATATATATATATTTGGAAATATTTGATTTAATATTTCAACGTTTACGTTCCCACATGCATTTCCGGTCGAAAGCCATTTGAATATTTTATGCTCAAGCTTGTGCTCTTCATGTTTACACTCACGATAAGATAATCAATACAAAATTCGAGAAAAAGCGCTGCTCTAGTGAGCATACGAATGTATTCCAAGGTTTTTTATTTCACTTATTTAGTTTTTGATATATATATATATTTTTTTTTCTTCTCATAATTATCTGACGCAAACAATAAAAACAGCTGCCAGACAGCGTTAAATATTACCTATTACGCCTAAGTACAACGAGAGTTTGAAGAGAACAATTCTCAATTTGCTTTATCTGAGCGGGAGCGAAAGCTGAAAAGTCCGTTAGCTCAGCTAATGTACCTAACTTCTTATCTCTTTCTGTTGCTCTATAGCTCTAATCAGCTGCTTACCTGTAGTTTTGCTGTTTCCTTTTCTAAAAACCTATTCATCAGAATGGATGAGTGTATTTACTAAATAAAATTTTTTGTTTTTTTTTATCAGATTTGCTGTTTTTAAATTCAAAGCAAAATAATAGTAAAATTAATAAAAAAAAAAAATGAAAAATAAATAAATAAAATAAAAAATTAATATTATAAATAAACATCAAAACGGAAAATATATATTTTTTAAATAAAATAAAAACAAAATTGATTATTTTTATTATGCCAGAATTTCGATGCAAAATCTAGTCGAGATCCCCTGAAGTGTTCATACAATTGATATTTGAATTATTCTTCGCAAGACTCACCTAAAGTCTCAGCCTGAGACACAGACTTGGCTTCATTCTCAGTCTCCGACTCTCAACCTTATACCCAGGCGTCAGCCTCAGACTTAGCTCTAGACTCTTAGAGCCTCAGCATCAGACTGAGGTTCAGCTTAAGACTCAGCCTGAGACTCAGACTCGGCTTCAGACTCAGCCTCTTAAGTTTAGACTCACGCCTCAGCTTTAGCCACAGACTCAGCTTCAGACTAAGCGTCAGCTAGAAACTCAGCCTGAGACTCAGACTCAGCTTCAGACTCAGCTTCAGACTCAGATTCAGACTCAGATTCAGCCTCAGACTCAGGCTAGAGACTCAGCCTGAGACTTAGACTCAGCCTCAGACACTCAGCATCAGACTCACACTAAGACTCAGCTAGAAACTCTGTCTGAGACTCAGACTCAGCTTCAGACTCTCATCCTCACCTTAGCGTCAGTCTCAGACTTAAACCTCAGGCCTCAGGTTTGCTATAGTCAAACTTTTTTTTTTTTTGTAAACTAAGATTATATTCAAGATATTAAAATTATAGTTTTAAAAATTATAGATATAGATATATATATATATATATATATAAATTTCAAAAAAAAAAAAAAATATATATATATATATATATATATATATATATATATATATATCAAAAATCAAAAACAAAACAATATAGAAATCTTTATATTTTTTGCATACATACATATGTATGTATATATTTATATTTACTTAAGCGACATCTAAATGCTATTTGGCATGCGATTGTTAAATGCATTTGCTAATGGAAATTTGTACTCTTTTTTATGTACATATATATTTTTATTTATATGTATATATATTTATTATATGTATTACTTTTATTTTTCATTGAATTCTTAGCTGACAGCTATATTGCTGATCATGGTTGGCACAACCATTCAGGCAATTTTCGGCGACTTTAGTCTCTTTATCGACGGACAATTCACGTCGCCGCCCGCCCTTCTAATTGCCATCGGTTTCATACTTATCGCCGTGGCCACACTCGGCGCCTATGGAGCGGTCAAGGAGAGCGTTATGGTCATCAATTTGGTATATCGAAGAACTGAATGCAGCACAGACTTTGTTGTTAATGCTATATTTTGATCATTATCTAATTGACAGTATGGTGTTTGTCTGTTCCTCGTCTTCATACTGGAGGTTTCGGCGGCAATTGCTGCATTTGTCATGCAGTCGCAGGTCAAAGAAATGCTCTTGCGCACCATGAACGAGGCATTGGTAGCATACGAAAAGGATAAAACTGTGGCTGCCGAAGTGGACTTTATGCAAACTGGTGTAAGTATGACTCGAAGATCTTCATATATATAGACTGAAACTTATTCAAATGTAGATAAATATAATGCGAAACTATTTAGTTTTATTCTTTACAAATATTATTTATCATTATCGAATGAATGCATTTCATTTTTTGGTTTTTTATTTTTACATTTTTAGGAATTTCATTTAGTTATCAAATAATTTAAAAAAAAATTAGTTTCAAACTTTTTAATCAATTCATTTCAACATTTTTAAAGTTTTATTCTATTATTATATTGATATGTATATATATATTATTTTATAATATAATTAATACAATGTGTTCTTATTTACAAAATTATAAAAAAAAAATATATATATATATATATATTTCTAAGTAGTTCAATAATTAATATTAATTTTGTTATTAATATTCTTTAAATTATTATTCTTTAGCTTCTGCTAATTTATTTGATTATAAATATTGTCAAAAAAAAATATAACATATTTTTCTGAAACTAATTTATATATTCGTAAGTAATTTATTAGTTTTATACTTTCAACTAATTAAGTATATTTAAAGTTAAATTTTAGTATTATTATTCAAAGATTTTTAAAATAGATATTTTTCTGAATTTTTTATATTTAATTAATTAAATATTTAATTCAGCTTCAGTAATTAAAAAAAATAAATAAATAAAAAAATAAATTTAATTTAAATCAGGACTAATTTTACGAATTTATTTAAAATATAAATATTTATGAAACACCATTTTAATTTTGTATACTGCAATAGAAACTATTTATGAAATATGATGATAGTACTTTGAAAAATATTTAAAAATGATTTAATATTTTCTCATTCGATATCCAATTAATTTATATTGTATATAATTCTATAATTTTAGTTGGGCTGCTGCGGCGTAATCGGTCCCGATGATTGGAAGGCGAACTATTCGCCCAACTTGAACATGACCCACCCGGATTCAGATGATGTGGTTGTGCCATTCTCATGCTGCGGCAAATTGTCCCAAAATCCCATAAATAGCGATGAAGTCAACTGTGAGGAGCCGTACGAGTATGGTTGCTTCAACAAGATGAATTTCATCATGTCACAGAGTGCCATGCTAATTGCCACGGGCGCAACCACCGTGGCCTTTGTCCAGCTACTGGGCGTACTCTGTGCCTTTATGTTGGCCAAGACATTGCGTCGCAATAAATCGATACGAGAAGCACGCCGATGGCAGCTGCAGCAGAGCCTTGGCGTACTCATCTCTGGTGGCAAAGTCGGTTTGCCAGCCAATTCAGCAATGAGCGGCTATCAGCAGCTGGAGCATAGCAATGAGGTGGGCACACATGAGCCCTACACCTACACACCCCAAAGTCCCAGCGTCAATTGAGGCAATACCGATAACAACAACAATAAATGATGAAATAAAATTATTATTGTAAAAAATATTTAATTTGTTAACTAAACGAAATATTAATGCCAAAGTCAAATAAAGCCAATCCGGTTCCTAGGACTGTTGTCGCAATTCCTTGTCCAAATTCTTAAGCAGACGCAACTGTTCAACTATGCTGGCCGTCGCCGTGCCACCGATTGCATTATATTGCTGCACATTATGTGCATAGTCGGCAACGCTGGCTATGTCCGCCCCAAATGCCGAGCATATCTGCTGCAGTTCACCCAGTGGCACCTCTGTTATGTCGACGCCACGCTGCTCAGCCAGGGCGACGACGGAGCCAATGTAATGATGCGCCTGCCGGAAGGGAATGCCCTTACGCACCAGATAATAGGCCTGAGAGAGAAGAATCAAAATGATTGAATGATTGACGATAGTGAAACGAGATGATAGAGAGCAGAAGCAGAGATAATGAAGTTGATGAATTGCGAGACTAGAGATAAGTGAAAGCTATTAACAATCAGATGATAGACTTGAGCACAGAAGTTAATGAAGCTAATTGATTGAACGAATGATTGACCGACTGATTGATTGACTGACTTAGAGAGAAACGTGAAAAATGTATATATATATAGTATATATATAAATACAAACAGTTTATCAATTATTTTTGCTTGTTTGATTTTTTTATTAGTTTTTATTATTTTTTTATGCAAATTAAAGTTGTAATCAAATTAATAAGCAACAAAAAAAAAAAATAAATAAAAATAACACATAAATCAAACATGCAAAAATGTATTTTTTTTTAACGTTTAGTAAATTTAAAAAAAATCAAATTTAATTAAATTAATTTGGTTAAAACGAAAATATAAAATAAACAAAAATATAAGTTTATGATTCGGTAAAAAAAAATTGTCAAACAAAAACAAACAGGAAAAAAATTGATTCAAATTAATTTATAAAAATAAATTAAGCAAGAAAAAAAAAATAAAACAAAATAAAATATTATAAAAATAGATTGAATAAAAAAAAATAATTCACTCAAATTAATTTATGTATAACAAATTTCTTAAGTTATTATATATATATAAAAAAAAAACTAAAAAATATAAAAAAATTTTAAATATGAATTGATATAAAGAAAAATAATTTACTCAAATTAATTAAAAAACAACTAGAAATTCAGAGGAAGAATTCTAAAAAATATTTTTATAAAACATTTGAAAAATATAAAAATAAAAAAAATGTTGTTAAGATATATTAAAAAGAAAATCTAAAATAATAAATATAAAAATTTAAAAAAATATATATAATATATTATAAAATTTTAAAATTAAAAAAGAAAAAAACACTACACAATTGTATATAATGAAATGAAAGCATGTAAATATATACATATGTGTATATACTTGTTGTATGTATATAATGATAAATCAGAACTCACCCAATCGGTGGCCAACATATCTGAGCTGAGCGCCGATTCCATTTGATGTCGCTGCACTTGCATGGTTTCCACCACACCCACAGCGACATTGAGAGATTGCGTCAGCTTATCGTAGGCCTGGAAACAATATTGCTTATCGAATTGCAAATCTTTATTGTATGTGGAGGGTGTGCCCTTGATGGTCATCATGATGCCCGTCAGATTCGATGTGATTAAGCCGGAGATGCCGCGTATTAATTCCAGGCTATCCGGATTACGTTTCTGTGGCATCAAGCTGCTGCCGCTGGAGAAACTATCGGCAATCTTGATGAAATCGAATTCCTTAGTGCTATAGATAATGAGATCCTCGGCAAGACGCGACAGATGCAGGCTGACCATCGAGCAGCAGTATATGAAATCAACTGAAAGACAAGAGATTAGAGCACATTATTTGAGTCCATATACTCTGAGATACCGCTCTGCTCCTCTCCAGCAGCGACTCACCCACAAAATCACGATCGCCCACAGCATGCATGCTGTTGCCCGTAACGCTGGCAAATCCTAGACGTTCCGCTAGCCACAATCGATCAATGCCCAAAGGATTGCCAGCCAGTGCTCCACTGCCCAGGGGCAAGACATTCGAACGATCACGCAACTCGATCAGCCGCTGGCAATCCTCGCGCAGGGCAAAGGCATGCGAGAGCAGCCAATGCGAGAACTGAACGGGCTGGGCACGCTGCAGATGCGTATAGCCCGGCATTAGAATGCCCAAATTTGTTTCAGCCTGCCGCACAATTGCCTCAATCATCTGACGTAGTCGGCCCAATGTTTCGCGTATGGCCTTACGCAGCCAGAGCTTCATGTCGGTAACCACCTGATCATTGCGACTACGTCCCGTATGCAGACGCTGGCCCAGATCTCCCGTCAACTGGACGAGCAGACGTTCATTAACCGTATGCACATCCTCATCGCTTGCCTCGAACTTGATCAGACGTTCGATCCAATCGTAGCGTATTAACTCCAAATTCTTAATCAGCTTATCACACTCAACGGCATTCAAATGACCCGCACGCATCAATGCCTCCGCATAGGCCTTGCTGCCATCCAGATCGTCCGCATAGAGGCGTGCATCATATGGCAAACTGATATTGAGCTCCTGCAACGCCTTGTGTGGCTGCTCACTGAAACGTCCACCCCACAGCTGATAGGGGGATGAGGAGGAGGATGGTGTGGAGGTGGAGTTGACGCTGCTCTCATGCTTCACTTGCGGCTTTTCAGTCATTTTTTCTTTTTCTATTTTTTGAGTCGAGTTGAGTTGCTGCACGTTTGACGATCACTCACTGAATGCGCTCGGCTAGCGTTCTACAATTCTATTTTATAAAATAGATTAATAATTGTGTATATATTTGGAATTTATTGTGTTCGGTTAGGTTTTTCTTTTCTCTGTGTTTTATTATTTTCTTTTTTTTTTTTTCCTTTTTTTTTATATAATCTAGACCTTATCTTTGGAAATATACGTTACTTTCCCATATGATTTTATGACCGCTTGCTTAAACGATAGAGTCAAAATGATGCGTTGCTTTCCAGCACAGTTGGCACAGTGGTTGAAAATCATTTTTTTTTTATTATATTGAAAAGTTGTTTGTGTTTTTTTCTTTAAATGTTTTAAGGTACATATATCTTAAATTTAATATTTAATTAATTTTACATTTAATATTTTATGATTTTTATTGGATTATATTTATGTTTAAATTTTATTTTATTTTTATATTTAATAATGCATATAATTTTTAAAATAATCTTTTATTATTATTTATAGATATGATTGTTTATCAAAATTTTATTATTAGTTTTAAAAATTTATAAAAATTGTTTGACGCATAACAAATTATTTGAATATTATTTTAAAGAAATCGTTAAATCTATTTTTATGCATTTTTATTTATAAATTAATTCATTTTTATATACATAAAAAACGTATATTATTTATTTTAGTAATTTATTATTTATTTAAAATATTTAGTTAAAAATAAAAAATTATATTTAATTATAAATATAAATATAAAAAAATATTATTAAAATGCATTAAAATAATTTTGAAAATTTGTTTCAAATTATGTAAGTAAGATTTTATTTTATATAATATATTTTTATTTTTATTTTATTTTATTGTTTTTTTTTTTTATTTAAATAAAATTAATTTTGGTATGAAATAAATTTATATTCGTTGTTTGCTAATAACGATTTAATTTGAGAAATAACGGTGTAATATAGGATGACATAAATATATTTATGTGTATATTTTCAACCACTGTGCAGTTAGTAACAAAAACACATTTGACTTTAAATGTAAAAAGGAGGGCAAAAAACCTTGTTATTATTATTATTAGTTTTTTTTTTTCTTCATGTTTTTATTTTTATAATTTGTACTCTTGATTTAGTCTACAGACAAACAAAAACAAATCATTATTATGAATACAAATACGACGCCTTATCAACTATACAAAGTGATAGCACTTGAAGGGTAGCCTCTGACGTACACGATTACAAATTTTGGATTGTGATAAGCGAAAAAGTGGCGAAGTTTTACTGTCATTGTGTACTATTCTTTTGTTGTTCTTATATATATATATATATTTCGAACACACTAGAGATCCTCCAGAAAGAGTTTGTTTAGCTCGCAGCACAGACGATGCAGTGGCAGACCCATCACACAGTAGAAATCACCATCGATGCGATGTATTAGAGCACCACCCGGACCGTTCACCCCATAGCTGCCTGCCTTATCACTGTAGGTGAAAAGTTCAATTACAGGTGAACTGATAAGTCTAGCAAGATTAACAAGTCTACCCTGTACAGCTACAGGCTAACATTGATGAGAGTTTTGATGCAGCAGTGTATGTAGAGTGTGAAATGAAGAAAGATCAATGAAGGATTTTATCTGTTCATATTTCATACATCTCCTCTAATATACATTTAAATATATTTTTTTCCAATTACAATTATAAAAATGATGAGATGTGTAATAATATTAATGCATAAAAACCAATTTGTAATCAATTAATCTAATCAGCCAGGTGAACAAAAATCCAATTAGAAATTCCTTCAGCAAATATTTATAAGGCATATCGTATGTATATTTTTACAGGGTATCTATTAGTATCATATTTGCGCTGTTATATTATTTTTATAAATTTTCTATATTCTACATCATATGGGGTCTGCTCAAAATAAATTTTTAGCTATCATTTTAATAAAAAATAAATAAATATGTTTTCTTCTAATAAAAAAAAATAGATAGATTAAGTTGCCATTAACTGTAGCAGAAAATTTGTTTTTAAAACAGGTACAAGTTTTTTCTTTAAATAAAAGATTAAAAAAAAAAAATTAGATACAAAAATTTTGAGATCATCCTAACTTATTCTATATACATTTTTCAAAATGATAAGTAATTAAAAAGTTGTAAATTAATAAATTATTAATTGTAAATTAATTAAAAAAAAGAAATAATATTATTAAAAATACATAAATTATAATTAAATATATTTTAATTTTTTTAAACTTATTCTTAAAACATAATTGTTTTTTATTTTTAATATTCTATCCTTTTTCATATTTAATATTTTATTATATACTACAACTTTTTTTTACATATGATTATATGTTGAATGTTTTTTAATTTTAAATTTGTATATTTATATAAAAAAAAAAAAATTAATAACAGGAAAAAAATTATTTATAAAAAATAAAATTTTAAGAATTTCGGTAAAAATTATTTATAGATCCCAAAATGTTACAACTATTCTAAGGCTTTTTTTTATTAAATAGATTATTAAAGCTATTTTGTTAATTTTTTAAATTTTGTATATTTTATTAAACACATTTTCTGCTAGTTTTAGTGACAACTTAATCTATTTTGCAGTAGTTATTTTATTTAAGTGTTTGCTAATTTCCACATTTTTTCATTTTTTACATTTTTTCTATCAATTTCAAATAATTGTTTTAAAATGTTTTCTTTTTATTTATATACGTCTGATGAAGTAGAAATATGTTTTATGTAATGTTAGATATGATGAAATAAATGAGTTTAGTTACAGCGTCTACAAATTGTCTAATGCCTACTTACAGTGGATCGCCGCTGTCCACATAGCTCCTGATCTGCTGTTCTGTCAGTTGGCCAAAGTAAACGTCCGCCGTGTCCGTGAATTGACGAACGCCCTTCGAATGCTTCAGAACGACGCCCGTAAAGACGCGATTGCAGGTGCCGGAGAGCCTGAAAGGATGAATGGTCAATTAGACAAATGGTGGATACATAAGCTGATTGATTACGTTGTCAGCATGCGCACAGCATCATCCGCATCCTTGGGCTTGCCAAAGATCTCGTTGCCAAGGGTAACCATCGTGTCAGCCGCTATCACGATCAGCTGGCGCCCATCGCCGCCGTTGGTGTCGCTGCTCAGACGCTGATAGACTTCCTCGGCCTTGCCCAAGGCAGTTGCCTCTATGTAGTCGGAGAATTCTTTGAATTCAGCCCTGTCGAGATTCTCTTCAAATGTCGAGGGGCAGAGTTCTGCATTGAGACCCTGCAAAAAATAATAAACAAACCAAGTTTAGTTGCTGAACTTAATACAGCATTTGATGGCACTTACCAGCATTTGCACAAGTTCTTTACGTCGCGGCGAGCCGCTTGCCAGCACGATGCGGTAATTGTTTAACAGATGTTTTATAGGTGCCAACATTACTAAATTATTTACAATTAATCAAGAAAAAGCCGCGCAATACGGAAAACCCGAAACATGTGCAAGACTATCGAAATAAGACTTATCGATAAATGCAAGCAAAAACTACAGAATCATATGTTAGAACTAAAAAATGCAGAAAGTTTTAAAAACGGATAATTACTTAATTATATTGTTTTGTAATCAATATATATTAAAGATAGTATGCTGTTAAAAGAACATAAAATTACAACTGGGATATATATATATATATATATATATATATATATATATATATATATATATATATATATATATGTTTATACTATGCCTTTTAATATTAATTATGTTTTGAATACAATTTTTTAGCTATAAGAATCTATTCAATTTTAATCATATTTAAGTATTTGAATTGACACCCACGCAAAACTACCAGTTTTTTTTATGTTTTAGCAGCATACTATCTTTAATGCCGCGCAGATATCGAACGACCGCCACTAACTATCGGTCAACTGCAAGCGTCGCGAATCTCTTCGGCGGCGCGATTTAGTTGACTAAAAATATTTTTGTTGTGCAATTGCTAAATGAAAAATACCGATACCAGTACGATTTTTACCGTTACTCGTTGGCTGCTGCAGCCATATGTAAATTAGCAATCAAGTTGCCTTTATATTAAACAAAAAGTGCATTGAAACGAGTGCCAGAACATGATGAAGAAGCAGCATGAATTTCGCTAGCATACGCTTATGTACGTATGTATGTGTGTGCGTGTGTGTGTGTGCATAATGAAGTGTGTATGTGTGTGTGTCTCTAAATTAGCTTAGTGATATTTTTAATTGTTGCCATCGACATCGTCAACGCCGCTGCCGACGCCGACGTCGCTGTCCCATTGTCAAATTCAAAGTTCCGCTGTGGCGACCGCATTTGCCGTTAGTTCACATTTACAGCTAAGCAGCCGCAGAGCTCGTGTCTACGTGCACACTTAACAACAACAAAAACAGCCGAAAATAAAAAATAAATAAATACGGCAGCGTCGTCGTCGTCACCTTGAAGTGCCACTGGCCGCTGGCCGCTGCCGCTGTCGCTGTCGTAGTCACAAGGCGCACGCGAGCCCTCGCAGTCTGTTGTCACCGATTCGCCGATTTCCTAGCCTATTTCGCCGTCTCGTCTCGCGCTCACAACAACAAAGTCCAAGTCTGTCTGGGCAGACGCGTCTACTGGGCCGTGTTAGTGTCAAGGTTGGTGATCGAAATTCAAAGAAAATAAAGTAAATAAAAATAAATAAAACAAGAAAAAAAAATTAAATAAATTAAATATAAATATATGTATGTGCAAGGAAAAAGAGTGCACACATACATTCCCATACACGATAAGCAAATTAACTGTTAATTCTCGGTAAATGTGCTTTAATCTAACTAATAGATACAATAACAATTTGTTTACTTATGTCAGCGAAATTCTGTTGTCAGTGCAAATTTTCGATTATTGCGTAAACAACGTAAATCAATGTTGAATTTTTGCGTGTAATGTTCTAAACGCGAGGGTTGCTGCAACGGTTGCCAATAAATTAATGTGAATAAATAATTAAAATGAAAATAAAAATATATGAAAGCAAGAATAATTTTAAGAGTTGCCAATAATAATAATATATAATTTTGATAAGGAACATTTACATTCCCAATAGAAACGAAATAGTTCCAATAAAAATATATACACAAATATATAAAATATAATACACTAATAAAAACATATAATATTGAAGATTATAAATGAAATTGGCAAGAAATGTAATAACAATAATAATATAACTCTGGATATAAATTTGACGATCAATTATACTATAATTAAAATTTACAGTATTATAAAAATGACACAAATATAAAAATTACACTAAAATAAATATATAATAAATTACATTTATTATTTATAAAAAAAATTATAATAAAAACTGCTTAATTATACATGCAAACGAATATAAACTTAAAAAGTTATGTAAACTATTTAAGCAACCCTCATTTAATTATATATTAATGACAAAGCCAAAGCGGAAATGATAATTATATTGCTTATTTATATATAAAACAAAGACAAAAAGAAAATTAAATTCCAGTGAAAAGTAGTAAAATAAATAAACCTTTATTATTAGTTCAAAAATATTCATTGAAATGGTTAAAAAAAAAAACTCATTTTGAATAAAATAGTATTTCCGTTAGTTATATGTACATAAAGCACAAAAAACAAAATTTACTGTAAACTGTTAGTCAAACTGTAAGCAGCAATACTTTCAAAACTGTAATGCAATTTAACTCATACAAAGATACATACAGAATAAGCTAACTCTCTTGATCTCTTTCTCATTCTCTTCTCTTTCTTTAGCACACACACGTTTCACGTGTTTGCATCGACCACAATTTTGTAGCTAAACATTGCGTTGCGCTCTTCCGCTCTCCCAACGATAAGTTCGCCGGCGCTCACGAAATTACTCTCTCGTCATGTTCTCTCGACAGCAACTGATCAAAGCAACGGCCACAGCGTGCCCAGCTGGCAGTGGCGTAGGCGGCGCTGCTGACTTATACAAGTTCCTCAAGCAACTCAGCAATAGCAGCGGCGTCGTCGTTGTGAGCGCACGGAGCGTGACGTCATCGTCAGCGGCAACAGCAGCAGCTGAAGCTACAACTACAACAGTACCAAATCAATCTAGTCAAACGGCGACGAGCGAATTGAACTTCAGCGACAGCGACAGTCACAATTCGCCTTCGATAGCGCACGGTTGTTGTTCGAGTGAATCGAAATCGGAGTCGGCGCACTTTGTTAATTTATCAAAGCGATTTGTACACAATATACTGCAACAGCAGCAGCGCAGTCAGGACAACATACAGCGACATTTACATACTCAACGGAACGGAAATAACGCTAATTCCTCGCATCCGCAGCAGCAGCACCAACAGCAACAACAACAGCAGCAGACAACAACCAAATTTGCAATGTCCTCATTGGCAGCGGAACCTCTCCAAGCGGAAATCTCCAACAGTGATGGCAGCAGCAATCTAACAGCTGCCACAGCAGCAACAGCAGGTAGCGAAGGCGCTACCTGCCACGATGCAGCCTCCAGTGCAGGCAAGAAGCCCTGCTTCAATACAGGCCTCGCTGACATATTGCAATTTATGGAACTGATTGGAAACCTGAAGGTGAGTGTAATGCAATGCAAATCAGCAAACGAAGCAGAAACAGAGTGAGAGAGAAAGAGAGAGAAATATTAGAGTAACCAGTTCCTGCTGGGGTCTTCAATTGCTCTTTAATGCTTACGCATCGATTTTTCAACTACGGGAACTGATTATGCTGTGCTCTGTTCTGATTTCTTGGTTCCTCTTCTCGTTCGCTCACTCTCTCTCCTTCTCACAGTTTTTGTTTCAGTTTTGTTTATTTTTATTTGTCGTTTTTTTTTCGCCTACACGCTATCGCGTGACTCTGAGATTATTATTTTTTTTTTTATACCGTTTCGTAACGCAACTGCCAAATTTTATGGTAGCGTAGGGGACGCAGCGGATTTTCAATGTCTGTCACAAGGTTTTATTTATTTGAATTTTTGAAGTTGCGACCGTGAAAGTTTTTCGATTGAAAGTTGATAAAAAAAAAAAAAAAAGGAGAAGAAAAATAACACTAGTTAAGCTTAAATAGCTATTCTAGGTCTTTGTTTAAAACCTTAAATTAATTAATTATATATATTAATTTATAAAATATTTCTCTGATCACAAGTTTAGTTCACACCAATTTGTACTAAGTGCAAAAACAAATAGTAAGCAAAATCAAATTAGAAATATGTTATTCTAGTCAGTCCGATCACTAATTAACTGTGATAAGTTTTTTTTTTTACATAAAAAAAATGTATTTATATGTTTATAATATATAGTCGTACAAAAAAGAGAATTTTATACAATATATACCTTTATTTTAGTTATAAAATGTACCGAAAATGTATTCGTAATGTTTTTGCTATTTAAAATACTTTTTAACATTATGTATTATATATTTTTTATTTAATTTTTTATATAATTTTTTTATATAATTTTTTCTAAAGATATAAATATAAATACAATGTAAGATGTAGCATATGCCAAACATAAATTAAATATAAATTGTAAAATATGTACTATAACACTATGAAATATAAACATTTAAATATAACATATAAAAAAAAACTTAAAGGAATAAAAACATTTAAAAGTTAAATATAAAATACTTATCCCTTAATAATTATAAATAAACATGAAATAAATATATAAAATAAAATATTAATTGTAACATGACCAATGATATAATATATAATATAATTTGATAGTAAATTTAATTAAATTAGTTATCGAACTAAAATGTCTCATTTATCCTATTTGCCCTCAAAACTAATCGAAAATTCGATCTTGAACCAGAATTTTAAATACAAATACAATGCATAAAATGTATTTTCTGTTCTATTGTTTTCATATTTACTTTTCTTATATTTTTGTGTATCTAACGAAATGCTCTGTGTGAACAAAACTTATATATATAAACATATATACTTATATTTTGTATAATACCTGAGGCCGTTTTGCTCTCAGGGAATTTTTGCTCACTCTCTCAAAAATCTTACGTTGAATTTTTAAATAGAATATATGTATATTTATATATGTATGTATTTTGAGATATATATCTAGAATATATTGACGCTAACAAATTTCATCTGACTTTATTATTATTACTTTTTTTTTTGTCTATAAACTGTTTTAAAAATTATATGAATTTGCCAGTTTATTGTTAAGCGAAATTTACAAGTAGTCGAAAAGAAATATAACTTTTAGTATACATATGTTTTTTATAGCAAGGTAACCCTAAATCGATCGGTATATATGTTTGTAATGTATATTTAGTTTACAACAATAAAATATTATTATCAAGACTGTCGCACGCTTCAGTTGATAATAATTTCAATCTGGGCCCCCTTGTGCCCCGTAGCCCTTGTTCACATTTGAATTATCTAATCAGCATAATTGATACCTTCAATATGACAAATGGACTTAAGGAAATATATGAAGTCCAATTTCTCTATCTATGTGTTCGCGTGTAATTGAAAATCCAGAGAATTTAGCAAATCGAACTTTGTATTCAGTTAGAGAGAAGCTAGAGAGAATCACAAAATGGCTCACGTGAGCTAAGAAATTATACATGTATATGTATTTATATATATATTTGTATATATTCATTACTATTTGTTTGTATTTGAAAATCTGTTGAAATATTTGTGAAATAGCTGAAACGAGCAGAATTTGTATAGACGTATATATCAGATATATGTATATCATATATATTGACGTGAGCGTTAACTGAATATTTGCAAAGCAAATTGAAAAAAAAAAAACATTTAAATGTATGTATGTAAATCATTCTAAATTATATTTTCATATATATATCTAGAGACCAAATGTATATGAAGTGTAGAAAATATACTTCTATATATTTTCTATATATTCGAATAGCAATAAGAAAATGCAAACTTGTGACTTTGATCTTGGCCTTCAAAATGAAAACGCAATACACACATGGTTATATCATATATCTAATGTGTAATATAAGCTATATATAATTCTGTATATATACATATAGAAGCAGAGCTTTTGTATTGTCAGATTCGTTGCTTGAATTGCATTGGCTTAATGGTAAAACGAATATTGGGTTACGTTTAGCAGAGAGACAAAATTCGAAACTCAGTTGGAAGGTTCGACTAGCGTAATACCCTGTATGGCAAAATTAAAAATTAAATTAAATATAAAAAATATGTATAATAAATAAAAAGTATTTGAAATGTATATAAATAAAATATTTTTTTAGAAAAATAAAATACATATTTAAAATAATAAATAATCATACTAATTAAAATAATAAAATGTGTTAAAAAAGAAAAATTATAATACAAATAATAGAAATGCAAAATAAATTTATAATAAAAATGAACTGTAGATTTAATTAATTTTTAAATCATCTACATAATAAATGAATTTATGTTTAATTTTATTTAAACATTTAATACAATTATAACTAATGAAATAGTTTGAAGAAATATTAAAAAATAAATAAGAAAATTGTATAGATAAGTATAAATTAAAACAATTTTAAAAATAAATGAAATAAAATTTATTTACAAATACAAAATAAATCAAATTAAAAATAAATAAATAAACAAGTAAATTAAAAAAAAAATCAAACTGAAATGAATAAATATTAATACTGACATAAATATTTATATATAATTTTTACCGCATTTTAGAAGAGCAAAATTAAAATTAGTTTATAAATTATAATTTGTATTGATTAAATACTACAACATTAATTTAAAATAATTGTTAAATATAACAAATATTTTTTAGTTTTATTGATAATAATTAAAAATCTATAATATACATATAATAATAATATATATTATCCACTAATTTTCACTATGAACTAATTTGTAGCAAAATTTGTGTGAAATATTTTGCTAAGATTTCAATAGTTTTAAATTAAGTCCTGGAACGAATGCTTTGTTGTTCATAGAACATTTCAAGCACTTTGCCTAATTAAAAAGAATAAAAGAAAGAGAGGCAGAAGGAAATAAATTGGACAAAAACAGAGAGAGAGAGAGAGAGAGAGAGAGAGAGAGAGAGAGAGGTAACATCATCGTCGTACAAGGGTGTCAAACCTTCAGTTTCAACCCATGCGCGACGAGAGCTCGGAGAAGGGGCTGTTGCTGTTAGCTGTTGCTATTTGATCAATAAACAGTTTTATTTATAGAGCCGTGCGACAAGCAAGGTCTAAAGATGTTGCCAACATTCCATTTAATTATAATAATTACATATGATCACATTTACCCAGCGACTTATCTCCTCGTCTGGGGTTTATCTAAAACGCAATGTGAAAGTCACGTTATGGCAGGCGTGCCTTATCAACGAATATTCTCCAGTTATGCGAAATGACGCTTAGGCGATAAGATAATACAAACCGCAAATTAGATTGCATAAATTAATATACTTATGTCGGCATTTTATGATATTTGCAAGATTTGTTTTAAGAGAATAGTGTGAGTAGTTGTCGGATAAAAGGATTAGTTAAAGCTGCTAAAGATAAATATTATTTTGGGCATTTATGTAATTTATAAATATTTCTATATACATAATTGTGGACCAGTTTAGTTAGTATACAAAATTGTTTAACTTTTCTTATTTAAACAAATTGTTTTTAATTTGTAATAAACGTATATAAATATAAGTTAAATAATATAAATATTTAAAATACTAAACGAGTGCGAAATAAATAAAAAAAAATTGACACTAAAAAATACCAATTTAAAAATATATATAATTACAAGAAATTAGAAAGAAAAAAAAAATTAAAAGCAAACATCGAAGTGAAAAAAATATATATAAAAAGAGAAAATTCAAAATATATATTAAAATAACTTTAAATAGAAAGCAGTTAAAGTAAAAATATTAAAAAAGATTATAAAATATAAAATATTAAAATGATAATAAAATATAATATTACAAATATATATTTAAAACCAATACAAAAAAGAAAATATTAGAAAGAAACTACTATGAAATAATAAGCAAAGTACTAAAATTAAAAAAAATTTAAAACAAAAATCAGAAAAATGTTTCAGGCAAAGGTCCGACTTTTTATATAGATATATATTTAAAAACCTTTGTTAAATACATACATATATACATACATACATACATATATTAAAAAAATATTTCCTCTTATTATTTCTTTAATATGTTCATTTTTATGGAATTATTATATAAAAAAATTCAATTATGGAATTATATATAAAAAAATTAATATTTTATTTAAAAATATAAAAATAAAATCAAGTTAAATTTAAATTGTATTAAAACAAATATAATTAAAATATTATTTAATTGATCTAATATATTATTATAGTATATTGAATGAACATCAACTAATTTACGTTTTTTCATTCTTTTATTATAGCATACCAAACGCACCGGCTGGGTACTGAGGGATGTGAACGATTGTGAATCGATCTCTGGACATATGTATCGGATGAGCATGTTGACCTTTTTGCTGGACGGTAGCGAGGGTCTGAATCAGATACGCTGTATGGAACTGGCGCTGGTGCACGATTTGGCCGAGAGTTTGGTGGGTGATATAACACCCTTCTGCGGTGTCTCCAAGGAGGATAAACGTGCGCTCGAATTCAAGGCCATGGAGGATATATGCAAGCTGATCGAGCCGCGCGGCAAGCGCATTATGGAGCTCTTCGAGGTGAGACGAGATACGATTATTATAGTGTTCAGAATTCATGTAATGCCAAAATATGTTCTTTCTAGGAGTATGAGAATGCACAGAGTGCCGAGTCGAAGTTTGTTAAGGATCTGGATCGTCTCGATATGGTAATGCAGGCGTTCGAGTATGAGAAACGTGATAATTGCCTGCTGAAGCATCAGGAGTTCTTTGACTCCACCGAGGGCAAATTTAATCATCCGTTTGTTAAGAAGCTCGTGAATGAGATCTATGAGCAGCGTCAGGTGCTGGCTAAGGCCAAAGGTGCCACGCCGCCACCGGCCATTCAAGTGCCTAATATGGAAGCAGCGCCCACAAATTTAGCCAATGGGCATGGCAGCTCGAGTTGAAGACAATGCAAGAATGTTTGCGGATAGGAGAGGAGAGGCCAATGCACTGTGACGCTCTAATTGTTTTTTAGTTTTGAAATTTAGGTTTAGCACATACAATACACACACAAAGACACATTCACACACACACATACACACTCAATCTCACATAACAAGTACACACAGACACAGACACCTACTTTATAAGCAAATCCAACTAACAAAGATTGTTCAGCCTACCTCGACACGCTCATAGCTAGCATATATATATATATATATACCTGAATATATATATGTATATATATTTTTAATTTATTAAACAATTGATATAACTTTAATTTTGTAGCTAACTTGACACCAATTGTTAACACCTTAGTTCAATTTATGTTTATATATGTATATTATATGATAAGCGTTAAAGTTATAGCTAAATTCTTGATTCAAACAAGAAGACAATTGTATATATCTAAAAAAAAAAAAAGAAAGAAAAACAGCTTAAACAAATTGTAGCTAAATTTTACAACTTAACAATTTGAATGTTGCCTCGAACAGCAAATGAAAACGCTTAAACTATTTTATTCAACTATTCAAATTTAATTTCATTCATTTTCTAAATTTACTTTCCCTGGAACAAACACTTGATGTATAATTATAAACTAAATAAGAAAAAAAGAATAATAATAATAATAAAAAAAAATAAATAATTTAAGTCAAGCTACAAAACTGACAACAACAAAAACATGAAAAATTGCTGTTTATATTATTTAAAGCTGAGTCGTTACATTCTAGATCAGCGCATGGACTGTTCTTCCGTAACGTAGTGTATTTGCGTAGTGAGAGGAAGTTGTGGATGCTAAGTGGGGCACTGTTGTTGCACAGCCAGAGAGCGCACAGTGTGGATGCCAATTTACATGTACATTGTTTAAATGCAATTGGTCGAAGCTATCCCATTATATGAACGTAACAAGAGCGAATTGTGGATGCTAAGAGTACTAAATTGCAGTTGTATTAGTGCGAAGCAAGGCTTAGCATAGGAGCAACCGTAATGTGTATTTTAGTCTATGTGCGGCTGTCCTTTTTTTCGTTTGCAATCTGTGCGCGAGTGTTTTAAAATTGTCTATAATTTTGTGTCATGCTATTATTTATGTTAATTGTGTTAAATACATACATATATATGCATATTATCCATATTAACCATCAAAGAGTTAAAGAGATTAGTGATTAATTGGACAATTGGCCTATTTTTGCTTCAATTTTCGTGTTTCTAGCTTTTTGCGCATTTCACAATGCCTACAGTGAGAGAGAGAGAGAGTGTGAAAGACAGGGGGAGAGGACGAGAATTAAAGTGCGTTTAATAAGCCATCGCCACGGGTTTATATGTGTTTGGCGAGGAGTTTGACACGCGAATGAATTTATTTATATAATAATTATGTATTAAATATAAAATATTTTAAGAGCAATTATTGTTATTTACAGTAGGCATTTTTCAGGAAAACAAGCTGTTACATTTATTTAAAAAACATCCAATTACGATTAATAAGTGCACATAATAATTATGAGCACAAAACAGTCTTTTGTTCAATGCTACTCGGCTGTTACATCTTGTATAAGAAGACGCACATACTCTATACTGAGTATAGCACACCAGAGAGAGAAGCTGTGGATGTTGTGAGAGCGCTTAAGAGTAATTTAGTAATGCCAGACTGTAGGCAACGAATTTAGTGGATCATAATTTTGTTCGTGTGCACTCTTTGCTGTCAATGTATTAGTGTAAATGCGAGCATCGCGTAATAGTATATTTATGCATGTGTGTGTAGTGAGTGCTGAGAAATAGTTGAAAAATAATTGCATACACATAGTTGCATGTATATATTTGAGTAGTCGAACCGTTTATTTTAACAGTTATTTTTTTGTGCCAGTTTGTTATGCTCTTTCAAAGAGCATTATGTATTTAGCAAGTAATTTGCAACACATGATATTCATTATAAAAATGTTTGTAAATCCATCTTATTTTATTAATTATTATTAATTCAAAGTGCAACTCAGTAGAATAAAACTGTCTATTTGTATACAATTATATATATTTATTTTACTTTTTTATTTTATTGTTTACAAACAGAAAACTTTGTTGAAATAATTTACGATTATGAAACACACAAAACTGATAAGATTTGCATGACAGTTAATGAATCCTTGATTTGCCAAATATTCTGAAAATGATTGAATTAAAAATAAATTATTTTCTTTCCATTTATGAATAAATATATATTAATTATATACCTTCGATGACAATAAACTGATTGTCGCGTGATGATGTCTGATGAGAGTGCTGCACATGCTTTTTGGCTTTATCTGAAAATGATTTTTATCCAACAAAAGTATATATGATGTTCTATTAGAGAGATATATTTTAATATATTCGCTTTCACTCACGATGCAATGTTATGCTGCGCTCTGTCTCGCCCAATGCGTTCTTTGCAATGCATTTGTATTCACCAAAATCGTGTTTGTTTAATGGTCGCACCGTGATACGCATCACAATTCGATGGACGTGATCAACGGTTAGGGAATCGTAGGTGCCGCCCTGCAACAGTTCCTTATCTTTGAGCCAGAAATTGATGGAAGCCGGCTGTGATTCGGTAATGCATTCGAGCGTTAACTTTTGGCCCACGCCCACATAGATGGTATCGTAACGCGTCCAGATTGTGGGCGCAACTGTGGAAAAAAATTAAAAATAAATAAACAAAATATATATATACATATATATAACACTCACAATTAACCACAAGCATTATCCGCTTGCTGACCGTCGGCGGCACTCCATTGGAGGCGATGCACAGATAGGCGCCCATATGACCGCGTTGCAGTTGCCATAAGGTCAGATTCTGTGACTCCACACTGTAGATCTCTTTTTGTCTCTGATGCTCGTCGTCTTCCTCGTTGTCAGATGACAGCCAGAGCAATGGTGCATTTTCCTCGCGCCGCCACGTAATCGTGGGCGGTGGCACGCCCGTCGCTGTGCAGGTGAGCGTCACATTCTGACCGCTGGCACGCACCACATCTTGGCTGGTCTGATAGTCAATAATGTCGGGCGGCACAACTACGTCCAAGTAGCCCATTTGACTTTTCATGGGATCCGTATTTATTTGGCACATATACCTGAAAGAGGAAATTTGGAAAGAGAGAGATATGGAGTATGAAGGAGATAAAAAGAGAGAGAGGGAGAGCGAGATAGAGAGAGAGAGATAGAGATAGAGATAGAGAGAGAGAGAGAGCGAGCGAGATAGAGTGAGATAGAGATAGAGAGAGAGGGATTAAAAAATTAAAATATAAAAAGTTATCAAAATCACTTAGTTAAATATATTTAATATCATAAATTTGTTATATCTAGCCTGATACTGATGTATTCCCTTTAAAGTTATATTATGTAACTTTATTATTAAATAAAGTAAAATATATTTTATTAAAATAACAAGATAATATATTTTATATTAAGTCTGAGCTTCATAATCAAGTCTTCGATAAGGCTGAATTATAAGAAATTAAATGCTTTTATTAACTATTTTCAGCAATTAGTTTGTAATTCTATTCATTTAAGAAACCTTGTTCAAAATTTAATTCCTATAATATTCTTGTAATTTACAATTAAAATTTAAATATTTTAAATAATCTTTCGGATTTTTTTAGGCTAAATATCTATCAGATATATCTAATCTATAAAATACTGAAAAGAGGTTTCCCCATTTTCATTATTTTTACTAAGTTCTACTCTAATTTCATTTACTTACCAACCACGATCCGATTCGTGTACATCGCGTATACGCAGCTGCCAGATACGATGTTCCGTGTGCGATATGCCAATGCGATGATTTTTCGTGATAACATGATTCTGTATACTCAATATTGTTTGGGTGTCGACGCGCAACCAGGCCACCTTATAGCTAACCAGATCGTGAACGATGCACGTGAGCAGCGCATCTCGTCCCACGGGTACCGTTACATTGTTTATGGGTCCACTAAATTTTGGATCCGCTGGCAAAATGAGAATGTCAAAAGAGGGTTGAAAAATTAAAACGAATTTTAACAATTTATTGACATTTACAATGTTTATGCCCATTAGGGTGTTAAATGGCGCATGATTAACGGAGCTGAACAAAGGAAATGGCGCGATGCTTTGATGAGACTTACAAATGTCAAAATGTGATATTTAGTAAATGAAATTGAATTGTATTGGACGGGAAATAACTGAATGAAAGCTGTATAAAAAAAGGAAATATAAATAAATAAAACAATTTAATTTATTATTATTATTTAATTTTTTTGTAATAATTTTTTTTTATTGCATAAACTTGTGTAAAAATTAAAAAAATTCGATGTACAAAATGAATAAATTATATTTTTAATATGATATTTATATTATATATATAATATATATAAATATATTATATTTATTAATAGAAAAAATATTTAAGTTAATAATTAAATAAATAAATTGAAAAATAATTTAAAGGTTTTTTTAAAAATGATTCTTATTTAATTATTATTGTTATTTTGTTTTTATTGTATAAATATATATACACAATATTTATTTAATTCTGCTTTAAAATACAAAATTTGTCTATAATATAGCTGACATAGAATACATTATTGAATGCTTTAGTTTTCGTATGAAAGACTTATCAATATTAGATCATTCTAACTCTATATTATAGTATAATTTTAGTATATTATACTTAATAGAAAAATTATTCAATTTATTTTAAATAAACTGAATTTTAACGATTCATTTATGTATATATATATTTTTTTTTTATTTAAAATTATAATTGTAAATCAAATTATAAAATATATTATAATTCTAAATAAATCTAACTTAAGTCCAATTTTGGCTCTCAGATTCTGAAAATGTAATATTTAATTTTTCATTTCTAATCCAAAATTAGGCAAGATATATTATTATTATTATTTCTATTTACATTTTTGCGTGTGTCTGCAAAATGTCAAAAAATCAAAATAGAATGAAAATACTTTAAACTTTTCCAGATGTCCCGCTGAGCTAAGGCAAATGATGCCGCTGTTGTTGTAGACGCATTTTTTTCTACTGTCACGCTCATAAATTTGATGTTGTGAACAGGCTGGCAAATAATCTAATAATTAGTGAAATTAGCTCTTAGGGTGCTGACCCAAAAGACCTAAGGAAATGCTAAGCTGCTCATAATTTGAGCTTGTGGTTAATATTATGTATTTTGTTTGTACAGCTGTTTATTGTATTTGTCATGACTTGGCTAAAAATTTCTAGAGCTAATTTGTTATGCTTTCAAGTATTTAAAAAATAATATTTGTTTTGTATTTTATACTAAAGAAATTTTTTTTATTTATTTTTTATTTTGAAGTAATTTAATTCACTAATTTGTTGACTGTTTCAGTGATATATTTTTTTCTATATTAAATAATATATATTCATAATATATATATTTTTTCTATCTAAATAATACTGTTTGACAATTTTTCATATTTAATAGCACTAACATAATATTCCCAAAAACATTTTTTTTTGTTTATAAAAGTTGAACCAAAAATGAAATATTTATGTATATGGTTTATTATATATATATATATATATATTTACATATTTATGAAAATATTAAATTTAGCATATTAGCATTATTTAAAAATTTTTTTTTATATATTTCATTTTAATATACAAATTTTTTTAATATATATTTTTCAATTTTTTGAATAAAAATAAATAAATAAAATTAAACAAAAAAAAAAAAAAAGATATATATAAAATTGGTTAAAGTTTATGATAGATGATAATGATAGTTTAGCTTAATAGCTTATTAGCTAATTGAAAGCTCTTATTTTTGAATTGAATTGAATAACTAGAGAGGAGAATGCATTTTATACTTGCAAAGTAATTTTGTTTTATTAATGTAAAGTTAAGAGCGTGAACTTTGGCGTCGCTTTTGAGGCTAACTGATAATTTAAGGGTAGCCAGAACAACAACGAGCTCAGCTCGTTAGAAGGGACAGCTTGAACACCCTTAAAACTGTGGCGACGACTTGCCGGCCATAACGGTAACCATCACGCCCCCAAAGAAAAATAAATGGGTAGCCGTAAAAAAAATCACATCACATCACATGGCACTAACAAGTAGCATGATTTTGCGGCTCGTCGACGCCTCACATAGCAAATACCTAAATTACAATTATGACCAAATAATAACCCGAAAAAATGAAAAAAAAAAACTACTGATGGAGTCTGAGTGAGTGAGAAAGGGAGAGGAATAGGAGGAGAGAGAGAGAGAGAGGGAGAGAGAGTGAGAATACCTGGAAAAAATGTAAAAATACGGCGAATGTGTGCGCAACCTTTTTATTTGCCCATTTTGTAGAGTGTGTGTGTGTGTGTGTGTGTTGGCCAACTAGTTTCAAGGAAGCCTATGTACCCTGCCATATATATGTATATAGAGCCTATAATTTGCGATTATGTTTGGGTTCGCTGCAAAACGTCGCCCATTGTTTGGAACGTTTCGGTTTGTGTTGTTATTGCAATTTGGCTATTGCATGTTTGCATATTGAAACATTCCAGCGTCTAAACACTTTTAGCCACATGAACAGGTAAGCTCACACACACGCACACACACACACACATGTGTCTGGCAAAGTTTTAGAGTTAACTTCAAGTCTGGTTGATTACTAAATGTTTTGTTGGTTTGGATTTTTGAGCTCAATGAAAGAAAATCCAAGTTGTATAAAAATGTTGCAGGTTTTTGCATAAAATATATATTTTTTAAATTTTTGCTTACAAACTTCATATATGATATTTAATTTTATTATTTATTATTGATTTTTCTTTGTTTACTTATTATTTTTATTTATTATTTTTTTTTTAAATTAATAAATGTTCATAATAGAAAGGATTAATAATTTATTTTTTCAAAAATTCTTTTGAATAGAAATCATTGTATCTGATATGCCACGAAACTGAAATTTGTAAAGCATTAGCTCAAAATGTAAAGAATGCTTGCTTTTAAATAAACTGAATATCAGAACAATTATTTTTTTTTTACACAAATGTTATGAAAAATTCTTAGATAAGCACAGGATGAAATATTGGAAAAAAAATAATAAATAAATAAAAAATATTGTAATGATTAATGAAATATGCAATAGTATAATTTTTTTATTATTTTGAATTTGATATTTAATTTCATTATTTATTATTTATTTATTTATTTATTTTATTTATTATTTGTTGTTTACGTTAAGTTAAGAAAAAAGTAAGAAAAAGAAACTAATAATAATAATCTTGTTATGAATTATATATTATTTTTTATTTTAATATTTGCAATATTATTTTTTTTTTATATTATTTTTAATTATATAGTTAATTTCATTATTTATTTTTTATTTTTAATATTTATTTTATTTAGTTTGATTTTTTTGTATTATTTTTTACAGAGACGTTTTACAAATTTCTGAGTTAAGGGCCAAATATTGGAAAAAAGAAACTAATAATAATAATTTTGCAAGGACTGATAAATTATGCAATATCAATTTATTTTATTATTTTTAATATGATATTGAATTTCATTATTTATTTTTATTTTATATTGCTTTTTTATTATTTTTTTGCAGAGATGTTATAAAAATTTCTGAGATGAGTTAAGGGTCAAATATTGGTGAAAAAGAAACTAATAATAATACTCTTGTAAGGATTAATAAATTATGCAATATAAATTTATTTTATTATTTTTAATATGATATTATTGCATTTCATTATTTATTATTTATTTTTATTTTGTATTGCTTTTTTTTATAATTTTTTGCAGAGATGTTAAAAATTTCTGAGATAAGTTAAGGGCCAAATATTGGAAAAAAATATACTATTAATAATAATCTTGTAAGGATTAATAAATTATGTAATAATAATCTTACATTTAGATTCAGCAAGAGTTCGCTACTCAATTCGCTTACTAAATTCGTTTGGCCTACACAAGATATAATCTACATTATTTACTATATATCTCGGCAAGTTGATATTCATGTTAAACTTGAAAATATGTCTTATATATATTTTTTTATTTTTTACTTTCAAGTGCTAAGCTCGTTTTCAGTTTCATTTTGTTTTCTTTGAATTTCTGTTTATTTACACATTGTTGCAGTGCGATTTATCAATGTATATATACATATAGTAGTATATGACAGGTAGCACTGCCCCGGCAGGTTTTGCTAACAACTGTTAGACAGCTTTGGCTGTTGTTGTTGTTGGCCAGGTTCTACTGCACGACTGCACGCATCTCATACCGTTGAACTTGAAACGGAAAGTGAATGTCCTGTCTGTTAGACACTCCAACTGTCTGACATTTTTTTTTTTGGTGAAATGCAGGCAAAGGAAATCGCGTAACGAAATATGCCAGCACGCAATGTCTGCCAAAAGCGCTGCAGTCGGTCCGACTAACTCACTCCAAATTCAAATTCACAAAGGGAGTGAGAGAGAGAGAGACAGAGAGAGGAAAAAAAATTTTTACCAAAGTGCCATAGGAAGTCGACAAAAAGTAAAAAATAAATAATGTCGCCTTTCCGCTTTGTTTGTGCTGTCTTCCCACTCTTATCGTGCGTCGGCCGAGCTTGCCAATATTTTCTATGTTTATTTGCATTTTCCAGCTCTTGACACATTGATTTAAGTAACAATTTCTGATATATTTATCAATACTTGCTGCCAAGCTAAGTAAAATTGCATTGTTTTTATTTTATTTTCTTTTTATTTTTATTTTTTTCGACAATTTTCCCCTTTTTTCTCGGCACATTTTAGGTTGATTTGGGTTGTAGTCCCATACAGCTAGCGGAAGTCAGTCGTCGTCGTTGTTGCCCCTCTTCGTGGCAATATATGTTGGCCACAGTTTATTCACTTAGGGAACCGTTGAACTTCCGCTCGTTGGTACCTGGCTTGGCTTGGCAGGCGCCTTTGCGTTAGCTATTTTGGCAAAGTTAAATGTGCTCAATTAGCTAAACACCTCAAAATACTAGAGACGGACATATTTTATGCTACTAGCACATATGGATTGTAAAGATAGTTATTTATATAGTGTTTAAGGCGTTGCGGCACGATTTAATTGGTATTGAAGTGTTTCATTTTGAAAGCTTTAAATTATAGTTTCTATGGGCTTGAATAGAAATAAAGAGTTGAATAAGGTATTACATTTCTGATATTTATTGGTTTTATTTATTTATTTATTTATTTATTTATTTATTTATTTATTTATTTAATTGTTTACTTTTTATTTATTTATTTACTTATTTATTTATTATTTATTTATTTACTTATTTATTTATTTGTTTATTTATTTATTTATTTATTTATTTACTAGATTACTAGATTTACTAGATTATTTGCTAGATTACTGAACATAGTACATAATAGTAGAAATCGTGAATTGTAATAAATACTAGAAAATAACTTTTTCCAGTTCTATGATACTCCACATCTTCCATTCTTTCTGCCCTTTCCATTTCTTTAACATTTTATCTTAATTTTTTCTATTTTAGTTAGTTTTTCAGTTTTAGTTTTTCAGCCTCTCTTTAACTCATTATTTATTTCTTTATGTCAGTCTTCTTCTCTGTCTTTTCCTTTTTTCACTTCCTTCTTCTCCTTTTATTCTTTTTTTTCTCTGTCTGTCTCTCTCTCTCTCTCTCTCTCTCTCTCTCTGTCTCTAACTTTCTCACTTTCCAAATATAATATTCTAATCTCTATTACTCTCTCTTTCTCTCTCTCTCTCTCTCTCTCTCTTTCTCTCTCTTTGTCTCTCTATCTCTCTCTATATCTCTCTGATTATTATTTGTCTTGATTTTTCTTACTTTCGCTTTCTATTAATCTTATCTTTCCCATATTCATTTTATATTCTTCTCTCTCTCTTAACATTTCATTCCATCATCTTTCCAGCAATCTCTGTCTTTCTTTAATTGTAATGTTTTTGCTTAAAATATCACCTTTCTGCGTGATTCTCAAAATCCCATATCGAAATGCTGATAGTTTTATGTAATACCCTTAATCTTAATGGTTATCTACTAATAACTGTAATGCAGCAAATTTGGTTAAAGAAAAAAAAAATATGAGAAAGGCTAATAAATAGAGGATTTTATTTCTCACTGAGGTCTTAAAATTATTAAGTAATATTCAGTGAAAAGAAATGTTCATAATTTTATAATAAACATTTAAATTATATTTTTAAGCTAAGCTATATATAATATTTATTTTATGCTTAAGTTTAAAATTCGGTTACAACTACAACTTCATCTTGAACTCTGAATTATTCAATTAAAATTAAGTTATATCAAATATTTATTTTATACTTAAGTTTAAAGTTGAATTCAGTTTCACATTCAACTCACAATTATTCAATTCTGAGAAAGTTGTGCTGCCTGGCCACACAGATTGTAGAATTAACAAGAAATGAACAAATATTTTTTTCATATTCCACGCTGGGGCTCACATCAACCGAAATGCAAACTTCAAGTGCAAAGTCTAAAGTAAACTTTCTTTCTTCCTTTATTTCTTTCTTATTATTTTGTGTTACTTTTCCTTTATCACTTTCACTAGCAAATGGCTAAAGAGTTTCCGCACTGCACTAACGTAGATTTATTTGTTCCGTTTTTTTTTGGCAAAAAACTTATCGCTTCCGGACGCGTCTGCACACAGTTACAACTGGCCGCGAACTGCGCGAAATGCCGCTGATAATCAAGTGTCAAAATTCATATTCAAAAATTCAAATATTACCAGACGCTGACTACGATGGCAATGGCGACGGCGACGGCGACGGCAACAACGAGACCAACTCGACCAACCAACTTGCGAGTCGTCAGTGGCCATGGCGCTGCGCATGTGTCCTGCAGCCAGCCAAGTGGCGCCACACAATTGTTGCCCGAAGCCCACTGCCCGACGTTGGGCAGTCGCCAAGGTGTTGACGCCGTCTGTTGCTACTCCTGCTGCTAGTGCCTTGGCTACCTTGAGTGGTGGATGCCTGGCCAAAAAGGTATAAAATAGTAAATGTTTCATTCATAAAGTGCATAGCGTAACATTTTCACATGCACGTGTCGCTATATACGATGCTATTGCTATTCGTGACACGTGTATGTGAGCTTTGCATTCAAATTGCGTATTTACAATTAAAAACATTAATCAAAGAGCTGTCAATCAATACTAAAATAAAACAATATTAAGTTAAACTTGAAACAGTAGATAAAATAAAGCCAATTAAATTTAATTAAATTGCAGTGGTTTGGGAATATAAAAGTTTTAAATAAATAAAAATATGTTGATGTATTTTGTTATATTATATTTATATTTATTTATTATAATAAAATTAAAATTAGATAATAATTATAATTAGATAATATTATAATATTTGTATATAATATATAATATAATATAATAATATGTATTATATAAAAATGTAATTTAAAAATAAATATTAAGCATATTTATAATATAACAGATTTTGAAAATTATTACCTCGAAAAAGAGAAAAATAATTACAATTATATTTAATACGAGTTGATTAATTGAAAAACTGCTGTTAAATCTTTAAATTTTAAAACTTAAACCTTAAATAGATAAAGAATTGTATTAACACTTTTTAATTCAAAGAAAATGATTGTGATAGAGAAATAAATATAGTTTAATTATTCTAAAATAAAAAAATATATTTTGTTTTAATAAAATTTTATAAAAAATTGTATAAGTGAGAAAAAATAACCTTGTCAATAGGAATTTATTAAATTTATTAAATAAATAATACAGAAACTATCAAATCGAGTTTTAGTATTAACAAAAGCTTATAAATATTTACAATGAAATATAAGATTTTATTAAAAATAACTGGAGGCATATATATATATATAGTATATATATATATATATATATATATATATATATATATATATATATATATATATATATATATATATATATATATATATATATATACAAGAAATGTGTTGAAGCTAAAATTATTTTTATTTAATATATCTGAATCCCAAAAGTTGGTCAGCTCGTAATAAAAAAAAAAATAATTATAATAAAGAAAGATAAAATATAAAAATTAATTAAAAGTCAATTAGTATTACTAGATCAATAATTTTGATATACTTTACCAGCTTAAATACTTCTTGGATTGAGTATCTCAAAGTCGTCAAATTAGATTCGTTGCTTCTTGATATTTGTATTTGGCAAACTTTTGCCATCTTCCAACAAATTGTGGCCAAAAATTCTTGTTCAACTCTCCCTTTCGCTTAGCCTGCAATCGTGATCTAATTATGCCCAATATTCTACATGAATTCGCTGATGATTTTCCTCACATATCTTTTGTTTACGCATTGCTTTTACTTTTTTGCAATATTCGCACTTTTCCTCCATTTACACGTATGTGTTTCTTGTGTTTGTATGTGTCCTGAGAGTCGTGATACGGCGCTAAGTATGCTTTATTATTTGCGCATAATTAGCGCTTTTCAAAATGTAACAAAGTCGAATTCGCTGAGAAGCTCCCCAGCGAAATCTTTGCACTTTTTGCTTTACTGTAAGGGGCTAGTTTGATTAGTTACTTCTTTAAAGGCAACTTTTGCAAAAATCTAATATGATTTTATTCAAATACATATTTATAAGAATTTAAAAAAAATATAAAAATAAATATATAAAATATATAGCTCAATATATTAAAAAAAAAGACGAATAATATTTGAAAAAATTTAATATATTTTACATCTAAGTAATATTATTATTTTTTTTTTAACTTTATAATTTATTGGAAGTATTTACTTAACAATAAAAATCAAAAACGTCTTTGAAATTACAGAATTATAAAAAAATTGATATATAATAAAAGTATATAAATAATTATTAGTAAATTAAGAAATATAGAATAAAGAAATAAAAGTTTTTCCAGGATCACATTAATTTAAATTTATTTTTAAATTTAAATTTAAATTAATTATTATATTAATTTTAAATATTAAATATATATATTTTTTAATCTTTTTTAAACAGATTTATATTTTATTTATTTATTTTTGTTTTCATTTTATTTTTATATATTTTATGCATATTATGAATATTTAAAGAAATAATTATTATTAAATTAAAAAATACAAAATAAATAAAACGTAGTTTGTACAGAGTTAAATTAATTGAATTTTAATTAATTAATTTTATTAATGTCAAATATAAAATATATATTTTTGTTATTTTTGAGTGAACAGCGAATTATATTTAATTTAATTTTTGTTTTTGTTTTATATTTTATTACTATACATATATTGTATGCATATTTTAAATATTTTTACAAATATTGACCTGTTGGTCTTATAACTGTAGTCTTATAAAATTAGAAGAGTAGAAAGCTAGCACACCTAGCACATACACTCAACCAATTCAGCGTTGAGAGCTTTTCCCGGTATTTAAGCTTAAAGCTGTTTAGACATTTCACATTGCAAAACATAAATGTATTTATGAAGCTTGAGCTTTGAGTTGGAATGTATTAATATTATTTTTAAGATATAAATGTAAACAAAGATAAATTTAATAAATATGTAATTAAATATATTTGCAATTAAATATTTTATATGTATATATGACAAAATTAAAAAAAAATGCTTGTATTAATTCATAATTAACATAGTAAATATATATCTAAATTGTTTTTTAAACTTTAAATCAACTTAATTGGCTGCCTGAATTATTATTATTTTGATTTTTAAACTTTAAATCAACTTAATTGGCTGCCTGAATTATTCGCATGGCATTTGAAATAATTGAATTGAAATGCGAACACATGTGTGCGGTTATTTGCATTTTACAAAAGTAATATAATTATATTGATGCTTAATTTGGAAAACAAAAACATTTAATTAAATCAATGCAAGGCTCTCATTAGATATTCAGGCCAAAAACGAGTATCGCACACGAGCAGCCACTTGTAATAAGTAGTGCGAAAATACTCGACTTTTTGTAAATGTTGTTGTTACTGTTGTTACTGTTTTTATTTGCACAATAACAACAATGGCAGTAGCAGTAGCAGTAGCAGTAGCAGTAGCAGTTACAACAATAATACTATAAACATTAATGCTTAAACACAGACAAATAAACATAAACATTTATGTCAATAAAATGAACTGATGCTTGACCTGCTAGGTCAGATAAAATTTACGTCTGGTTCAAGTGAAATGGCTGACAAAGCACACACACACACACACACAAATATATATATACACACACGCACACACATGAACACACTTGCGTAGACGTGCCAAAAAGCTGCTACATTTTAGTTAATTGCCCTGTTCAAGTCCTTGCCCATTTCGCTCGTATCCTTTGCAACATCTTTTGTCGCACGCTTTCAAGCATCTAAATATTTTTCGTCAAAGACTGCAGTCACACGCACGACTAAACAGAATTGACCCCATTGCCACCCACCCACACCCCGTAGCAGGTGTTGACCGACTAGCATTTGCTTCGTCTGGTAATTGTTGGTGTAAATTCAGTGTACGAAACTGTTTCAACAGCTGCTTCTGCTGCAGCTGCAGCTGCTACTGTTGCTTCGTTTGTTTCTAGTGCTTCTGTTGCTTCTGCATTTTGGGCCTAATTGAGTTTGCATATGGTTTGCTTTGTACAATTAGATTAGTTGCTCAGAATCTTCCATTTCCATGTTGGCTTTAATCCCAACAATTGTAAATTCTTTCGTCTCTTTTAAGAAATTTCATTTAATTGCATTATCAATAGAAATTGATTTTTAAATATTCTTCACACATTATGTATACTCAATTTACTGAATATTGTTTGCAAAAGAATCATAATAATTGGCTTGACTTGGTATTATTTATTTTTATTCGATATATTACTTTTAAATATGATTTTACTTGCGGCTTTATTGTTTAAAAGTAGTCAAGTTATCCAAAATAATTATCAATCAAATAATTTTTGATTTTAATCAAAAAAAAAAACATAATAATAATATTTAAATATTTTAAACTTAATAAAAAAAATATAATATGCAATGCTATGATGGTATAAATAAATAATAATCTGAAGTAATAAATTGAATTAATTTTCTCAAGAATTTATTTTATTTTTTTTTATTTATTTATTTTACTTTCACTTACATAAGCTTACAACAATAATTCACATTAAATTCCTTTCATTGTTTAGACATTTTTCAAGTAACTCAAATTTATACCAAAAAAAAAAAAAAAATAATAAAATAAAATAAAATATATTTTCTTTTTGGCTTGTCATCACTTGATATGGACCAGTGGGAATTTGAGAATCGTTCGTTTTCTATACATTTTGTGAATGCAGCGCAATGCACACACAAAATAGAAGATATCAATAAATATTGAAATACTTATGAATCTAGGCAAATAATTCATGTCGTTGTTGGCTGCCCCAGTAACCAGTTGCAAACTGGTTCCCCAAACACCAAATGTGGCACATTTTTCATTTCAACACGAGCAATATTGCATTTTTAAATACGTGTGGCAAATGGGGAAAAAGGGGGGGGAAAGAAAAATGGTTTGCACTAATAAATAAAAAGTGAGAAAATAATAAATATGCAACACACACACAAAAGCAACAACAGCAACGAGACCAGAAAATATTTAAAAAAGCTTTTAAGAGTTATTGATAGTTGAGCGTTGAGTTCTCTAGCCCCTCCCACCCCTTTACTCTATCCGATTCTCCTGCCCGCACTTCCACTTCTCTTTCCCACTCATTCGTGTCCTTCACTCTCTCTCTCTCTCTCGCTCTGCACAAGTATTTTGTTTCATTTGCCTGGTTTTTGCAAACGCTTTTGTACTTGTTTCTTTCGTTCATATATATATATATATATATATATATATATATATATTTTTTTTTTTTTGTGGATCTATTCGAAGCGGTTCCTTCGCGCTGCTTTTTGCCATGCAAGTGGCTGTAGGGGGATGGGGTGGCATGATGGGTAGATGAGAGTAGTTGTGGGGGCAGCGCTTCCGGTTATTTAAATGCTAACAAATACAAATTGTTGGGCGTTTGCCGGACAGCACTCAACAGTTGTTTGGTTCGCTTCGGTTCGAGATGTGCGGCAACGGTTTTTATCTTGTGCCAGAAACTGTTTTTGCATATTTGGGTTATATTTCAATTGTTGCTAGCGGTTTGCCTTTCAGCATTTGAAGTTGCTACGTTGAGCACTATCGATTGCGGGCTAAGATAGGGATTAGTAGAGTTTGTTGAGCATAGTTCTTAAAGAATTTAAATTGAATATAATGCAAATAAACAAATAATATATATGTATAATTGTAAATTTAGAAAAATACATTTATACTTTTATACTTTCAGTAAAATTTGCTTAAAGAAAGTACAACGCTAAAAAATAATTTTGAAAACAGTTATACAGTATTAAAGTATAAAGAATTTTTTGTGGCTTTAGTTTTAAAATGTCTAAAAATTTTTTGATTTATTTAATGCAGATTTTTGTTTTGTTTTGTATTATAGGAAATACATATACATAAATTTCTACAAATGAAATAAAACTCTGCAATAAATATAAAAATCGCTACAAATAAAAAAAAAAAAGAAATGAACAATAATAATAATAATAATAAAAAAAAAACATTTATGAAAACTAAGCATTTTTTGCTTATGTTAATTTTTTATAAATTAAATGCGCTCCAATAAATTTCTACTAATTTTAAATGAAACATTTTTTAATATTAAGAAAAAATTACATTAAATAATGAAATATTATGTTTAAAATTATAATTTTTTTTTGCATTGAATTAACATAAAAATATTGAAAAATAATTAAATAAAAAGAAATAATATCTAATATATATATTATATATATACATATGATAAAAATAATAATAATAATTTTCTTTTTATTTTATTTATTTATTTTTATTTATTTATTTATTTTTATTTATAATTTTAATTATTTTATATTTATTCTCTTAAAAATTTAATGAATTTTTTAACTTTTCTCTCTCTCTCTCTCTCTCTCTCTCTCTCTCTCTCTCTCTCTCTCTCTCTCTCTCTCTCTCTCTCTCTCTCTCTCTCTCTCTCTCTTTCATAAATATTTTATATTGTTGCATATAATGCTCGTTTATTTGTATTAATTTTGTAACGCTATAGATTAGGATAGATCATTCAGAATTCGTCTATGCATGAATTGAAACTTATGCCATTTTGTTAATCCATAGACAAGCACTTGGTGAACAGCCATGGATGGCATTCAGAACACGCTTTCACGCCATATCTGTAAAAGTCCGGACAAAACCCCACGATGAGTGCATATTTTGTGTGCTCGATACTCGACAGAATTTATCGTTCCATTTCGTTTTGTTGTTGTTTGTTGTTGTTGTTGTTGTTGTTTTCGCTGTTGTTGCCGCACTGCATTGTATATTTATTTGTACAATTTTGGTATTTTGTTTTGCACACATTGTGGTCCATTGTTTTTATCAACATGCCGTCGGATGCGCTATGCTGCTAGCTGGACACACCAACAACGGGAATACAAATAAAGAATGAAATATAAAATTATTCAATAGATGCAATATGGTCACGTTTTCTCACAGTGGACAAACACAAATGCGCTTAGAGGGCAGCACGAGAGACGGGCTTAAGATGGAATGAATGGATGCAGTGCAGAAATGTGAATTTGTTGGACTTCAAAGTTTACAATAGCCTAAGAAATTTAGCAGCAGAAAATGTGTAATTTAAATGCGAATATGGAATATGAAAATGGAATTAGAAATAATTATAATATAAATATAAATTATATGTACATTAAAATATTGTATATATATTTATATATTTTTATTAAAATATGTAATTACTATATTTCATTCAAATATAAATTAAAGTTTACAGCAGTCTAAAAAAATGTAGCTGCAGAAAATATGTAATATGAAAAAAAAAAGGTAACTATAAATAATTATAATATAAATATAAATATATTTATATTAAAATATTTGATATATTTATATTAAAATATTTGATATATTTTTATTAAAACATATATTATAGTAAATATATTAAAATATTAATTAAAGTTTACAGCAGCCTTAAAAAATTTAGCTGCAGAAAATATGTAATTTAAATGCGAGTGGGGAATATGAAAATGGAATTAATAATAATTATAATATTAATGTAAAATCTATGTGCATTAAAATATTTTATATATATATTTAAATATATATTTTATTAGCATATGTAATATATTGAATATATTTAAATATAAATTAAAATTTACAGCAGCCTACAAATTATTGTGGCCAATGGGCTGCATCTGGAGAACTCAGCAGATGCCTAAAACTTAGAAATTCTTCTTATTAAATGTGTATATTTATATAATATATATATTTTTTATATTGATTTATATATTTTTTTATATATTTTAATATTTATTTCATGTTCACAATTTAATCTTTTTTTACCATTATTTATTGTTTACTATTATTTTTTACTATTTTATTATTTATTACTTTTTATACAACTATTTACAATTAAAATAAAATATTAAAATAAAGATAATTTAATACTCCATGAGCATTTATGCGGACAACAGAAAAAATTGCTTTAATATCTTGTATTTATTCAGTTTACTATGCTAATCAAATCTCTAGAATGCAGAATGCTTTGAAAAGTTGCCTCACATGTGCAGCATAATTCCTGCACAAATTTTGAGCTGCCTTTGAGATACTGAACTAAGCAGCATCTACAAAAAAAAAAAAAAAAAAAAACAGCAAAGAAAAACATGAAAACTGAAGAAGGGAAACGAAAACTTTCGACCCACTTGCATGTTTAAGCTAGCGATGCGAGTCCTTCAATTATGCATAGCCCGCCGCTGCACTGGGTCGCTGCTGGGCGCATGATTGTGGCTAGAGATTTTCATAATGCCACGTCAACACGAGACACACCGAGGGAACGAGAGACAGACAGATAGGGAGAGAGTGAGGGAGGGATGTAGACAACGCTATGCGGCGCGTGCCACAACAACAACAACAACAAAAACAAAAACAAGTGTCAAGAATGTTGTGGCATAAAAGAAATGCGTAGCATACTTTAAGGCGCTTAAATGCTCAGCTCCAATGGCGACAGCAGCAGCCAGTCACATTTGCGCCATAAATAAAGTGGCATATGCGGCATGAAGTATTGCGGCACGACAGACACTAATGCAGTTGCAGTTGCAAAGAACGCTCAGAGTAACTGTGAGCAGCATGCAGCATGCAGCATGCACCTCTAGCAGTAGTAGTCGTAGTCTTAGTCATCGTCTTCGTCTTCTTTCGTCCTTTGCGCGTGTGGCAAGATAAATCTCAACAAGTTTTTATGCATTTTGTGCAACTACTTCAAAGAACTTCTTTTTCTTGTGGCATGACAAAAGTCGACAACATAAGCCAACCAACGTTGGCTGACTTTTTCAAAAACTGCCAAGTCAAGCAAATGCACCAAAAAGTGCTGCAACTTTATGTGCTGCTTTATATACATACGTATGTATGTATATATATTTATATATATATGTTTGTGAGCTTTTGATAACTCACTGAATTTAGTTGTCTTTGATTAGCATCTGTATGCGTATGCGTGTCTGTGCGTATTGCGTGATGCATTACGTTCAATGGGCTCATTTAACAGACAAACAAACATCGAGCATACGCCATGTTGACCCCATTTTTATCAGCAAAGTGTTTTCACTGCATTGCTTTGCTTTGCTTTTTGTGTGACTGTTTTTTATTTTACTTTACCTCTTTTCTGTTCTTTTTTTTTTCATTGTTTTTTTTTGCTTTGCTTTGCTTTGCCTTTTTTTTTCCTTTTTGCTTTTGCAACTTGTGTCGTTTGCCGCCTGCTGCATGTTGTCCTCTTCTGTGTGCGTGTGCGTTTGCTTTTCGGCGTTTTTATAATGCCTTTCGGTCATGCTTTGTAATGCAAGCCAATATGGAGTGCAATGTGAATGTGTGTGTGTGTGTGTGTGTGTGTGTGTGTGTGTGTGTTTGTGGCAGCATATGCGGGCTACTTAGCTGCCTGTCGCTTCTTGTTTATGTTCGAAACTGAATATGTTGAGCGCTCTTTCGTTTGCTCTTAAACAACAACTGGAAGTTTCCAGTGTTCATTTAAGAGACACACGAATATTGCAGAGTGAATTCACTCTCTTTTTTATCATATAGATATTTGAATGCTTTTAACGGCTACTTCAGGCTTTCGAATTCACACTTTTCACTAATAAGTTTATTCAATTAACTAATAAATAGTTTTTACAAATAAAAAAAAATATAACAGGAATACTAATTATAGCCAAACGTTTGTCAAATGCTAACAAATTAAATGTTGTTCGAAAATAATTTAATTATTTATGATATGAATATAAAATCTAATATAATTTATAATATAGATATATTATTTTTAAAATTTAATATAATAAATATAAATATTATTAATAAAATAAAATAATATAATATAATTTATAATATAGAAATATTATTTTTAAAATTTAATTTAGAAAAAAACTGAAAAATTTGTTTTGTATTTAGGCATAACATGGTTGCTATAATATGTACTTAATAAATAAAAACTAATGTGGTTATAATTTTATAATATATTTAGTTTAATATATAATATAGAAAAGTTTTAAACCATATGAAAAATAATAATAACTTTATTAATAATAATATTTTTAGTAATATTTAAATTTTTTTTATATTTGTGTATAACACTTTTTGAATACAAATTTAAAGTATTCAACAAGTTTTTTACATATAGTAAAAAAATACACACATTTTAAAAAGTAAATATATACATATATATTTTTAAATATATATAATAAAAATAAATAAATAAAAATTTAAAAAATGTGTATAAGTAAATTAAAAACAAATAAATTCATTTTTAGTTTATTTTTATTATTAATTGGTTTTGTTATATATTATATAAAATATAAATAATTGTTAATAATAATAATTTAAATTATTCCTATAATAATCGACATTAAGTATTATATACATTTTTGGTAGATTTGTATTTTTAAAATATTTTTAAAATGATATAAAATTCATTTTAAGATAGAACCTTAATGTCATGATGAATAAATTGGAATTGCACTGAAAATATTTCTATATATTATATATAGTTATATATATTTATTTTTATTATCATGTTCACATACTGAAGATGATGATTTCTTTTTAAATTCCAAAAGTATTTAGTGCAAGCAAATTTAGCAAACTAATATGTTAATAGTCTTAAAAACAAAAATATTCCGCCAAAAAGGAAATAACAATAATAAAATTGATGCTCTCAGAGAAATAATAATTCAATTTGCCAGGTTTAAGGAAATATATACGTATTTCTGGTTTTATTTAAATATGCTCTTAGGATATTTATTTATTTATTTTTCTTCAAAGATTCGCAAAGTTGTCTTTATTTATTACACTCAACATCTGGCAATGTCTTTCATTTGTGCATTTAATTTATTTATTCATTTTATTTTCAATATTCTATTTAATTTGTTTTTTCTCTTATCAGCAATAATGTTTGAGTGCAACTTTGTGCAAAGCACATCAGAAATGCACTTAAAGGCTTAAAACTGGCTCAAATTATTGATGTCGACCAAGTGTGCTATTATATATAGAAAACATTTAAAACTAGTTTTACTTTTCATTCATTAGTTTGGTTTGTTGTTGTTATTTTTTGTTCTCTTATTTTTTTGTTTATCTGTGCATTCATCAGAAATTGTAGCTCCAGTTGCTAACATTTTAGCAGCTGCATGTTAAGAGCTAAGCGTGGCTCACAAGATAATTGCCAAAAGTTGTAAAAAAAAAACAAAACAAAAATGTGGAAAAATGTTCTAAAAAAAAACTTTTGCCCAACATTTTTGCAGCTAGTCAAAAAGTTTGACCCTTGGGTCAAGCTGTGTCCTGGCCTGGAAAAAAAAAAAAAAACAAAAAACTGAAGTTGGCTAAACATTTTATTCTATCTAATTGAGTGTGTTTAAAGTTTAAAGTATGCCAAAACTTTTTGTTCAGAAAGTTGCCGATTTAAGCCAAGTGAGCGATTGTAGTCATATATAAAGCCAATAATAACAAGCCGATACTAACTGTTGCACAACTGAGCTCATTGCTCGTCATCATTATTATTATTATTATTATTATTATTGTTATTATTATTGTTATTGTGACTTACGCATTTTGATTGAGTTGTGACAAGTTTTGTAATTTATTTTTCACGCTCGTCATGCTAACGGAAATGAATTGCGGCGCATAAAAATGGCGACCACTTGCATATGCGGCGGACATTTCCGTTATGTCAATAAAAAATTTGTATACATGTGTATGTGTGTGTGTGTGTGTGTGTGTGCGCACACAATAATAAAGTAACACAAATCCCAATTTCCGTCAATGCATATGGCAAATATTGCATGATGCACGCGGCGTATACGCAATATGAATGCCAGCCTTGCTGCAGCTGTTGCTGTTGTTGTTGTTGTTTGAGCTGTTGCATTTGTTGTTGCTGCTGCTATGGCATGTTCAGTTAATAACTGGCATTTCACATGTTTGCAACGTTTTAAAGGTGTGGCAACTTTGGCAAGTTTGTCTTGCAATTAACAATATTGTTTGCATTAGCAATCGATGAAATAAATACATTTACAAATATTTTACATATGTTTAGCATTTGTGATTAAAAACTGCTAATATTTATTATTATTATTGCATTAAATAAATATAATATTTAAAAACATGTTATATATGTTTAATATGCGAATAAAACTTGATAATATTTATTATAATTATTAAATAAATATAGTATTTAAAAATATTTTATACATGTTTGGAATTTGTGATTAAAGCTTGCTAAAATTTTTTTTTTTTTAAAGAAATAATATATTATATTATATTATATTTAAATAAATAACATTAATATTGTACAAATATATTTTTAATTGATTTACCAGTTGTTATAGTTGCTCAGCTAAAATTATGTCTATATTTAGATCTTAAAATCTCGTGTATTTTTTATTAGATATTTTTTTGCTTTTGCTGTCTTAGACAACTTACAATATGAAACTTTCACTCAAATTCACGAATATTTGCATTTGAGTATTATTTATTTTGTAATTATACTTAAAAATAGAGAGCACTAAAAGTGCAATTATTATCATGTAAATTAAATTATATTGAAATGTAGAGAAATTAATTATTCTTCTTTAAATATACAAGTAAATATACAAATAAAATAAAAAAAATTCCGGACTACTTCTAGTATGGATATATAGGGATATATAGGATATAGGATGTTAATGTCATTTTAAATAAATTCCTTTTAAATAGCAAATAGTTTTTAGATCACAGAAAATTGCATATTTATGCTGCACTTATTTATTTATGCTGGAATATTTGGATTTTTCGCCACATCTCGACATTGATAACAATTATGAGTTGGCTTTTTTGGTAAAGTTTGCATATGATTTCAAGCTTAACTATAATTAAAGCATCCTGCCAGTTGCAAGACAACAGCAGCAACAACAACAACAACAACAACACCAAAAGGAGCAAACAATCTACAACAACAACAACAACAAAAACATGAGAAAACCCAAACTGTGAGCATAAACTTTGCCAGCGACTCATAACTTTTACTTTGAGCTAAAGCAAAGAGCATAGGGGAAAGTTAAGGATGATGAAGGCAGGTCAGGATATGCAGCAGGGCAACAATAAACCGAAAAGAGAAAAACTTTACAACACGCTGTAGTTGTTACCCTGTGTGAGTGTGGGTGTGAGTGTGTGTCTGTGTATGGATGGGTGTGTTAATAATAAACCAAATGAGTGTAAATTGCATTCCGTTAGTGGATGCTCAACTTTGAAATGATGCGTACTCAGCTGTTGAATTGGTTTCTGTTTTAGCATTAATTATTGTCTGAAATGAAATATATGTAATATATTATAATAAAATATAAATGCATATAATTAAATAAAAAATAACTGTAAGTCTAATATAATAATAAAAAATTAGCAATAAATTATATCAATTAAAAGTAGCCAAGCTCTTAAATTATATTATTCAAAGTCAATTTATAAAATCTATTTACAAAAAAAAAAAAGAGAAAAAAAGTAAAAATAAAATAAAATAAAAAGATTTTTTTTTATTATAAATATATATTAAATTGTTATTAAAATTAAATATTACAAAAAATATATATTTATAAAAAATACTAATTTATATAAAATCAAATAAAAAATACATACAATTAAAAAATACATAAAATCAAAAGTAATATTAATTATAATAAAAAATAAATATTTGTTAAAGAAAAAATAAGAAAAAAAATGTAAAAATATATATACAAATATAATAATAAAAATAAATACATATATAAAACAATAAAATAATATAAAAAAATAAAGAAATATAAAAAGATTTTAAAATAATATAAAAATAAAGGCATACAAGAAAATACATATATAAATTTAAGTCACTTGCACTCAAAACTAATTTTGAAGCACAATATACTCTTTCTACATTTTTAAGTAGGGTATGCAACACTGCAAAGTTTACCAAAAGCAAATAATTTTTGCTGTTGTTGCTGGCTTCATTTTTGTTTTTTCTTTTTTATTTTTTATTTTTCTTTGTGTTTTTGGCTGTTGCAACTGCGATTCTTATGCAAAAGTGTTAAGTGCGCGGTTTTTGGGAGCTGCTGGCATATGTACTCTTACTTCAATTTCTTCTTCTTCATCGTCTTCCTGGTGCTGTTTTTGGGGTCGCAAGTTTTAAGAGCGAACTTTATGCTCTAATTTCCGAAAAGGAAAAATTAGCAAAGTATTTGCGCCATTGCCATATCATAAACTGGCAAAAGGCGAAAAACTGGAGCAGCCATATACATATATAGTATGCATGTGAGTGTAGATATGTGTGTGTGTGTGTGTGTGTGTGGGTGGGGAGTTGCACACAAAAGTCACATAAATTTGAAATGACAGCACCGTTTTACAGTTTTTCGAGGTCGTGTGGTAATAAAGTTTACTAGAGCCACATAGAGAAAAATGAGAGAGCATGAGAGAAAGAGAGAGAGAGAGAGAGAGAGAGAGTGTGTGAGCAACAGCTGCTCAAAGCGACGCATGATGACAGACCAAAGTGGCAGCTAGTTGGGCTGAGCTCTGGGGCAGTCCAAAAGCGGGTGCCTGACTTTCTCTCACACTCCAATTTGACTCGTAAAATATATTTATGTCTGTGTAGAGCAAAGGCTCTTAGGCCCAACTATGTATAAATATGTATATTTTTATATAAATATATGTACATCTATATATACGTCTATTTATATATATATATATATATATATATATATATATATATATATATGCGTTCGCAATTGCTCTGTTGAGCCGCTCTATGAAATTATGCAATGGGGATTATTTTAGTTAAATTGCCCAACTGCGTCGAGGGTCAGCAAGATAGACAGACGAGTAGCCAAACAGACGGACAAACGAACACAAAGAGATAGACAAGCGAGCAGGCACTCATATCGCATAAGCGTTTTTATGGAATTCGTTTAGCAGCAATGAATGCTGTATTTGTGCCTTGGATTTAACTAGTATGATAGCTCTGCTGGCATAGCTCAAGTTGGAAAAGTCGCAGAGAAGAGTAAAACTTTAAATTTAAGCTATGAGACATTTATTTAACTTTTTTTATATTTTATATATGCAAACTTCAATTAAAAATTATACTTAAAGAAAGTAAATTCATAAATTTGTTATTTTCTGTATTGTTTTTATTTTTTTATTTTGATATTTTAAATGTTATTTTTAAATTAGTTATTTTCGATATTGTTTTTGTTATTTTTTTATATTTTAAATGTTTAATCATTCAATAAAAAAATAATATTATTATTTTAAATAACTGCATTAATATTCCCTTTCGTTTAGTAATCTACTTGACTTAAATAGATTTAAATAAATATTTAAAATTGTTAATATAATAAAAAAAAAAAAAAAAATTAGAAGTGAAGTAAAAATTATAAAAAATATATTTTTTTCAGAATTTAATTAAATTTAAGTATGTTCTATGTTTGTTTTAATTGTTTTTATTTAAATATAGAAATATTATATATGAAATTAATTAATAAATAATATTCATTTGTTTTTGGTTATATAAATTAATTTGTTTCAATTATTATGTTTTGTATATTTATACAAAGTTATATTTAATTTTTAATATTATATATTTGTACAGTTTTTAAAAATAAATGTTTAAAATTGTCAATACAAAAAAATAATTAAAAGTGAAGTAATAACAAAAATATATATACTTTTTCAGAATTCACGTAAATTTATGTATGTTTTTTTATGTTCTATGTTTGTTTTAATTGTTTTTATTTAAATATAGAAATATTGAAAATGAAATATTAATTTTTCCTTGTTTGCATTCAAGCTTGTATAAATTAATTTGTTTTCAATATAATATGTTTTATATATGTATTTATACAAAGTTGTATTTAATTTTAAATATTATATATTTGTAAGTTTTTTTTTATGTATGTTATATTTAATTTTAAATAGTATATATATATAAATTTTTGTTAAATAAATTTTTAGAATTGTTAATAAAAAAAATAATTATGAAATATTAATTTGTCCTTGTTTGCATTCAATGTTGTATAAATTAATTTGTTTCAATTATTCAATGTTTTCTATATTTACAATTTATATTATAAATTTATACATTTTTTTCAATATTCAGAAACTTTTGTGCTGGATTTTTAATTAAATGAATACAATTTGTATTTGAGTTTTTTTAATTAATTAAAAAAACCTATTATATATTGTAAAATATATTTGATTAAATAATGTAATATTGGCATTCGAGTGGCATAGTTTTAGCGTTCATTAAAACAGATTGCCAAAGCTTAGTTCAAATGCAAAGACCGCAAGCACAAAGCAACAGCATTTGGGTCAGTGAGGTCAGAGCGTTGCCAGACAGCCAGACAACTGTGGCCACTTTGACACACAAATGTTATATAATTTCTAAATCGCTGCAACCGAAAAATAAAGGCGACCAGCGCTCTAATGGCCAAAAGACCACAATTCGCGAATGCGGCCCCTTGTCATTGATTTGAGTTTTTCGTGATTGAGCGACAGCAGAAAAATCATCAAAATGAGAACACTGGAAGTGTGAGATTATTGGGACAATGGGACAATGGAGTAGAGTACATGTCACGTGTTTTGGCCATTTGGCAATAATTAATGCGCAAATCATTTTGTGGTGCAGATGGGAATGTTGGGATTGGGCCTTTGGCCATATTGACGTTTGTCAATTTAATTACAATTTATTTTTGCACATTTTAAGAATTGTTTTTGTTATTTGTTGGGCCATGCGAACAATTTGGCATGTTTTGTGGTCTTCATTTTGGCGCATTGTTTAATTTATTTTCAACATTTTGTGTTTTGCGGCAATTTATTTGTTGCTTGTTTGTTGCACAATTTTATTTATTTTTTTAAATGTTGTTTGATTTGCATTGCGGCTGCGTTGGAATTTACTGCTTTATTATTTGTATTTATTTATTTATATTATTATTATATTTTTTTTTATGATTGCAATTAAGTTGCTTAAAATAATTCATTTTTTGTTTGCCAAAGTAAGCATATTGATATGAAACAAAGTTGTTATCATGAAAATAACTAAATGAACTAAAGGCTTAGATAATAAAATTTAGTATAAATAAAATAAATAATATTTTTAATAGAGCATTTTTTTGTGTTTTATATAATATATTAATAATCATTTCATATGATAATCTGACTAATTATTTTTATTTAGATATTGATTTGTAGCCAATTTAAACTTCAAACCAGATTAATGAAAATAAAATGCTGTAATTATATAAATATATATTTAAATATTTTAGCAAGCAAATAGAATGATAGTAATATAAAATTAAATATAAAATACTGTAAATTCGTAAAACCAATTAAATGTAATTTAATTCCCTATTCTATAAATATTATTATAAACTCCACTAGATTTTAATGACTGTCAAAACGTTTTTTGGTTCGCGGAGCTTACAGCTTTTTGTGACCGCTAAAAAAAAAAAACAGAAAAAAAAATAACTCAAATGCCTGATTTTAGTGGCGTCCAACAAATTGACCCACTTAAGTTAATCCGCGTACAAGTCCAATTAATGCAAATTAAGCAAAGCGGCGCCCAACCGCCCCCGCCGTCCCACGTTGCCACGCTGCCACGCCCTCAACAACATACATAAAAGCCGCAGCTAAAAGCCACGCATAAGATTTCAGCTGCCACTGACGCCCCCCCCCCTCCTCCCCCTTCTGCTTTTACAATTGAGGTTTTTGGTTGGAACAACTCTGACGACAACTCGTACAACATAATAAGGCTTATGCCACTGACTTTTATAGCCAAGTGGCGCGACAAGCTACCGCCCCCGCCCCCGCCCTCGGCGAATGCTCTCGTCCCATGCTCCTTGCCGAGCAGCTCCCATTTGCGTGCGTCGCTAATTAGTGTAAAATGTTTCCTGTTATTTACCTTTTTTGGGTTTTTGCAACAAAACAAACGACAACGCGGCCTAATTGTAAATGGGCAACAGCCAGCCAGCCAGGCAGCAGCGAGGGTAGCAATACAAGTTCTTCAGGATAGATGGGTGTGGATGTGCGCAAAATGTTAGTGAATTGCTATATCACTAACCGTTCTCGGTTACGGTGTCGATTTTATTATTTGTGCTCTCGCTGACGTGACCTGTTTTCGTAATAAATAAATAGTCGTATTTATATTGTAGTTGTAATCAACGCAATGCCAAAAAAAAAAAAAAACAAAGACAAAATCAGCGCTAATTAACTCAAGGCCTGAATGGAAATAAAAATAAAAATAAATAAAATAAAATTAAATACAGCTTCTCGTGGCTAAATATCCTGCTGCTTAGCATGCAGAACATCAACTCGTTCGACTCGACTCGACTCGGTGTCGCGTAAATTGCATTTTAAAATAAATTATAATGATTATTATGTTGCAAACAACAGATGTCAGTTGGGCTCTGTCAGCCAACATCTATTGCTCTCTCACTCACTCTCTCTCTCTCTCTCTCTCTCTCTTGTCGGCCCCTTTTTGTTGCCACGTTGGCAGCAATTTAGTCCGTTTACCACTTTAGTCTTATGGGCTGCGCATAAAAATGTTAACTGAACAACATTAACGCTAGCATTTTATGACGTTGAACTTAATATTATTAAATCAGCGATGAGTTTATGAAGCGCTAAACTCTCTGTGTATTATGAATCGTCATGAATCCGTTGATAAGACTTCAGATTAATGAGTGAAAGCTAAATGCTATTTTTGGGCACACTTTAAATATTAAATCTATGGCTCAATGAAAATTTGGTATATTTAATATGAATTTATTGTGAGCAAAAGCTTAAGACTTTTAATTAATTTATAAAAGGCAATACCTAAAGGTATGAGGTTGTCTACTCAGATTGACATGGCTAAAATTTAGTTTTATAACAATATTAAAATATCGAAATATATGCAAAGTTTCAAAACTTGCTATATTCTTAAAGATTTGCAAAGATCATTTTTAGTTTTATATCAAAATATTATTATATCTTTGTTTTAATCATCATCTGTGTGAATTTAATCGGTTTATTGTGAAAAAAATACCAACTTATTTTATTTCCGCTTATTCCATCATTTTCGGATTTATATCGACCGTTTAAATTATTGAAATGGTCAAAATATCAATAGGCTGAACAAGTTCAATGATTTTTTTTTTCCTACCAGTAGGAACACTGCTTAAACCACCATCCAGATTCATAAAATTCAGCACAGTTCGTCATATTATATATGTCGTTATCACGATCTTTTGTTGAAAATTTCATGTTTAAATGTAAATTAAAGGAATCACCAGCATTTCCTGCATAATCGCCAAGCGCCTTTAGCTGATACGATTCGTCTTCGCTTCCAATAAGAAAATTGCTGTATCGTGCATAACGGGTTTCGTTATTAAAGTCCTCCAAGTGAATATATAGCTCATATGGCTGGGATTGTGTAATTAAATGAATCTTCTCCAATCCCATAAAATATTCATGAAGTATGTCACCAAATCCTTTCTTATATTCCTCCCAGTTACGGTTAAAGTCTACAGATCCATCAATGCGACATTGAATCACAATCCATCCAGATCCCGCTATTTTAGAGTCGCAGGGCGCGAGGAATGGATTGATGGGAGGTATCCTAATTACAGCTGCAATCGAATTACCTTGACACTTGGATCCTTCCAATATATTCAGATAATCTGTTTGCTTCGACAGGAGTTCGTTTATCTTCTCAGCATTTGCAGCAGTTTCCTTTTCATAGCTAGACAATCTGTGATCTTTTTCCACTAACAGAGATTTTAAATTCAATATTTCGTTATCTCTATCAATTATAGTCGTATCTCTTGTTCTTTTATATGTATCAATTAGCTCAGTCTGGAGAGAAGTTTGTTTATCTTTGGATTCAATTACATGATTCAAAGAGACCAATTGCTTATCTTTGGATTGAATTAATTGGAGCTGAGAAGCCAATAGCTTATCTTTGGATTCATCTTTGGCTTCAATAATCTGACTCTGAGAAACCAATTGCTTATCTTTTGATTCAATTATTTTCTGTAGATCTGCTATACTCTGAGTATATCCATCAACATTTTGTTGTAATTCAGCTAGAGACTTCTCCTTTGAGAACACAGTTGAGGCGTGTGCAAGAAGGGGCTTCACAATCTGATAGCAGTATTTGCCACACTGCGCATCCAATTCCTTCTTAGCTTTACACTCCTAAAATTTCTTTTACTTAATATTTATATTAAATTAATTTATGTTAATATTATTACCGTGCTTTCCATTGTCACAAAATTTATATTAATTGAAATTAATATCATTAACAAGGAAAACACTTTGAGGTATTTTTCCATTTCGAATTGAATTTAGTATTTATTTAATATTCAACTGTTTCACTATTGCATTTATTTCGAACTGATCCAAGCTTTATATTCAACTCAATAAAGAAAGCTTGTATTTTGCATTTATTAATTTCTTATCACTCTTTTAGCTGGCAATTGACGTCAGCAGACAAAAAAGTTAACAAAAATTAAATGATTCAAATTTGCTAAAAATAAGAGGGTCAAAAGGCTAAACTTATCAATTTCAGAAAATTATGTACGACCAATCGTGAAATATATAATTAATAAGTAAATAGAAATATAAATTATCTCTCTCTCTCTTTCTCGCTCTCTCTCTCTAATAAAGTAGATAATGTAGGCTGATTCATAAGGATGGAAAGCTTCATGGGCATTATTAGAAACGAATATACCCTTTGTGTTTTTATTATTTTTATTATTTATCTTTATTCGTAAAATAGTAAATAATTTATGATATTTTTCTCTTTATAATAAATTCGAATTTTTGATTCTTTCGCAATTGCGTTTATTTTAAACAAAATGAATTTAGATTATACAAATATATATGTATATATATATATATATATATATATAAGCCAGGTTGGTTTCTATCTTTAAAAAAGTATAATATTTTAGTACGAAAGGACCAAATATTAAAATAATTATATTTTAAAAATGAATATTATTAATTAAACTATTTTGGCAGATTAGTGCAATAAACTTGTTTTATATAGAATTAGTTATGTCTTTAATTGTTATGTCTATATATATATATATATATATATATATTTATATATATTTATATATATTTATATTTATATAGAATAGCTCCTAATTTCGATGCTTGCATGCGGCGAAGACTGTGCGCATGCAACCGCTACATGCACATGTTTTTATAAACTCTATGGTTAATATTCTGTTGGCCCACAAGCATAACGGTATTAAATGTAAATTATGCAGGACATGACACATAATCAGCGAACGCAGCAGCGAGGTGTGTGCACTTTGGTAACCACAGCGTGTAATTAAGTAAATATTTTTGTACACAAATACATACATATAAATATATATATTTATATATATATAGTTTTTTTGTTTCATTTTTATTTTTTTCCACCTGACCATGAACACAGATAGCGAGAGAGAGAGAGAGAGGCAGAGAGAAGGAGCGAGATTGTGTGTGAGCGAGAGAGAGTGCTGTGTGTATAAGAATTTCATGCTGAAGCGTTGCATATTTGTGGCGTATGTTGCATGCAAATGGGTTTTTACTTTATTGGCCGCCATTCGCAGATTTGCAACATAATTAAAAGAAGCGAATGGTAATGGGCAGTGCGCCAAATTAAGTATACGCCATGCCAGGCTTCAGACTGCAGGCAAACAATTTTAAATAACCGCAACGACTAATAAAGCGAAACGAAGCCAAACCAAGCACTTTTAATTGTAAGTGGATTATAAAGATGTGCGTATCGCTTAATTGCCATAATTCGGAGCCAAATTAAAAAGAAAATAAAAAAGAAAAATCAAATTAAACAGTTACTAGTACAACTGCTGGCCAAAGTCAGTTGCAGTTGAATTTGAAGCGGTCGAGATATTGGCCGCAGGTCAGTTGACTTGACATTTGGCAGACATTAAACAGAAACTGTTGGCATTAACCGCAGGCCAGGTATACCACGGTCACACACAGAGAGAGAGAGAGAGAGAGAGAGAGATACAGAGTAGCCGTCAGTAGCAGCAGATTTCCCTAAAGACAAAGACAACAACTCATGGAAATGGAGACAGTCAAGCCAAGCCGACGCCAGACTTGGGGCACAGACCAAAGACAACTTAGGCAAGCGAAACACGGTGCAAGTTATGAATAATTAATGTCTATCTCCCTCGCTCTACGTGTGTGCGTGTGCGTGTGAGTGTGAGTGTGCGTGTGCCTGTGCCTGTGCCATGGCATTCGTGTGAGCGAGTTGATAATTTGTTATAATTGCCGGGGGATGGCCACAGGTCAATTTTGTGGGCATTTAAATAAATTTGCCAAGACAGCAGTAAGATGCTAGGTAAAAAAGTCACAAAACTTTGATAACTAATCAAATTAAACCAGAAAGTCAGAGAGAGACACGAAGAGAGAGAGAGAGAGTAGTAGAAGTAGAAGTAGAAGTAGAAGTAGAAGTAGAAGTAGAAGTAGAAGTAGAAGTAGAAGTAGAAGTAGAAGTAGAAGTAGAAGTAGAAGTAGAAGTAGAAGTAGAAGTAGAAGTAGAAGTAGAAGTAGAAGTAGAAGTAGAAGTAGAAGTAGAAGTAGAAGTAGAAGTAGAAGTAGAAGTAGAAGTAGAAGTAGAAGTAGAAGTAGAAGTAGAAGTAGAAGTAGAAGTAGAAGTAGAAGTAGAAGTAGAAGTAGAAGTAGAAGTAGAAGTAGAAGTAGAAGTAGAAGTAGAAGTAGAAGTAGAAGTAGAAGTAGAAGTAGAAGTGGACGTAGAAGTAGAAGTAGAAGTAGAAGTAGAAGTAGAAGTAGAAGTAGAAGTAGAAGTAGAAGTAGAAGTAGAAGTAGAAGTAGAAGTAGAAGTAGAAGTAGAAGTAGAAGTAGAAGTAGAAGTAGAAGTAGAAGTAGAAGTAGAAGTAGAAGTAGAAGTAGAAGTAGAAGTAGAAGTAGAAGTAGAAGTAGAAGTAGAAGTAGAAGTAGAAGTAGAAGTAGAAGTAGAAGTAGAAGTAGAAGTAGAAGTAGAAGTAGAAGTAGAAATAGAAATAGAAATAGAAATAGAAATAGAAATAGAAATAGAAATAGAAATAGAAATAGAAATAGAAATAGAAATAGAAATAGAAATAGAAATAGAAATAGAAATAGAAATAGAAATAGAAATAGAAATAGAAATAGAAATAGAAATAGAAATAGAAATAGAAATAGAAATAGAAATAGAAATAGAAATAGAAATAGAAATAGAAATAGAAATAGAAATAGAAATAGAAATAGAAATAGAAATAGAAATAGAAATAGAAATAGAAATAGAAATAGAAATAGAAATAGAAATAGAAATAGAAATAGAAATAGAAATAGAAATAGAAATAGAAATAGAAATAGAAATAGAAATAGAAATAGAAATAGAAATAGAAATAGAAATAGAAATAGAAATAGAAATAGAAATAGAAATTGAAATTGAAATTGAAATTGAAATAGAAGTAGAAGTAGAAGTAGAAGTAGAAGTAGAAGTAGAAGTGGACGTAGAAGTAGAAGTAGAAGTAGAAGTAGAAGTAGAAGTAGAAGTAGAAGTAGAAGTAGAAGTAGAAGTAGAAGTAGAAGTAGAAGTAGAAGTAGAAGTAGAAGTAGAAGTAGAAGTAGAAGTAGAAGTAGAAGTAGAAGTAGAAGTAGAAGTAGAAGTAGAAGTAGAAGTAGAAGTAGAAGTAGAAGTAGAAGTAGAAGTAGAAGTAGAAGTAGAAGTAGAAGTAGAAGTAGAAGTAGAAGTAGAAGTAGAAGTAGAAGTAGAAGTAGAAGTAGAAGTAGAAGTAGAGAGTAGAAGTAGAAGTAGAAGTAGAAGTAGAAGTAGAAGTAGAAGTAGAAGTAGAAGTAGAAGTAGAAGTAGAAGTAGAAGTAGAAGTAGAAGTAGAAGTAGAAGTAGAAGTAGAAGTAGAAGTAGAAGTAGAAGTAGAAGTAGAAGTAGAAGTAGAAGTAGAAGTAGAAGTAGAAGTAGAAATAGAAATAGAAATAGAAATAGAAATAGAAATAGAAATAGAAATAGAAATAGAAATAGAAATAGAAATAGAAATAGAAATAGAAATAGAAATAGAAATAGAAATAGAAATAGAAATAGAAATAGAAATAGAAATAGAAATAGAAATAGAAATAGAAATTGAAATAGAAGTAGAAGTAGAAGTAGAAGTAGAAGTAGAAGTGGACGTAGAAGTAGAAGTAGAAGTAGAAGTAGAAGTAGAAGTAGAAGTAGAAGTAGAAGTAGAAGTAGAAGTAGAAGTAGAAGTAGAAGTAGAAGTAGAAGTAGAAGTAGAAGTAGAAGTAGAAGTAGAAGTAGAAGTAGAAGTAGAAGTAGAAGTAGAAGTAGAAGTAGAAGTAGAAGTAGAAGTAGAAGTAGAAGTAGAAGTAGAAGTAGAAGTAGAAGTAGAAGTAGAAGTAGAAGTAGAAGTAGAAGTACTATTCTCAGTAGGATGCTGAGAGAGACAGAGCAGCAGTAGAACGTTCATAGGGAGATCAGTAGTCCCCTTCTCAGTACTATGCTGCTCTATACAGTGATACTTGCTTATAATGTATTATAATAAACATCAAGTTTTCTTTAAAGCTAGAAATTAAGTTTTGATTGCTTGTCTACTTTTCCCTCCCTCGCTCTCTCTCTCTCTCCTACTCTCTCTCTGTCCTACATTAGATCATCTATGCCCGTTACACACTTTTCATTTGGCCAAAAACTAAAGTTTTGGTCTAAGCGTAGTTTAGCAAACAACTGGCAACTGGCAACACAACGCCAAAGCTGTAAACATCAACTGTGATGGAAGTAGCTCGAGGTTGTGTGTATTTTGTAGCCAGCAAAAGGGACATAATCATAACTCGGGCAACGCCTTGCTCGAGGGGGGGAATGGAGCTTATTCTTGGCCATAAATACCTTAACAGCTTTTGCGTAACTTAAGTCACCTTAGCACTTAAGAACAGGGCTATGGATGGTGTGGGCGTGGCAATCTGTGTGTGTGTGTGTGCGTTGATATCGGTGTTGGTGTTAAACGCATTAAGTCCACATTCGCAGGTGAGAAATTTTAAGAGTCGCATTACATTTAAGCGCGCAACAAATGCAACTCTTTGCAGCTGCAATGAGTTAACTCAATAATGTACTTGGCCAAGCATACACACAAGCACACACACACACACACACACAAACGCACACTTTTTCATTCAACATATGGCCCAGTACTCGGCTGTCGTGTCCATATAAATGCGCACTTGTTTCAGCTTTTATTATTATTGTATTTTGCTGTAGTCGTTGTTGATTTTTTTTTTTATTAAATAAAGTGCTTGGCAATTTTCATTTGGTTCCATTTTTTTTATTTCAATTCGAAAGTTTCTGCAGCTTGGCAACAATAAATCACAGCTATTGACAGCCATGGCGTATACTTAATGTCGAGCACCCGCAGCTGCCAATGACAATATGCAAGCAAATAGTGCTTCATTAATAAGTCGAGCTTTTGCATTTAAATTATTTAAATATAAAAGTGAGAGAATTGTGTGATTTTGATTTATATTTGTCTATATTTTTATTAAAGTTTATATATAAAAAAAGAGAATTGTTATCTGGTATGATATTTATTTTAAGAATTTTTCAAGTATTTAATAAATTAATTTTTATATGATTTTTTAAAAAATATTTTAAAGACTTACTTATATAAGTATATATATTTGAAATGTTTTTAGTTAAAACAAAAAAATGAATTGTAAAACAAGTTAACAGTTTTTTATATGAAAATAATAAATAATAAAATATGGCATGGAATTTGTGTTAGGAATTTCTAATATATTAAAAATTATAGTTTTAATATATATTTAATAATTTATTTAATATATATAAGTGAATAATTTCATTTAAAATTTTTTTTTAAATATTTATATTTATTTTAAATATTAAAATATAATAATAAATATAAAATTTTATTATTTTATTTTATTAAAATAATAAAAATTAAAAAATATTTAATTTTTTTTACATTTTTTTTTCAGTCTTTATCAAAATAAGTGTTTTCCAATAATTGATTCTGTATTTTAAGCACTGGCTAGAATACATTTTAATTTCAATATTAAATATATATTGAATATATATATATATAAATATATATACATGTTATTATTGGCTTTGGTCCCGTAGCATTGCTGAAGTTGTAGTTATTTTAAAGTTGCATTTTAACTATAATTTGGCTTGTTTTACGGGCACAAAAATGTCATAGCCAAATGCTCGGTGGCTCAACCTGCCACACACATAATGCGAACATGGTCTACATAATAATGCAAGCCAGCCAAGCAAGCTGGCTGGCAGGCAGGCAGGCGAGCAGTCAGGTTACCCTGGCAGTTCCCTTGAGGCAGTCATCCGACCAATAGCCGCAAAAGATATCAATGAACAATCGATGGGGCTGGCAAATACAGAATGCCCCCCGCCGCCCCCTTAGCCAAGCGTATACTGGGCAACATGGTCTACACATACCTATGCACAACTAACAGCATAGATAGGGATACAAAAGCTACAAAGACACGGTTGTCGTCGCACTGAATTTGTAAAATACGTGACAAACATTTGCAATTTGGTCAAAGTCGTAGCCGCAGTCGCAGTTGTTATCGTTCTCTATCTGGAATCCTGTCACAGTTTTTTTTTTTTTTAGCTTTTCTTTACATTCTGCTTCGATATTTACAATTCAATTGTTCTAATTTCGTTTCGTACGGTTCTCATTTTTCTGACCCAAAAACAAAAATGAAAAGAAAAAAAAAAGAACGAATAGAAAATTGAAGTTCAATCGAATTGACAGTCTGTGAAAATTAAATGCCCCCGCAACTAAAACTTGTTGTTCTTGTCTTTTTTTTTTTTGCTAGTTTTCTTGTTTTTCACTTCATGTCTAAATTGATTTATTTATGTTCGAATCGACAGGGTTTACGCTTTTCTCCTTTATTTTTATTTTCCAGCTCGTATCTGGTGAAGTTTTATTGTGCGGCCGACCACATTTTGCGGTTGCCTGGGTTATAAATTTATAGTAATTTCTTATGCCATTTTAAATGGCAACATAAATTTAAATTTATTACACGTCGATTTCCGTTATCCGCTGCATCAACCCCGACCTTCTATCATAACATTTGCATCCATGTAGACGGTCGTTGAAGCAGATTGCAAAAAAAAAAATATATATATATATATATATATATCTGTCTATCTACCGTCACACAGGAACTGTTCGGTTGATGACCGGCTCCTGATTTTTATGCACTCTTGCTGTCTTGTTAATAACATTGTGAATGCCTCAGTTTCAAGCAGAGTGATTCATATTTTATTCAATAAATAAATATTGTTTGCTACTCGCTCTTGCTGGCAAAGTAACTTGTAGAGTATATAGAGTATATATGGTATAATATATTTGGATTTATTCTTATTTTATTTATTATTTAAACAATTTAAATTAAAATAATATATATGAAAATATTTTTAATATTTTATATTGTTTTCTTAAAATAAAAATAATATATATGAAAATGTTTAAAATATTTTATAAAATGTTTATTCTTATTTTATTTATTATTTAAACAATTAAAATAAAAATAATATGAAAATATTTAAAATATTTTATATTGTTTACTCTTAAATTTTGAAAAGGAAAATATTTTTAAAGCTATTTTCTATTTTAGTTTTGTAGTTTTTGTTAATTTTCTTAGATTATTTTATTTATTTTTTATTCCAGTCTATGCTCATTGCTTTGTTTTATTTTAATTTATTTATTAAACTATTTTTAATAAACTAAGCTAATTTTTTAAATGTTATTTTTATATATTTATTTATTAACAATAAATTTATTTATTTAAATAAATGTTCATTTAAATAAATAAAACAATTAATTGGAAACAAAGACAAAAGGTCATGTGAGTTTTTTCTATATGACAAAAATTATTATTATTATTTTTTTAATGTGTCATTGTTTTTAATTTTTTTTTTTTTATAAGCTTTAAAAAATACTGTTTAATAATTAGTACAACATTCAGTTAACTTGTATGGTTTACTCGTTGATTAAGACTTATAATTTGTAGAGCTTAAACCACTCAAAAGTTTGCCAACTATGCTGGCCGTGAGTCATAAACATTTATGTCAAATTCCAGCTAAACAATTTTCGCTAATAGACCAAGAGAAACCAAGAGACAGAGAGAGAGAGAGAGAGAGAGAGAGAGAGTGCTTGAAAACAATGAGATAGAAAGAGAGTGGAGAACATCTGAAATGCTTAGCATACCACGACGTAGCTTAAAGGGAAATTTAATTAATTTGCTCGCTTGTCCGCGTTCTCTGGCGAGTTGCTTCAGCTTCATCTGCATCCTGCGTTTTAGTATCCACTTCAAGCGCGGACAAGTCATAAACTGTGAAAGTTACGAAGTTACGAGTATTTTTCACCAGCTGCAACTTCATTATGTGACTGATGATGTACAGCAGCGTGAAAGTAAGTAATCATATTTTATTTTTTTGTTGCTTTGTTTAAAAAAAAAAAAAAAAACTAAATAAAAATGGAAAAAAAAAAAAATGACAGTGAAGCCTGTCGCAGGACGAGCTGCTGTTGCTGCTGCTTGAAAGTTTGTGCCAGCATAACTGCATAATGGCATGGAGAACAGCAAAAATTGGCATATAAAAAGTTTTTTAATGAATGGAATTAGTGTCTGGGCACTGCACTGACTTTGTTAAATCGTCCGGCTACACGCCTCCACGATTCCATCCGTCATCAGTCCATCAGTCCACTTGGTCTGGCGGCCATCAGCGAATGTATTTGGCATGCTCACAATGCTCAATGTAACAGCTCCTGTTTTCTGGGCTAACAAAATTAGCGCTTATTAGTGCCAGTTGGGCAAACTTCAGTTGCTGCGTCTCTCATTTTTCGACTCGCAGCTCTCATAATTTCCCCTGAGTGGCCCATTGAGCGAGATCTCTTCTAATTGTTTTAAACGAACTTTCATCAGAAAGTTGATGTACCGCAAAATGCTTGCAACGTCGCTCACAAATTAATATATATTCTTTAATGAGTATTGTTTCGCAAAGTTTTGGTTTTGGTTTTTGGTTTTTCTCTTCTTCTCTCTTACTAGCACTTGTATTTAGACAGGTTACACTTCAAGCTGAGCTGTGTTTTATGAAAAGTTTTGCTGCTCTGTTCAGGCAAAGTTTTGATTATTTCTTTTCATTTTGAGAGCAGACAAATTTGCTGAGTTTTTGTTTTTAATTTAAATTTAACATGCTTAATTTTAACTTGATTTTATATAGAAAATGTATGTATGTATGGTATGGTCATTTTTATATATCGCTACAAATAAGTCTAAAATAGCGAATGCTTTCACTGCATATTGTCAATTGATATATTTTATTTTTATTTTTTTATTTTATTTTTTTTTTTTATATAAAAAGCGATATATACATATATAGAAAATGTATTTTAAGAGCATAGAACAAATAAATAAATAAATAAATCTAGACTGCAAAATATAAGATAATAACCTGCAATAATAATAAAAATATAATTGAAGAGTTATCAGATGCTTAACATGACGAAGAGAACGCGAATGACAGCTTTTTTTTTTTTTTTTTTTTTTTTTTTTTTTTTTTTACAACAATCTACGATCTGCAGATCGTGATGCTGTTTGCTCGGGTCTACACTAGATATATAACACGAATACTCTCTCAGAGCTAAATATAAAAATGTCAAACTGGATGCTCTCAAACTGTATGGAGCTTAGGGAGTTAAGCAAGAGTTTTCATTGAAATTTATATACATTTTTTTTATACGTTTTAATCATTTCTTAAAATAATAATAAAAAATAATTTGAAAATTTTGTAATAATAACGTTTTATCGTAAGTAAAATAATGAAGCAAAATTTTTAATTTTAAATAAATAATAAATAAATAAATTTTAATTAAGAGAAAAAAAACCTCCCATAAGGTTAATTCTGTAAAAATAAATAATAATTATAAAAGTCAAATACATAAAAAATTTATTAAATCGGTGCTATTTCATAATTAATACATAAAATAAAATAAGAAATAAAAATAAATAAGTATTATTCTTTATTTTATTAGAATTATTATTTATATATTTTTTAAATCAACCTAAATGAGTCTTTGTTATTATTTATTCCACTTTAAGAAACAAATAATATGTAGTCGATTAAGAGTCCAGAGTAACTGCATAACTACAAAAATATTTATCAATTAATGAAATAGTTACTCGCGAGTAGAGAGATATATTATGCTACATACATAAGTATGTAAGTATATATAATATCTATGTATGTTTATGAGCATCTAATCCCAGTTGACATAAACAGTAAAATGTCTGCAATGCAGTCATAAACTTCCACCAAATATCAATTTATACACTTAATTAAGCGCATATGTGACTGCGCCATTTTATAAACCAATACACGGACTAGAAAGAAGCAGAAAGGGCTATTGGGACGAGCTGAATAAGTAGAGTCAAGAACACACACACACATACACAAACAGACACACATACACATAGACAGAGAGTCATTATATAGCCACATACACATAAGTAGGTACTGCTCAAAGTCAATTGCAATTTTATGAGCTGTTGAAAATGAAGTGTGTAACTGAGCAAGATAGACAGAGAGTCTGTGTGTGAGAGCGAGAGAGAGAGAGAGAGAGATAGCAAGGGGAGGTAGAAACAGATATTGAGACCGATGAGTAGAATGGGAAATGGTAAAGAGACTTCACATCACAAGCCATTACGCTGATTGGCTTTTAATGTTTATCAATACATAAGCCAAGTCTGTTGAAATTACGCTCATTTAAGGTCAAATGCGAATGAGTATATATGTGGATGCTTGGGCAAGGCATCAAATTTTTGTGAGAGGCGTGAGACTGGTTTGACTGACATGAGGTTTTGCGGTAACTGAAGAGCACTGCTTAAATATGCATGTCCCGTGGACTACTTTAGTTTTGTATGTGTGTCGTGCTTGCGGCACATAAATTTCCATTATCACATGCTAACATTTAGTCAGCTATTATTTTCATACAAAAATTATAAGATGCAGTAGTAACATAGGAGAAGTCCAGTCCACTGACTCGACCTGCATTTTTTCTCTGTCTTACGTGCATAATTTATCTGTCAGTGAAAGTAGCAAATGCACTAAAAGGAGAACCACCAAGAACTGACTGCAAAAAGCAGTAGACGATAGAAGAGGCAAAAGAAGACGAAGAGGGCAAAGCAACAAAACCAAATGGCAGCACCAGTTGGTTTACAGCCGCAGCAGGACATATGGACGACATGTGGCGTCTGGTCGCAGTCAAGTCAGCAGAGCTCAAACAGTGGAGTAAATAATATTTGTTTATGCAATATATAGAAATACTTCTAGTAGACAAAGCAAATAACTGAATTTTAGTTAATAGTAAGGAAAATTCTCTCAGCTTTGATCTCTAGAATATTTACAGTTTGATTATTTTGCTTTTATTGTAAATTTAAATTTATATCTATAATATATAGTTATTTAAGTGTATTTATTATATATTATTTTATTAAATAAATAAACTTATATTATAATAAAAAAAAACTATTCATATTTAATTGTTATTATTTTTCACATTTATATAATTGCATATTTATTTAATCATAATAAAATTATATAAAATATTTAACAGTACTAAAATGAATTATATATTCTTATGAATTTAATAATAATAAAAAATAAGTAATATTGGTAAAAAGTATTAAATGAGTCATATTAATAAAAAAAATTTGTATAAAAAAATATGTTTATAAAAATATGTATAATACACTAACTAAATACTATTATAATTAAACGAAAATAAATTCTTGGGTAAATAATTAAAAAAAAATAAATAAACTAATTAAAATGTGAAACATTTATGATGATTAATTTAATAATAAAGAATTTATATTCAAATTTATTAAGTAATATATTGTCACTCTCCATATAAAATACAAAAAAAAAAAAAGAAAAAGAAAAAAAGCTTAAGGAAATTTTTAAAAGGACCTAATTTAAATTGATAAACTTAAAAATAAATTTAAATTTAAATATTCTACCATTTGAAAAAATTATTAAAAAACTTACATTTCGACCCACGGTACGAGCTGTGGTTAAAAAAAAAAAGAAAATGTGAACCAAAAACCAACAACAGCAACAGCAAGAGCATGGTCTGAACTGGCATATGCATCATCATCATGATGAGAAGCAACGAGCTACACTAACTAAATCCTATTATGAACTTTGAGCTTATGAAAAGACTTCAAGCGGCGCATTGTCTGCCAGCTGCAAAAAGAGATGGAATAGCAAAGGCGATAGGGACGGAGATAGTGAACGGGACCCCTATGTGCTCTTTGCTGCTGGCAACGTTTACACTTCTGCATAATTAAGTTATGTGCACAATATACACACACATACACACATGTAGGGTAAGAGAGACAGACAGTCAGCCAGACACATTCACATGCACACCTTATGCCATTAGCCATAGTTTTTCATTGCGCATACGCCGCGTGTGTCGCAGTTGGCCGACCGTCTCTGTGCGAACAGCTAGCTGCTTAGACATCTTTAATTGTTATAAATTGCGAACTAAATTAAAGTTGTGCAGCAGCAGCAGCAGCTGCAGCAGCTGCAGCAACCGCAGCTGTCGACCAATTTGAAATTTCTTGCTTCGTTTTGCACAATTTTACACAATTTCCGTTTGCAATTTATCAGCGCCAAGTTGTTGGCGGTATTGAAAACAATTGGCAGCTAATTTTGCGCAAAATTTGCCATTTTTTATGTTCGTTTGTGCTGGATTGAGGATATTTCAAAATCGTTTTGCTGGATGCTTGCCAGGCAGCCAAGCAGCCAAACATCCCATCAGCCCAATCACCCACAGCATTGAGCTCAATGCACATCCTGAGCTTGTGCTTGTCCTGCTGCTGCTGCTGCTGCTGCTGCTGCTGCTGCTGCTGCTGTTGAATGTAGAGCCTTAGTTTCCATCAGCGCTGCTGTCGTAAAATGCAAAATAAATTTCTAATGAATATTGAAGTGTGAAATTTGAATTGATTGCATTTGATTTGCGGATTTATAGCTAGTATATTTACATTGTGGCGAATCTTGTGGCTTTTTCGTCTCTCCTACAGAAACCTCTCCCTCTCTCTCACTCTGTTTTGTCACTCTCTCTATCTTTATCCTGAAAATTGGCAAATTCAATTTAAATGCTGCATTTGAGTAAGCAGCTTTACAGCTTTTGTTCAACTGCAGAGCTCGATAAATGCAACTATGAACTAAAAACAGGACATTTGAAAATCGTTACAGAAAAGTCTTAAGAAAGTCTCTTTAATACTGAAGTTTAATTTAATTAAATTATTTAACAACAAATATGTTTAGAAATATACTATAAAAAAAATATATATATATATATTTTTTTTAATAAAGTGAGAATGATTTATGACTCGAAAATAAAAAGAGTAAAAATCTTTTTGTATAAACATCATGAAACGTTCAACCGATATTTGCGAGCTCTCATGAAAATTCTTGCAGATTTACATAATGCTTGTGAAAATGTTAATATAAATATTAAATTCACTAAGTGTGTTTTTAAGATTACTTAATTTAATAAAAAAAAATAAGTAGGAAATACTAGATATTTGTACACACAAGTAAACTATATTTTAAATCATACTTTAGCATAAATGTAAGGAATAAATTGTTAAGAAAATTGGCTTTGTTTATAAAAATGAATTAGTGTGAATAAGATGAACTAGGAAATCTGTCAGTCTGACACTATCTAATGTTTAAATAAAATGCTTCTCATTTACTGTTTGTATTTTTTCTCAATAAATTACACAACAATTAATATATATTAAATGCAGTTTACTCGAACTGTTTCTAATACAATTATTTATTGCATAATGTTTTACTTACAGATTCTTAGAAGTGTCCGGCTCAGCTTTATATTTTGTTTTTAAAATAAAATAAAAATAGAAGGAAATAATACACAATAAATCAATATATAAAAAAAAAAATAAATGAATAAAATAAATAGATACAAAAATAATAAAAAAAAAAACACTATTACATAAATATAAAAACATGAAACAATAAATTTTTATTTTACTATTTTTATTTACATAAATAATATAATATAATATAATATAATATAATATAATATAATATAATATAATATAATATAATATAATGTAATATAATATAATATAATATAATATAATATAATATAATAAAATATAAAATATAAAAAAATATATTTTAAAAAGTTCTTGTTTTTAATTAAATTAAAATATATATATTAAAAAAATAAATAAATGAATATACATAAACAAAATAAATAATAAATTAACAAGTATATGAAAATACATTTAATCAAACAAATAAAATGAAAATATATAAAATAATATAAATAAAATAAATGATATACAAAGAAAAATTTCTAAACAAAATATATATATATATATAAATATTGTGTTCGTGAAATGATGGATTTGCAAACAATATTTAATTTGAAAATAAATTTCAATCAAAACTAGAACAACTTTGCAAATGTTTTGAAGACTAATGTGAGTACCTATGCTTGTACTTTACATTATTGCATTAAATATATATTAAAAAATATATTTATAGTTATATATAAAAATCAATTATATATATTCAAGACAATTTATATATGTATTCATTACTGCTTCACTTACAAAGTGCTTAAAGTTTCTCTTAAATAGCAACAAATTCGCTTAACAACTTTGTATCCGTTTCGAAATGCAACTATTTTTGCCCAATCTCAGATTCAGATTGGCAGACCGCACCAAAAAACTAGACACTGAGAAAGTTAAGCCATAATCTGGAGTATTTGCAATTGCCGCATAATTGCAAAACTATTACAATTTGCCCCATTTCCGAATTGCACACAATTCTGTGGCAAAAGAATTTAATTGAATTATGTGCCAGACGGGGCCGGATTTCAGCCAGGCCAAGCCGAGCCGAGTCGAGCCGCAAGCTGAAATTGTTTGCCAAAAAGGAGTGTAGCATCAGAGATGGAAGCTAAAGACAAAACCCGTTGCCATGTTTAATAATTTTACAACAATCTAACGGCACCAAATTCAATTTTATTCAATATTATTAGCTAGAGGCCCGTGCCTGGCTCGTCTCCAGTTGCGGTAGCCAACTTCTTGTCTGCTTTGGCCCTTAAACCGCAAAGGGTGAGGGGACAAGCAGCGGAATGCCTGAACAATTTTGGCTAAAGTGCCGAGATTTGGGATCTGCTATCTGGATCTGTGTAGATGTAGGTGTATAGGTGTGCAGATGTGTCGATATGTATGTATGTAGGTGCTATAGCTATGTCCGCATGTGGTCTTGGGGCTAGCTTTCGTTTGTTTGAGTTGACTGTTATGCCAACTTGGCACGCAAACTTCTCACAAGTTTAGCTAGTTAAGCCAAAAAGCGACGGATGCCGCATATGGAAATTGGGTCGTGGCATCATCATCATCATTATCATCATCAGCACCATTTTATTGTCATCATTGGAATACACAGCTTGGCTTGGTTTGGCTTGGCTTGGCTTGGCTTGGCTTTCGACCAGCGCAAGGCCAAGACGTTGAGGCAACTAACTAACAATAGCAACTATGCAGCCCTTGTTTGGTTAGCAATCTAGTTGGGTCTTTGCAGCACACATACACACACACACACACTCTCACACTTTCATACATTGTGGACCCTTTTGTTGATATTGTGGCGCAGCTGGTGCGAAGTTTTGGCATATACCCCAAAGGTTAAAATTGTTAATTTGTTAAAGCTCTGGCATTGCGGCCAGAGTTCATAATGCCAGAGAGTCACTGATTGAAAATCTCAATTATATATGAACTGGTGACACAACTTGAACTTAAGTGAACTTAACATAATTGTGAGAGCAGATTTTATTCAAATTATTTGAACATTTACAAGAATTTTCTAGTTTACATTTATATTTGATATATTATGCTTAGTTATGTAAGATTGCTTAGACTAAGAAATTTATATGAATTATATTTTATATTTTAATGTATAATATATATACTAATGTATAATATTTTAATTATTAATATATTAAAAAAAAAAAAAAACAATTGTCTTTCTTTTGGATATGTAAAGAATTATTTTTTTTTTTAGCTCGTTATTGTTGAGAGAAATAAAAATAGATTTGTAAATGAAGGTGCAATAACAAAAGTTTATTCAAAAATAAAAGTTAAGTAACAAGTTTACAGAGATTGAGTACCAAGATGTTTTCACAAAATATAATTGACTTACTCACTGAGTCGATGATGATATGAGGAATATTCTAGGTCTCCTAATCTGAAAAGTTCTGGTAAAGCCAAAGACTTTCTTTAGTACACAAATGTAGAATTTTCGAGAACATTCTACAACAGTTATGACTTTTTGACTCTCATTTTTACTGTCACCTCTGAGTATTCATCAAATTCTAATTTAAAGTAAAGTCTCTTTATGCGATTATATTTTTCTTGGCTACAGTCTTGATATTTCATGATTTCTTTCCTTCTTTGTTTTTCTGCCTTCCTAACGCTATGTTGCTCTGACTTTTGCCGGCTTTCAGGTAGTTCTTACTAAAAATAATGCCTCTCTATGCAATTCTCTCTGGAGTTATTGATTTTTGAGAAAATCTTTATCTCATATTACTGCAACATTTTCTAGCTCTATACATAAATATATATATATAAAAAACTGTCGTATATTCATCTTTCTCTGACGCTCACTCTACTATCACCTATTAATATTTTACTTACTCTTACTAAAAATAAAACATCTTTAGGCTATATTTTTCTCATTTGCACAGCTCTATATATTTTATTTAATTTCTGTCTCAATCAGAGCTCATTTATGCTCTCTTATGCTTACCTTTGCCATCTTCCAGTTCTTAGTAGAGCTAAAGACTCGTTAGTCTATATATTAATTTTTTTTTCATTTATTTTAGTAGGAAGCATCTTTCTACTATATTATATTCCTTGGATCACCACACACTGGATTACAATTATTTTTACAATTTAAACATATATAAAATGTAGATTAACTATATATTAAGGAACGTTTTTCTATAGCTCGTAATGGCTCTCATACTCTGACTTTTACTATCTCCGCTAAATATGCTACCTAATTTTACTAAAATTAAAACCTATTTAACTTGGGTATTTAAATGCTAAAAATTATTTTCTTATTAAGAAATTATTTTTAGAATTTTCTGCTGATAAAGCATGTTTGCTGTTGTTATTATTGTTGCTCATGTTATTTTGTATTGCTTTATATTTAGCTTTAAGCCGGGTGTATTAATACTTCACACAGTTGTCTGCAATCATTTAAATAGTCATTTTGACATCAGCTGCTGTGAAATTCGAGAGGCGCACAAATTATATGTTAATGCAATTGTAATTGATACAAATTTGATTTCAAGAAAAGCCAACAAGAGAGAGAGCGAGAGAGAGAGAGACATGAAGGGAACTAGAGGAAAGAGAGAGAGGGAGAGAGAGAGGAAAAAATAAATATGTTTGAGCGGCTGCTGGCATTGAAAATGAGAAATCATTTGGCATGTCGGCGACTGTGGCATATGTTGGCATAATGTGGCACACGTGGCATGTGCCGGCATCCTGCCAGCCAGCAATGGCAAATGGGTGGCCCGGGCAACACTGGGACCAACTGGGAACGAAGTGTGTGTGGGTGGTGGAGGAGGCTGGAGCTGGGGCTAAAGCTAAAGTTGCGTTGCTGAGCGAACACCCGAGATAACGTAATAATTTATATGAACTTTACAGGGTCATTAATTTAAAGCTTATTCAGTTGTTCAAGATTTATTAAATTAACTCAAGTTGTGGCAGACGACGCTCAGTGTGGCAGGAGAGAAGCGAATCAACTTGAGGCCAAAAGGCGGACCGGCGAGCGTTGCCAGTCAAACATACACGCAATAAGTTAAGCTTTCTCCTTCTCTTTCTCCCCCCTCTCTCTCCCTCTCTCTCTCTCTCTATTGATAATGAAAAATTAGGGGAAGACAATGTGTCAAAGCAAACATTTTATGAGCTTGAGGTAGGGCATGTATGGAATTTTAATACAAAAGCACATTTTAATAATAAACATAGATGAGAATGTTAGGTGTAATAATAAATATATACTATGTACATATAAATTAGTCTTGCCATAAATATTATATATTTTTATAATTTCATATATACTATTTGCATCTACACAACAAAATCAAAATACATAAAAAAATTAAAAATAACTTTATATTAATTTATAATGTGTATATATATTTTTATATAAATTTATTTTTATTTTCTTTATTCATTTTTATTTAGAAAGAATAAAAAAATTAAAAATAAATGTATTATAATATATAATGTATATATATATTTACATAAATTTCTTTTTATTTTTATTCTTTTGTCTTTACTATTTGTATTGATTAGCATGTAAGAAAATATAAAATAAAACTAAAATATTTAAAGAATATATGTACTTATAGCAGAACTAATTTAACTGCTTTAAATGTGTTCATTAGCAAAATTAATAAATAAATAAATACTTTATTTATTATAAACTCTCATATATGCTAATCAATATACATAGTTTTGCATATAAATTCAATTATGTATATATACACCAAGATCATTGTAAAAATATGAATAAAAATAAAATAAAATATAAAATATTACAAAATATATTTTATATAAATAAATATTAATAAAAATAAAATAAAATATAAAATATTACAAAATATATTTTATATAAATAAATATTAATAAAAATAAAATAAAATATAAAATATTACAAAATATATTAATATAAATAAATATTAAAAAAAATAAAATAAAATATGAAATATTATAAAATATTTTTGATATGCTTGTATATATAAATTATGAACTATTATAAATTAATTAAATTCAAATTAAATCTCAAGTATTAAATGAAAATAAATATGTTATATGAAAACTGTTATTACTAAAATGTGAACTTGTGATTTAATATATATAGTATATATAAATAATATATATTAAGCATAACAAAAAAATTTGTAAAAATAAAAATTAATTATTCAATAATAATAAACTATAAGAGCTTTCACTTTACTTGTCCTAAAATATTTCCAAACAGTGTTAAGATCTAAGCAATGCAAGTCTCTTCATATTTCTATATAAAAGCTATGCAATGCTAGAATAAATTCTATTCTCATTGTTCTTATTTAGACAGCTATTATATATTAATATGTGTATATATTTATTTGTAATATAATACTTATAATAGAATTATAATACAATGACATGACGAAGTTGCAAAACATTCATTCAATTCACAAATATTTCTGCTAATAATTAGTGCAAGATAATGCAAAATAACAATTTATACAGTAGTATAATATATATAGTAGTATATATATAGTAGTATAGTATATAGTAGTTAGAGCACTTGCATTTAATAATTTATGGCAAATGCTTTTGAATAAATAAATGTTTGTGCTGAGTAAATGCAGATTAAACACAATTAAATTAACTGCATTGTAATTGTCTGCACTCAGGGTGAATAATAATAAAATTTATTTATTTGAGTCGAAAGGCAAACACTGAAGCGTGGGGCGGGGCGTGCACAACGACTCGAGCCGCAATTCAATTTATTGCTGTTGACCGCGACTAGAATGATTTGACTGCTTTTTCAGCAAAGCTCCGCATTGCAATTTACGTGCAAAAACCAACATAAATGTTACAGACACACCAACAACAACAACAACAACAACCAAAGCAGCAAATGCCTAGGTAAAGGTAAAGGTAAGTCCGAGCAACATTTGATTGAAACGCTGCAATTTAGCGGACTAAAAGAGACGGAGAGAGTGAGAGAGAGAGAGAGAGTGAGAGAGAATACTTCAGAGTAGCGCATATATATATATATATATATATATATATATATTTGTATAAATGGACTCGTACTTTCGGAATATTCATAGCATTGCCAACGCTTCAATGGCAACAACCACAAAAATGCATTGAATTGAAAATGTTTGAATTTGAATTTATATTGCAAGTTTGACTTGATTGAAGGCACTTGATATCGTTTCCTTTTGACATTGCACCAGTCCACTTTATGCTCGACATATATACAAACATATATATGTATGTATATATATATATATATGTAATTCTGCGGTTTACATACTTTTGTTTGGGCCAAGTGCAGACGCTGGGCTAACAAGCTTTGGATTTTCTATTGATTTGTGACGATTTAATAATGCATTCAACTGCATACAAATTCACTTTGATTAAGCGAATGTTGTTTCTTTTTTTTTTTTTTTATTTGTGTGTAACAAAAGTCAGCTAATTAAATTTAATTGTTTGACCAAAAGTACAAATTGATTGTGCTCTCAATATTATTGAGTATACAGAAATACACAGAACTCAATATACTTTTGATAAGCTTATAATTCAATTAAATAATTGCGATTGATTAAGTGACATAAATTATAATAATTATATAATATATATATTTGTAAATTGCAAATTTGAATATATTGTTGTAGATATATTTATATTTTCGTTCAATATATTTTTTAAATTATTTATTACTTAGTTACTTTTTTGACAATATATAAAATATATATTTGAAAAATACAAATTTTAATATATTGTTGAAGATATATTTAAATATTAGTTAAATATATTTTTTAAATTATTTATTACATAGTTATTTAGTTGGACACTTTAACTTAAATATTTCTTTAGATGCTTGTTTTATTAAATATTAATTTATGCTAAATTTATTTAAGTTAAACTGTATAATAAAATATGAAATATGTAATAAAATAATCAAAGTATTATATTGATTATTTATTAATTGATTTACATTCATATATCAGGCTAAAAAAAATAAATATTAATTTGTACACAAGTTTTACAATACTTTCTTGGCTCCACAAATATAAAAATACGATTTTTAAAGTGTGTTGTAATCCAAATTCTTTAACTTAAAGCTTAGTGCAAACATTTTGAGCGCTGGCTTTTAGTCAACAAAATCATTTTATTGTGCATTGAATGAGCTTAGTTTATATGCCGCAAAAAGCTATTGCATAATAAAAATTCGCAATTTAAACATTAATTATAGCCATCGAAGCGCGTCCGTGAAATAGTTACGTATTGATAGACAAGCAGAGCAGCGGACCAAACTTGAACCTCAAGGATAACGCGTCCTGCATGCCAAATGCTGAGCACGTAGGCAGTCAATGGCGACATGGATTGCGGTTGCGGATACGCAGATACGTTCGCAGTTGAATTCGATGGCTCCGTCTTCGTCTTTTTTTTTGTTGCAGAAATCGCAAACTAACCGCAAGACAAAATTCAAAGTTGAACAGTTCGAGGAGTCTTACATTTAACGGCATTTTGGATGCTGTCGTTGCTGGCTCCGATTTTAACGACATTTTAGCTGCGATTTCCATGCACAACTTCTTCGTCGTCAGGGACAACTCCATAAACTTACAGGATACGCGTGTTACCTGCGCACAAGTTTTTTTTTTTTATTTTTTTATTATTTGATTCTCAATTCCAATAAACTGGCTAGCACAATATTAGTTTTTATGCGGCAGCATAAAAAGAGAAGAAAATAAAATAGATTTGGAAAAGAAAAGAAAAGTTTTGACTCAACAAAAGCGAAGCAAATAAAGAAACTGCAAAATCATTTAGGCAAACAGTGACAGACTTTTACAGACTTCGCCCAGTGCCAAGCCCATATATTCAAGCACACAATCCAGCTGTCAGTGCTGAATGCATTTTGCTAAAAAAAAAAAAAAAAACAACAAAAAAGCTGAATTTGAAGGCACCAAATTATTAAAGGATTATGAAGGAAAAGCTGGTATTTGAATAAAATATCATATGAGAATAAATCTTTTATATCAAAAATATATAAATGTTAAAAAAAAAATTAAACATATTTAATTTAAATCTTTAAATAATTTAATAAATATACTTGTTATATAAATTGAAAATAATCATACAAAATGCGAATATATAAATTAATATTTATAAAATCTTAAATCTTTCTGTATTATCTTAACCACGGCGTTTTATTTAATTTTAATTTTAACTTTATTAATTTTACCTTTTAAAGCTTTAATTACATATATTATATATTTTTTATTTATATTATATATTATTTTATATTGATATATTTTTATTTTTTTCATTTAATAATTTAAATTATTTATATATTTTTTTAGCTATTCTAAATACAAAAAATAATTAAATATATATCCATATTAATTTATAAGTATTAAATGCATATATAAAAAAATAATAATTTTTATTTTTAAGTTATTTAGTGTTTAATTCTAAAAATAATACAGATATAAGAATAATAAAAAATATCACATTATTATTATTTTATAAATATATTTTATTTTTCAAATATTAAATAAAATTAAATAAAATTGTGATCAATAATATATTTATAAATATTAATATTCACTTATATCAGTATTATTTTTTAAATTAAACACTCAATAACTTAATTGGTTTAAAAATAAATAATATTAGCTGAATGTCATTGAGCAAATAAATATTATTGTATTTTATAGCTATTTAAAGGAAAAGAAATTAAAAAAAAATTTTTTTTTTAATATATTTTTCTTCTAAGCGGACCAAATACCGCTAAAATTGCCAACACTGTCAGCTCACCTGGTTATGCCCAACTACCTTGTTTCAGTATGCATGAGAAACTTTGTGCTATGTGACTTTCAGAAATTTTTAGTTTTGATTTCAAGTTTTGCCGTGGCCGTGTTGTCAGCTCATGGCGCAGCTAAGCTCAAAAAAAAAAAAAAATATTGCAACTAGCAGCAAAGTCACGTGCAAGTTTGTCGACATTTTGGCATTACCTGGCAACCCTGCTCGGGCGCCAAAGCATGCAACTGACAAACTGCTCCGTATGCCATGCCAACTTGAAGTTCAGTTTACCACACGCACTCTCTCTCTCTCTCTCTCTCTCTCTCTCTCTCTCACTCTCTCTCTCTCTCTCTCTGTGTGTCTTTGGCATTGTGCAATTGCCAAGAGCGCAATTAAATAAATTTCCATTTAATTGCGATGAGCACTCATCGCACTCACGTTGAATTTAACATGCACTAACTAAATCTGTCACGTGCTACCAACAACGTCAGCGGTTGGGTATTTGAATATTTTAGGTAAGAGTTTGGCTTACATATAGCAAATAGCTCCACCTCTCTCTCTCTCTCTTTATCTATCTCCATTTACTTTTGCCCTAATTAGAATAGTTTCCCATTTTGCAAATGAGTTAAACAACCGCGAGCACAATATTTATGTGCATTGCTTAACGTCAATGTTTTTGTGGTTATAAAATTTAGCTAAGTATATTTGCTGTTAAATCAATTGATCAGCTAATCGCAGAAGAGATAGTAAAATTGTGAACTAAATCTCTAACTCTCGCTCTGAACAAGACTTTTCAGTTCTTTTCGTTTAATGTAGCGCCTTGAGCTGAACTATTCGTATCATACTCTTTTCCCGAACATCGTTTTGGGTGCGATATGATTGACGCTCGCAGAGTGAGTCAATGCAAACAGTCTTCACACTCACCTGCACGCACTCAATCTGCAAAGCTAATAGAGTTTTTGCATATACACCAATACATACACAAAAGACTTTTTGCTTCATGATAGTCCATCAAAAAGGCCTGTGAAAAAACGAGAGCGAAAAAAACCCAATAAAAAAGATTTCTGTCAGCTCATGAAAGCAATAATTGAAGAGCCGATGCAATTGGTTGCTCTCTGAGTTTTTCTTTTAGTGAGTGAAAGACACAAGCCGTTCAACAGATGTTTGCGAGCTCTGATTAATATTTATTTAAATCGCCTAAAAAAATAGGCAAAATTAAATGTTAAATCAAATGAGACAGAGAGAGAGAGAGAGAGAAAGCTAGAGAGATGCATTGGCAGAATCAGAAGGAGAGGAAAGCATATTTTCCAACTGAAAGTTATGGTAGAGATAATCTATTTGACTCTCTAATAAATCCAATTTTGTAATTTTTTTTTTTTTCATTATTGATATATGATATATCTTAAAGATAATTCATAACTTTTGATACTGATGTGAACTGAGTATAGTAATGTTGCTCAGGTCTTAAGATTCGTTTATGATTCGTTTCGTTTATGAAAACGAATAAACAAAACGAATCTTAAGACTTTACCCATATTATAAGCATTTTTAATATATATTCACTGTATATATTTATATTATATTCCAATCTGAACCTCAACTTTACACATAAGAACTCTTATACAAAATATAAATAAATCTTTTAGATGCAATTAAATTTGATGAGCTAAACATACAAATATATGTAGTTTGCTAAGAATTCTTTGATTATCTATTTATTGAAATGACACGACATCTAACTACCGTAACATATCGACAATCGTAGTCACATCCGCATTCGCATTCGCATCCGCAGCAACATCCGCTCAAACTAAACGATGCCAAACGATGCTGAACACCTTTAGCAGCGAATGGAGCATAAGAAATCATATCAAAGTATTTCGGCGTACGGATATAATATATATAACAATTTTCACACAATTTTCCTAACACGTTATTTGCGCGTATTTCATATATCCTTACTGTCAGGACACTTGCTATGTGTGTGTGTGTGTGTGTGTGTGTGTGTGAATTAGCGGCAAACGGATGTTGAATTGGTTTGCCTTTGGCTTCGCTTCCCAGACAAGTGTGTGTAGCAAATGTGTGTGCTTGGAGCAGCAGCATCTTGTGGCAGGTTTTTTTTTTCTTCTCTGCTCGATGTTGACTGCTTGTTTTTATTTCCTTTTTGACGTGTGTACTTGAATATGTGTGTGTGTGTGTGTGTGCGGGTTGTTCTGGCACGTTGGCACGCTTAAATCAAAGCAATTTGCCGCACAGCTTCGTGAATGTGTGTGTAAATTATCGCCGCAGGATTTTGTTTTATTAAACTCAAGTGTTCGCTCGTTCGGCTGTGTGCGCCAGCCTCAGGAACCATTAGCTTTACATACATTATTATATATATATATACATATATATATATATATATATATATACTTTTAAGCAAAGCGTAAATAATTCAAATGAAATAAAAATATAAAATTAAAAATGTTCAGCTAATCTAATTTAAGATTAACTTAAGCTAAGAAAATTTAAATTTACATATTTTCATACAAAAAACTTTATTTTTCATAATTTTATTTATTTTTTTTTTTAATTTTATTTTAGTTAAAATTTACAATTTTATTAAATATAATAACAAGAAATATGTTTAAAAAAATTGAATTGAATTGAACTTTATAAATATTTTACATTTTTATTTCGAGTTTTTCAATTTTTAAAGCTTCTTAGAATTTAGTTGTGCTTAAAAATAATATAGAAAATTTATTTGTTTGCCCAAAAGTAAATTGATAAATTACAAATGAATTCACAAATTTAAGTTTAGTTAAGTAATTGAGTTGAAGAAAAAATATTATTTTTCAAATTGATTTAATATTCATTATTATTATTATTTCATTATTTATTTATTTTATTTTTATTTTTTTTTTTTTTTTAATTACATTTTTAGTTTACAAATTATTTTAATATATTATCCCAACTGCCATATTTATCATAATTTGTATATAAAAATCTGTCATTTAAGTAGCTCATACAATGCGATATTTAAATGAATTCGCCTTTGTATCAACTACTTAAGTGCTGAATTTTCATTAATTCATAATATTTATTTTGTATGATTGTTTTATATTTGTTTTTAATTTTTATATATTTACGATCTATTTTAGTTTTAACTGTTGATATTTCCATGCATTTATCCTAAGTAGTAAATTAAAAGGTTGAGTTCAAATTACGACCTTTTAATGGTTACTACTTATGACACCTACATTAATTTTCACAAATTCATAAATTAGACTAAAAATATTTTAAAGCTTAACACTTAAAGACACATTTGACACTGAATGCAGCTGATGGCAAAGTCTGTCAATTTATACCCTGATTCTCAAGCACAGTTATAGTTAAGAATGTTATCAGTCTTTTGTCTATTTCGGACAAGCAACTAAAATCTATGCACCCCGCTGAACAAGAAAAACAAATCAAAATCTTCTTCAAATAGAGGAAATATTATTTGCAAATGATATGAGCTAGCGTCGTTGCTATCTATTATGCTAATAAATAGAAATACATATGTTATTTTTTTAAATTTCATGTTACAGCTAAAAAATTTAAATGAGTATATAAAATATGTAAGTATTTATTTGAAATAAATTTAATAATTAATAATAAATTTAATAATAATAATAAATAGAAATAATTTAATATAATTCCGCTTAGATGATTAACTGATAATAATATTTAAAAATTTCTAAATACAAATAAAAATATATATAAATTTATTAAAAATGTTTATAAATAAATTATTTCAAATTTAAATTTTATTTAATATTTAATTAAGTATATATTAATCCGAATAACTTTTACGTTTTTTACACACTTATATTCGACATGGAAATAAATGGTAATTATTTCTTGAAAATATTCTACAAATTTTTTTTAAAGATTTACGAAATATATTTATTAAGTGAATAATAAGTACAAGTTAAACTATATGAACTCTTTTAATTATTATAGTCCAGAACAAAAGTTATAAATTATTATTTAAGTAACTAAACTTGAGTATAATTGAATAAGAATTGTATAAATAGAAGTTAAATAAACATAATAAGCTGTTGACAGATCTAATATTTGTATACAATATATATAAAATACATATCTCCTACTCTATAAATATTTTATATATACATACATATCTATTGTTATTGTTGATCGACTGCTTGAGAGACAAAGCAACAAAAAGTGAAGTAGAGAGAAAAAATTACATAAATCAAGCTTGCGATAAGGTTAATACAATTGCAAAGCCGAGGCAATAATATACGCATGTTCACCTGTCTACCCTCACACACACACACACACACACACACACACACACACATACACACAATTACCCCTGCAGCTGTTTCGCTTACTTAACACGTCGTTTATGTTGGTAAATCGGAGAATGAAGGCACAGACAGTCAGACGATTTTGTCGACATATACAACAATGTTGCCAAAATAGCATGACAACCCCACAACAACAACAACAACAACAACAGCAGCAACGACAATAACAATGATGCCATTAAAGCCGCCAGGGTTGCCATTTTTCCACGTGTGCGCGCTTTGACAATGAAATGTATGCGTACCATTTACTCTGTGTTTGCTGTGTGAGTGTGTGTGTGTGTGTGTGTGTGTGTGTGTGCGCGTGTGTGTTGGCATAGGGGTGTAACTGTGTCGTTGATGTGCATGATTTTTCACTTTTTGCAAAACATTTTTATAATATTTGACAGCACATTTGTTTGTTCAGATTTCACATTCAAAGTTGATCAAAAGAAAAGTCAAGATGGTACAATATCTTGATGCCTTGAATGCAATAATTCATGTGAAGCCTTTATGAAAGTTACTTTAAGCTATTTACATTATTATAAAAAAAAAAAAACATTTTTCAATAACTTTTCACATTCATAGGAAAGTTATTGAAAAAAGTTTTTTTTTTTTGTAATAATAATAATAATAATAATAATAATAATCATAATAATCAAATAATAATAATAATAATAATAATAATAATAATAATAATAATAATAGTAATAATAATAGTAATAATAATAATAATAATAATAATATTATTATTATTATTATTAATAATAATAATAATAATAATAATAATAATCATTTGATTAAGAAATATGTATATGTATATTATATAAAATTTATTTATTTCTATATTTTATTTTAGAATTTCAATTTTAAAAATCTGTTTTTTTTTTTTTTAAATCAAAATTAGAAAATTTGAAGTGAAGTTACATTTTAATTTAACAATCCAATTAGCTTAATGTGCTCTCACAAGCGGAGCTCTTTAAAACGAGCTTCAATAAAAAATTTGAAGAAATATGCAATAAATTTAGAATTCAAGTCAGAAATCTGTAATAAATCACTTTTATTAGTCGAGAGTTAAAAAAAAAAATTAAGTTCAGCGAAGAGAAAAAACACAGAGTTAGTGACAAAAGAAATTATTAAAAGTATTTCTACTGTCCCTATATCACATTAAGCATTAAATCTTCATAAACTGCTAAGTAAAAAAAAAAATATTAATAATAAACAATAAATAAATAAAAACATTCCCAGAAGTTAATTATTCCTTTCCGCACTTAAATACATATTCCACTGAGTGTTATAGCTCTATAATCTATATATCAATAGATATTACTCTACATTAAATCGTTCGTTATCGATGTTTTGGGCATTTAAAAATGAGCTGTCAACGGCACACGATGGGCGGCATAATAAACTAAATAAATATTGGAACTTCATCAAGTGTCATGAAACGAGCTAGGGGTTAACTTTTATTTGATGGCAAGTGTTGAAGCGCAAAGATTGATGATGAGAAATCAAAATGAAAATATGTTTCATAATAACTTTTGCACATTTCCAAGCAACGTCGGGCAATCGAGACTGTCTTGACATACTCATAATGCGTAGCTAATGTTGACATTTTTTCAACGGTTCAATGGGCAGCCAAATATCAATCTGTTGTTGCTTATCTGCTGTCCTTGGGCCACGCCCACCCGCTGGCCAAGAAATGTGACAGATGTTGTTGTTGTTGCTGATGCTGATGCTGTCCCATTGTTTGATTGACTTGGATTGGCCTTTGTTTCAATGAGTCGAAACATTTTCATGATAACTTGTCCAAATAGAGATAGAGACATTGGATAGATAGAGACATCAGATGTACATAGAGAGAGAGAGAGATAGGGAGAGCGAGTGAGTAAAGATGTTTGAGTTTTCTTTGAATTCGTGCTGTTTGATTTGTGTTGTATTGTTTTGTTGTTCATTTTCATTTATTGGTTCACTGCACGACAAGTGGATCAATATTTTCGAACGTCATTTACTTGTCATTATACAAAGAATATTGTAGAAAAATTCCATTGCTCAAGCCAGCCCATATTGTGTTCTTTATCGCTGTCACATCATTAGGCAACGCCCACTCCTCTTCCTACAGCGAAATGAACAAAGAGAACATGTGTGTGTGTGTGTGTGTGTGTGTGTTAGGGACCAGCAAGAAGAAGTACGTGCGCTTTTCTTTTGCCCTGTCTGTGGATTTGTTTGCCAGGCAATTATTATCCTTATCATTGACACAAATCACCATTTAATTAGTCCAATGCCTGTCTTGTGCATTTCTCATTGATTTGTTGACATTGGAGCTCTCTACATTATCAGCTCAAGTGGAACAGCTAAGAGTCAAGCTGGTACCTTCAACAAAATTAAATATATGTAAATGCATTTTTATAAGAGTATTGAAAGCTTGTTTGTATTTCAATGAAGCTTGGAAATACTATGAATGAATATTAATATACAAATTTTAATTTGAAATTAATTGTTTTTATTTTTTTTTGTTTTTATTTTTATTTACATCCTTTATTAAAATAACAGAATAGGATATTGTTAAAATTCCATCAATTCTTATAAATTATTTTACAGATAAATGTTAACGTTAAAGTAAAGGACTTGAATATGTTATTGCATTATTTTATTGTATTAACATAATTATTAAACATAAATATTTCATAAATTATAATTTATAAATAAAAAAAAATGATTTATTTTTTGTTTATTTTATTTATTAATATTTATTAATTAATTTACATAAAACAGAAGTAATTAAAAAAGTAATAAACGCGTGTTCAGTATAAGTGTATTTAAATTTAAAAAAATTAAATTTATTTAAATTATTATTAAATTTCAGTGATATCGTTTTAACTTAGTTTTCATCTCTACTAAATTATATTTATTATATATATTTATTATTTATTTATTTTTATTTTTTATTTAATTAAAATTCACTTTAATATGTATAATTAAAAAATAAAAAAATTATGTATAATAACATGCAGACGCTCCGAGTCAGAGTTCTATTCAAGTATATTAGCTTGCACTGTTAAAAAAATAAAATAAAATATATATATATAGCTTTAAATTAATATTTAAATTAATTACAGCAAAATCTTGAAGAACTGTAAATGAATTAGAAAAGCGCACAATTCCAATGCACTCATATATAATAACACATATCTATATAATAACTAAAAAATATATTAATTAATTTTGACACGTTAGCAATAACATATAGATATATATGTATATATATATATATATATATATATATATATATATATATGTAATATTTATACATAAATATTTTCTCACCTGTTGTGATAGTTTTAATTACTAGTGTGCTAAAATGCATTGCAATGGGGCAATAAATCACAGAGTCTTGCAGCCAAATACATAAATTACAATTAAACCTAAAGAAATTATAACAATATGTTATGCCAGTTTTAGATAGACAAAAATATATTTATATATACACATATTTATACATATATAAACTTTTGACCTTTTGCAACTATTAATTATGTCTGTGTGTGTGTGCTGGCATTAATGCGACATTAGAAACCCAACAACAATTGAATTGTGGAAAAGTTTTGCTGTTGCTGCAGTCTCTGGCTCTTGGCGCTCCATAAATCTGCATAAAACATGCCAAAGCTAAAGCCCAAAGTCCAACTGTAGAGTCCTTGTTCTTGTTGTTGTTGTTGTTGTTGTTGCCCTTTGTTGTGGCATGCAACTTAATTAACATGTGGCACCCATATTTCATACCTTGTGCACAGCGCTCTATTCCCTGAACATATATATGTATATATATATATATGCGTGTGTGTGTGTGTATCTTTAAGATACAACAGACAGTTAATATATATATATATATATATACATAAATATATATGTATATATTTAAGTATATATAGTTTGTACGTAAGCCGCTTAACGTAGCGAGAATGCGATTAGCTGACAGCGTCGACTTTTACCACTTAAATTGCAGTTGCAACCAAGCCAAGACCAATTGCCCACACATATGGGTACACTTGGCTATATCTGCTATAGCTGTTGCTCTATTTTATATGGCTTAACTTTGCCCCGGGATACGCCCATACCTTTTTGCAGCTGCTGTTGGTGTTGCTCCTGTTGCTGTTGCTGTTGTCCTGCGTTATCTCCTTTGACATTCCCTGCCACAGTTCATTTTGTTTTCACTGCAATTTCTTACTTGTTGTACACAATTAACAGCTATTGCTGCCAGCTCCACTATGAGGGGTCATATCATCTATTCTGTTCACTTGTATGGGTATGGGTGTGGCTGCCAATGTTTGTTTGCCTTCTCAGTTGTTAGCTGCTCCTGGGTGGGCGTAGCCCGATTGTAATATGCATTTTAGTTAGCAAACAGAGTTCGGTCCTGCGTCTCTCTTTAGCTTGATCCTTGGGCAGACTCTTGCTGTGACTTGCATAATGAGTTACATGTTTGTTGTGGTCTTTGCTGCTGTTGCTATTGTTATTGTTTGTTGCTGAGAGTGCATTTGGTGAACTGAAACAGAGCAAACAACTTCGTAATGGGCTTTATGTATTTTTGTAATTCAATTAATTATAGGTAATTTAAATTTATATTTTTAATTCAATTAATTATAGATAATTTATATTTATATTTAAAATATTTTGTGTACTTTATTATTATTAAATATTTGAAATTATTTGATGTGTATTTTATAAAATGTAAAATCAAATAATAATAAATTGAAATAAAAAAAATTTGTAAATATAACAAATTAAAAAATATTTATTTTAATTTATTAAAAACACTTTTAAATGCAAATAAATTAAATTAACAAAAATTAAATGCTACAAATAAAAATATAAAATATAATAAGAATTAATTTTTTTAATTTATTAAAAACACCTTTAAATGCAAATAAATTAAATAACAACAAAAATTAAATGCTACAAATAAATATATAAAATATGATAAGAATTATTCCCTTCAATAATTTTTTAATTTTTGTATCAAAAAGTAATGAAATTCAAAATAATTGTTAAACTAACTAATTAAAATAAATATATACTAAAAAAAAAAAATAAATAAATAAAATGAAAATAAAATAATAATGTTAAATATTATAAAATACTGTTAAAAAATAAGGCTGTAAAAAAAATAATTTCCTAAATTGCAAAACAAAAATTTCAATAAATTAATTAAATTTAAATTATTTATATATTCAATTACTATTTGTATTCAATAAAAATTAAAATAAGAAATTAATTTGGCCATATTAAATATCATATCAATATATAAAAACTACACACTCTAATAAAAATTAAATTAAGAAATTAATTTGGCTTTCTTGAAAATCAAATCATTTAAAAAATTAAGCACTCTAAAGCTAATACATCTACAATTTTTTTTTAAATATATATATTTTTTATAAAAAAAAAATGTACAAGGAATTACCTTGCCAATAATTTATATTTGTTTTTTTTTTCTGATGTTTTCAGAATTTTTTTAAATAGCAAATATATTAAAGCGATTTATGAATAGTAAAAAAATATTTTTAAAATATGTTAATAATAATATATTATTTGATTATTATTTGATTAATTATTTAATATATTTTTTCATTAATTATTATGCTTAAAACTTCAACAATGTCAATTTAATTTTCATATAATAATATATAATATTTCTCTAAAAAGCTGTAAAGCACATATCATTTTTTGGTTTGGTAAAAACAATTTGTAATGATGCCGTGCTGAAGGCGAATTAAACAATGACTGGACTTCAATCACAGTTGCAAACAATTATCCGGCTAAGGCCAACAACAAATTGGCATTCGGTTGGCAAACAATCATTAGCCAAAACTGTCAATAACATTTCTCAACCTAAACACAAATGTCAAACCAAAACATGGCCATAATGATAAATCAATAATACAAAAAAAAAAAAACAAACACTGAAATTAGATTTCTGATTTTTTTTTTTTTTTTTTTTTGTTTCCTGCTAAAATTAAATAACAATGTTGTCCAAATTGCCATTGTAAATTTGTTACGCGTGAATGTTTGACGAAAAATTGCAGCTAAAACGCATTTGGTTGTCAACTAGGCTGGGCTGCCAACAGAAAATTATAATTGATGCAATATTAATACGCGTGCCGCAATGCTTCAACCAATATTCCCTCTCAACATGATCCCCTAGTCCCCATGGTTAGGCAGCTGATGTTGTTGAGATTGATGCGCTGCATTGCGCGAAAAAAAAAAAATGAAAAAAAACATGGTTTTAGCAACAGGCTGAAAGACTGTAAAAGCCTCCTCTGTCTGGTTGCTGCCCTCATCCAACTCCATTCCATTTCAACTGACTTTGATGGCATGCGTCATTAATGTCACACACACAGACAGACAGACACACATACATTCACAGCCCAAACGTTCACAATTGTCATCAGGCTTGGTTTGGCTTTTTGCCGGCTGGCTGTGAATGTGTTTCTGGTCAGTTTAGCCACCATGGAGCAATGCCATGCTATGCTCCACTCTGCTCTGCTCTGCGCTGCTTTGCACCACTCTGCGGGCATTGTGGTAATTAGATGAATGTGCCATAAATCATTTTCTAAATCATTTGTTGCCAGTTGCCAGTTGCCAGTTGCCAGTTGCCAGTTGCCAGTTGCCAGTTGTCTCTTGGCTCCTGTTAGCCATGCAGTACAACAGCACAGCTTTCTACTCTCATCTGTTATTATGTTGAACATTTTTGATTGCATTTGTGTTCCGCTAACTGGCTAATTTTTTTTAAATTTTAATTATTAGTTACAGGCAAAGCTATGCCTAATCTCTGATCACTTTTAATGCATGTAAATATTTATGTAAATGTTCGAATTCATTTAAGTTTTTAGCATAATAATTAATGAATAATTAATCAAGTAATAATCAAATAATATATTATTATTAACATATTTAAAAAATTCAACATAACATTATCTCTATAACATTTCTTTGCATTATATTAGAGCTCATCCTATCATGTTTATAAAATATTTTTACATTATTCTGAGCTGAACAACAAATCGTTCAATCGATTGTTCTCAGAGTTTTTTCTCAAATGTGCGAGCTCGAATAAAAATGCATAGATTTATATATAACATAATCTCTGTAACATATCTTTGTATTACATTCTAGCTCATCCTATAATAATTTCAGAGTTAAGTCTCAAATGCACGAGCTCCGATAAAAATCCATTTATTTCTGCATAACATAATCTCTCTCTCTCTCTCTCTCTCTCTCTCTCTCTCTCTCTATCTATCTATTATATCTCTTTGCATTACATTCTATCATGTTTATAATAATATTTACATCTTTCTTAGCTTTGAACAACAAATCCTTAAAGCTTAACATATTTATTAAGTATAGACAAGATCTTTTTATACCTGATGTCAGTTGCACAGTTAAAATGTTCTTTGCTTTTTCCTTTTAGCCATTTAACATGGCTTTACTTAATAATTTAAACATTTCGAAATGTCGCTCACACCAATTCTATGTAAATTTGTTTGCCACTTCACTCTTTTCTGTTGTTTGTCAGCTAAAGCATCTCTGACTGTCTCACTCTTTCCATTTCCCTGATTTAAATGCTAAAGTGCACGATTATCATTTCGATTTTGTATAAATAGGTCATGAATTATTCATGAACACTTACTTATGCGCCATCAAAGCGACTTAGACGTTTCCATTTCCATATCCATCTGGTGCCCATAGAAGTCGACATATGGCAATATGATGAAGTTGGCTTATTGACTTTAAGCCATCGATGAAAATACTAAGTTGCGGTTGGCAAGTACAAGTTACGTACAAGTTGTGTATTCGATCATTTAGTTTGATAAAGTCAACTTCACAAATTAAAGTAATTTCCTGTTGTAGAACTTTTCTCACAACTTCTGACAATTGTTATTGTTACACACAAATGTACATATATATATATATATGTGTGTCTATATAGAGATACATGTTTAGTAAAAATATATATGTATATAAATTGAGTGAGATAAACACAAATTACTGTCGATTTCATTTCACGCCTTGAGCAATGAAAGTTTCCCTTGCCGAGGAAAATCGTCAACCATTGTCAAAAGCTGCGGCGCGTTGTCCTAATGTCCTAAAGTCCTAAAGTCCTAACGTCCTGGCATCCTGCTATCCAGCTATCCTGGCTTCCTGGCAGTCTGTTGTCCTGGCATCATTCTCAATGTCTGCCGTTGTCTGAAATTCGATAAGGCGACAGATAGACACGCAGCAAAGCAACGCTGCGAAACCTGGAAGCAATTTGCGCATAAACGTTCAGCACGATAAAATTTGCAGTTTTGTTTATTTTTCTGACAGACGCCGAGGCAAACAGCAGCATCGCATGAAAAGCATGCGGAAAACTCTGCGCTTTTCATCTGTTATGCGAACCTTTGATTCGAATTAAATTTACGATTTGTTCCCCTGGCTGTTTGTGTCTGCTTAAAGCAATTGTCATACACTTTTCAGTTTACAAAGATGGCCAACAGCAGACAAATTCAATTTATTAATAAATTAAAAGGTTAAGAAAATTGTGTATATATATTTATATATTTTATTTATGTTTATATATAATTAAATGTAATATAATTATAGAAAGCTTAAAATTAATTTTTTTTAAATAAATTCTTATAAAATGAAATATTAATTAATTTATTTAAGTAAATTTAAGTAAATGCAGCTGCATTCCACAATTCTTTCGGTCTATTATAGTAATTTAGTTATATATTGAAAATTTTAAAATATTTAACTTTTCCTAATAATATTTCTCTATTTTTTTTTTTATATTTATTATATTTTATAAAATATATATATTATTGTCATCAATATATATTATTGTTTATATTATTATTATTGTTTATATATAATAGTTTATATTATAGAAAATAGTCATAATACGCTGAAATTCTATGAAAGGATTGTCTTGAATGATAAAAAGAAAATAGTTATATTATTATTTTATTTTACGAAAATAATTAAAATTGACAGTTGACATAAGTTGACTATAATTTATATATTAATATTATTTTTTAAAATATGTATAATATTTATTTATTTATTTAATATATATTTTATTTTCATTTAATTCAATTAAACCAAAATTGAAATAATCACAAGCATTTCGAGTGCAAAGAACCCCTTTCAGCATTTTTAAGATAACTTTATTAATTGAATTAGTTTAATTTAAATATTTCATGATAAATTTGCAAGCAGCTCTCTCAACCGTTAAATAGCTTATGCATATTGCAGAAATGAAGCGATAAGCATCTATAATTATGACACGCTGTGAGCTGCAGCTGCAGCCACTTTTCATTTTCTAGCCATTACCACAACGCAGAGACTTGTTGCCGCATGCCACTTTGCCACTTTGCCACTTTTGCCACTTGCGTGGCCAATTGACATTTATGGGTTGTGCGGGCATGCAAGGCCGTCGATAACACGCCTCACTAAACGCTCTCGGAGAAAACTGAACTCGAGTTCAATATGAAAGCCCGCTGTCGATGCGATTCAATATGCTCAAGAGTCAAGTTCGTATAGGTACGATTATTTATTCATAACTGAAGTGCCGCTTAACCCGCCTCTCTCTCTCTCTCTCTCACACACACACACTCACTCTGTCTCCCTTATTCGAGGATGCTGTCAAGCATGCATTTTTGCATTAAATTGTCCTTGTTGAAAGGAAATCGCATACACTTAATGCACCAGCAGTAAAACCTATTTGCATGAGCAGACGCCGGAGGAGCTGCAGCTGGTAGGTTTTGAAAAGGATAAGCAACTCGCATCGCATTGTTGTCAACAGCTGCTGAAATGCATTTCGCCTGACAGTTGATAAACGACACGAGTACCGACTACTGAGTACTGAGTACTGAGTACTGAGTACTGAGTACTGAGTACCCAATAGCCAGTACCAAGTACTTGGCTTAGCTTTACACACATGCAAAAGTGACAGAGCGAAAGAAATGCGAAAATCCTATAATAGATTTTCACATTCTTCAATTCGGGAATGCCCCAAATGCAGCTACTGCTGTGACTGATGATTGTCTGACGTTTGTCCCATTTCCTGTTGTATTTTTTTCTTCTATTTATTTTTGCTGTGGTCTCTTATTTTTTTTTTTTTTTATCGCGCACTTGTTGCGAGGCTTTCGCATAATTTATGATCTTTACTGTAATTGCCCTATTTTATGTCTGCACCCGGCAAAGATTTAACGACCCAGCAAACGGCTCAACATCCTTCTCTAGACGTAGGCGTTGTCGTCTTCTTATCATGTGGCACATTACGTGGACCGTGGCTCTGGCTGGCTGGCGACGTGGGACAGGCAAAGCTGTGGCACTTAAGCCCCTCTAAAATTTATGTCAAATGCATTTGTAAAATATGCCAAACGTACGAGTGGTAAAACCGATTTCTGCGCCATTTAAACTAACATAGTGTACGGTCACAGTGGAGCGAGAATATGTGCATGAAATATATTTAAATTATTTTGAAAAATTCTAAAAGCGCATAAATCATAAATGAAATTTTACTTCATAAATTTTCGATTTGCTTGAATACATAAATAGAACTTTATATATTTAATTTTCTATTATTTAATTATTATTTATTTATTTATATTATATAATATTATTATATTTAATAATATTAAATTTACTTTTTTTTTGTGTGTCAGCATACAAGTTTTTTACTTTACTTATTATTATTATTACATTACGCGGCATAATTATTTTGACAAAATATTAAACAATATAAAAAAGCTTATTAAGAAAATATATTTAGATATATATATACATTTTTATTTTTTATTATTATTATTGAATTAATTTTATATTGAAAAAAAAAAATTGGTTCTATTATTAATTATTCAAACAGTTAAAATTTATTAGGAATATTTTATTTATTTTTCTTGCTCATGTCTATTTTTTGCTATAAACAATTATATATACATACATACATCAATAAAAAAATAAATAAACAAGTACAACAAAAGTCATATAAATAAATATAGATGTATAATTATTTCAAAAAGATTTGCAATAATAATAAATATTTGTTTTTTTTTTTTAATAAAATTTTAATTTATTTTAAAAACATTTTTTAATATTTTAAAGATCAATTAATCTTAAATATATAAAAAAAATTCCCAACATTTTTCTTTGTTTTCCCGATTCTTTATTATATTTATAAAAGAAAAGTGTAAATTCATTTTCTTTTCTTTTTTTTGTGAAATTCATTTTCTTTTCCATAAGGCATTGACCAATGTTCAAGAATGTCGTCGGACCCGCCAATGTTGCTGCCAATGGAAAACGTTTTCCGCCAACGTTCGAATAAAAACAAAAGTACGATCCACCAAAAAAATAAAAAAAAAAAAATAAAGGAGAAATGAAGGAGAGGGGGCAAAGAAAAAGTGCGCAAGAACAAGAAAATCTTTGTGCATTTTCGTGCTGTTGGTTGTGGCAAATGTTCGTGCAAGGAAAATGTAATTTTTACTGCACGTTTGAGTTTGGGACCCACATACACATGTAAGCATGCATGCATGCAGACGAGTGTGTCTCTCCATGTGTGTGTGTGTGTATGCATGCATACATATGCATATAAGTCGCAAATGCAACAAAATGGCGACAGGCAGCCACGTTCCTTGTCTCTTCAATGTGTGTTGTCTTTATCAGCATCGTTCTCATCGTTGTGAGTTTTTGCTTGGCTTTTATAGAAAATACATTTTCACATTTTTGCCTGTAAGCAGTCAGCCAACCAGCCAGCATGCCCTGTGACACAATTCAAAATAAGGTATACAAGCTACAAGGAAAGTAACTTGTCGAACTATTCAAGCAAAATAAAACATAACACAAAATAGTCTATATATACAACATATTAATACACATATAAATACATAAAATACATATATATATATACAGCAATATATATATATAAAAATACACATAATATATAGAAATATATTTCGATATTAACAAGAGAACAGAAAAGGTTTCATCATGGCGGGCAACGCAGATTTTCGTCTGCTGCAATTTGAAACCTACGAAAGTTATCTGACTTCCTTCATTCGAACTGAAGACTATCGATATTTATCGAGTATGCGACCGGTTAGGCGGCTGGTGCGGCTTGGTTATCGTAGCACTGCCCGTGTTTATGAAGAAGCCGAGTTCAATAAAATTCGTGCCAAAATGTTGGAATTCATGAATCCGAAAGTTCTATCAAGCGTGCTCTATAGCCAGTATTTCAAGGGAACAGATGCAGCATTAGCAGCATTAATGCGCCGTGAGGAACCGAATCTATTACATCAACTATCGGTAAGGCTTCATATATATTTGTATATATCTATCGCATATATCTATCGCATGGTTTGCCTTTCGCCAGACCATCATATTTCTGCAGGTGCGTCAGCGTAGTGGCTTCGATATCTCCGGCTACATTGACTATGCACAAAGTCTGCACGACTGTACATTGCGGAAGCCGGATCATACCAATTGGCGCGCCGTATTCGAGGGTCGTGAACTATTGAAACCGAAACCAACCGATTTGAGCTATTACGATTGGCACAAGGGCATCGTAAATATAACAAATTCCGAGAATTTTGAATCACTCAAAGGCAGAGATTCATTAATATTCAAACATAAAGATGATCACAAGCTAATACCGGTGTGTGCGAGGCCCCCTCAATATGGCGAGAATGTGCATCGTGTCATGATACTGTCGGAATTATATGGTTTTATCATTTTATACGATCATGTTATACGATAAAATTTCTAATCAAATCATTTTTACAAAATTCATTAAAACAAAACAAAAAAAAAAAAAATAAATAAATAAATAAAATAAAATAAAATAAAATCAAATAAAATAAATATATTATAAATTCTCTTATAAATATACTAATACTAAATAATTTTGTTTTTTATTAAAAAGTCTTTAATGAACAATTAATACTAATAATAAATAATTCTTTTATATATATATTTATATATTTTTTATTTTTCTTTTATATTTATTTATTTATATATATTTATATAATTTTTTTGTAAACAATATTTTTATATATTTATAATTTATATAAATTATTTTCCTTTTACTATCACACATTTTTAGAGAGCATCTAGCAGACGATCAAAATCGATTTAGGCATTACTTTTTTTTTTATTTTCATCCTTTATCTTATGCAAATAATGCATGCTGCATGCTCACAAAAAAAAAAAAAAAAAGAGAAAAAATTTCTCTTGCCCTTAGCTTATGGCTGGCTCGATAGGCAGGTGTGTGTAAACGAGTGTGCGTGTGTAACACACGTGATAGTGCTCGAAATTTGGTCACGAAATGGCAAAAATGTTTTTGGCATTAAAGTAGTGCCATGCAAGACAGCAGCAGACAGCAGGCAGCAGGCTTTTTGGCATAACCAAAAGTTTTCGACTTAAATTTGATTTTGTGCCAAATGGAATATCTAAAAAAAAAAAAAAAAAAAATATATATATATATATATATATATATATATATATATATATATATATATATATATATATATATATATATATATATATATATGAAATAAATAATAAGAATGTGAAGAAAAAAATATTCATATATAAATACAAATGTATATAAATCAATACTCGGCTCTGTGCAAATATGTTTGTGCGTGCATGCACAATATATATTGTGCAAATAAAATGGCACCAACAAGCACGCACCATATTGTATTTATGTAAATTTATTTCCGTTACATTTCCGCCATTCAATTGAAAATCGTCGTGTGATTTTCTTTCTTTACCCTTGCGCATATTTGTACACCCACACACACATACACACGCACACACTGCCACAACAAACAAAAAAGAATCGGCCCAAAAATCACAGCCGACTGTGAAACATTCGCGAAAAAAAAAACACAAGTAAGAGCTAGTGCTCCAAGCGAAATTACTCGACTTGAAGTTACCCTTAACTCTGGGAAATGCTAATGCGTTCAGCACTTAATGCACATACATTTCCACATACACACTCGTATTCACATACATACATACAAACATTCCAGCATTATTATCTTTTCTACTATGGAAACATAATTGTTAAACAATAATATTCGAACTTCAATATCTCTGTATTTATTAAGGGATCTCCCTAGTTTATAAACAAGAGTTCATCTCTTTTGGTATTCAAGCTAAGACTAATAAATAAAATAAAATTAGCAATAAAATTTTTTTTAAATTAAGAATCTTGTGCTGTTTAAATTCTGAAACGAATGTGCATTTAAGATTTCAAGTCTCTAGCTTTTATTAGAAATTAGAAATAGTTATTGCGTGAATTAGATGCATTTTTGTTGAAACTTAAAAAAAAAAAAAAATGAAATTTTAATTTTATAGAAAAATAGTAAAGTTAGAAAAAACAACGCTTTAATTATAATTTGGATTTAAATTAAATTTTAATTTTAAACAAAAATATTAAAATGTACAAAAAAACTTCGCTTTAATTATAATTTGTATTTAAGCAGCGGATTTAATTCCAAAAGATTCTTTTTTCACTCATGTCAACAGCTTCGGATGTATATTTATGTTATTAACTTTTGAAACAAGACGATGCAAATTTACAATCGGTTCTAAAGGCAATGATTATTAGTTATAGCAGAAAATTAAAAATGAGAAAGTCTTTCACTTTAAAATTAGTTGATTATTTATTGTTAAATTAAAGAAAACTCTAATAAGCCTAGCGGATATACACTGAGTCCAGCTATATTTAAGAATTCTTCATATTCATATTAAAATTCACACTGACACAAAACACTCCCAGCTTCACCTGCGCACTTATATAACTGTAGTTAATGGGTTCTGCCACGCCTCCATCTGCGTGTTACACACAGTTTAACAAAATCATTATGCCCCGTTTTTCCATTTTCCACAGACTCATGGTACAAAGTAAAGGAGAGAAAAAAAAAATGAGGGTAGAAAAGACTTGCGCAAAAAACTACAAATATGCAGCATTCATTTATAATATATTCGTTTGGCTCGTCGGGCCTGTTGCGAAGGCAATGCCGTGAGGCTGTTTGGTCTGCATGTAAATTGTGGCAAGTCCAACTGAATGTTCTCCAATGTTACCCAACTGTAACTGCGAATTATTGTTTCAATTTACGAAACTGCACTACAGATATAAACGAAAAATAATTTCACATTTTACGATTGCATATGTTAAAGTTTTTCCACTCAAGCAAAAGGCAGAAATTGTTTGATTAAATTTCATTTTGAAAAACAAATGAAATTGAAATGAAAAATACAAAATTTGTTGTTTTTTTTTGTTTTTCATATAAAATATTAACTCGATTTATTTAAATTTTAGAATTTAATTGAAAATAACTCACGTGTGCTGAGAATTTATGTATAAATATAAAATGCTGTTTTTTTTATGTGATGAAATGTATCTATTTATTTAAGTTCACAAAAAAATATTGTTTTCTTGTATGATAAATTATCAATTAATTCAAATTATAAAGTAGCTTTAAATATAAACAATTTTGTTGTATTAAAGAAAATATAATTGAAATATGTATTAAAGAAACTTTTTATAATTAATTATTAATAACAATTAATGATAATAAAATTTAGTTTGACTTATTAACGGCATAATTTTTTTAAAATCAATTAACTAACTCAAAAAGAAAAAGAACATTTTTAATTATTGATTATAAAAAAAGAGTTGAAAATATATATATATATATTTTTTTAACAATAATTAACCTAAAGAAACCCGAACAACTTGTATAAAAAAAAAAAAAACAAAATAAATAATAAAAAATAATAATAATAAGAATAAGAATAATAATAAAAAAAAAAAATAATAATAATAATAATAATAATAATAATTATAATAATAATTAAAATTATAATAATAATAATAATAATAATAATAATAATAATAATAATAATAATAATAATAATAATAATAATAATAATAATAACAAAAATAATAATAATAATGATAATAATAATCTTAAATATCTTAAAAAAAATTGACTAGAAACTATTATTTAGAGCACAAGTTGCATAAAGAATATATTATTCAAATAATTTATAATTGAATTTATTTAAAAATTCTTTTCACATAAATACAAATTGTTTATCTAATTGCATTCAATTGATGAATTTAAACGTTTATTTAAATAAATTTAATAAAAATCCGCAATAAAATATTTTTAATATATTTATCATAAAAACAATGCAACTCTAAATAGAATTTACTTAAATTGTTTTTTACAGAAACTATTTTTAATTTAGCTTTCAAATATTAACTACACAATTTTAGGTATTTGCCAGGTATACAGAAACTAATAATTCTTTACATAACTCTTCTTTTTTTTGAGTAAAGTTAACAAATAATTGACACAGCTGCTTTTAGTATGTAAAATGCTTTCCATATGCTCCAAAATTTTTACATAACAAAATTCTATATAAATATGAAAATTTGGGCCATTATTTAAAGGAGGTAAAATGAAATTTCTATTGTAATTCTATACAGGTTTCTTTGCTTATATGAAAAAGGGGCGGGGCGTAGGCAGGGGCGTACGATATGTGTTTGCAGAGTCTATCTAAATGTATTCAATTCATTTGCCTTATTGTCATATCTGAATTGTTGAGCTCGAGCTGCTTTGTTGTTGCTCAAAAAGGCAAACATTGAAGAGAGCTTATTGTTTCTCGAACAGTTGCATACAAAGGCACTCGCACACACACACACACATACACATATATAGACACTCGCTTCTTGTCTATTCATCAGAGCAAAATGAGCGATAAGAGCATACGTGTAGCTGATGGATGGGAAATTACAAAATTTCTCGAATGCACATTGTGCGCTTAATTAAGCGCCCTTGTCAGAGACGTAGAAACAGGCACAGGCATAGGTACAGGCGCAGGCACTGTCAGTGCTAAAAGTAACGAATAAACGAGTCACGAGTAACGTGTAACGTGTAACGAGTTACGTCGAATAGCAAAGTCTCATTAATATTGTGATTATTTTTTGGCAGCGACACAGCTCGACTAGGGCAATAACAATAGCAAATGCTCATCAATGCGGTTGGCTGCCCATCCAAACCATGTGCATATGACAACAGCGTTGCCTATATATACATACATGTGTATGGTAGCTCTGCCTATGCTGCTCAACACATGGATTTAATTTCCTGAAACGCCCACAAGCTATTTGAGGTTTAATGCGTATGGGCGTTGGGCTTGATAAACTCATTTTACAATTTCAACATTTATGGTTAGGTGACGCGCGGCGTTACACTACAAAAACTTTTGCATTGTTGAATAAACTTGGCAAAAAGATGATGTGCATTGCACCAAGTGTTGTCTAATAATCCAAAAATTGCAACTGCAACGGCTGCAACGATGGCGGCCACAGAAAGTTGTGGCCCAACTGCGTTTACACACTGGCTAAGAAGTTTTGCTCGAGTGTAGCCAGCATAAGTTGAGACAACGCTGACAGGACAGACAGCCGGGCAGGGCAGGCAGGCAGTCAGGGTGCCTGAGATTTTCATGCTGCAGGCCAGAAACATTGGCACATTCATCATTTTTGTAGCCCATCCCAGCAACAGCAACATAAGCAGCAGCAGCAGCAGCAGCATCTGCTGTTGCAGGCAGTCGCGGCAAGTTCTTGTCACATGTCACGTCGCCCGCCTCAGTTGTTGGCCAGGCCAAGAGCCCAACTTCAACTGTAGCTGACGAGTAATCGGCCTCTGGCATTTTCGCCACTGGCATTTTTCGCATGCTCTTGCTTCACAATTCAAAGAATTTTCACCATGTACTGTATTAAACTGATGCTTTAAAGTTTTCCAACATTGCAGCGCTTCAATGTGGGCCAATGTGTTTGAACTCATACATGTACATATACATATATAACTCACTGTAAAGTTGTTCAATAAAAACAAAAGTCAAAGTGGTTCATAAATGCTTGGAAGACAATTGCTAAAGTGTTTTAAAAGTATTTGATTGAAGATGAAATTGCTTGAAAATATAGGAAAATAAATATTAAATGTAAAGATAAAAATTTCCTATTAATTGTTCACAAAAAAATAAATAAATAAAAATAAAAATTAAATAAATAAATAAAAATAAGTAATTAATCAATAAAATAAATAAATAAATAAATTAAAAAAAAAAAAAAACTATGTAATGGTTTGATAAATAAACTTCAACTTTAGTTTATGGCGAATAGAGATTAGCAAAAACTAATTAATTTTTCTTTTTCTTTAATAAATAAAGAAATTCAAACTTCTATCATATAATTAATTTCTTGTTCACATAGTAGCAATTGTTATTACATTTCGATTTTTACATTATCTTCTGTGATACACTTTTAGAAAGCTCGTCTAAATTATTCAAGAACTATGTATATCATTATAATTCTTTTATTCTTAGAAGATATGAGAAGATGTTAGAAATCGATTTATTTTTTGCTTATTAAAATCATCAAAATGCTTTTAAGTCACAATTATGAAATCTTTTGTGTGCCTCGGTGGCATTCGTAAAAAGGAATTTTCTAAAAATAAATTAAAAATAAAAATAAAAAAGAAATATAAATTTTTAATTTATAATATGTAATAAAATAAATTTATTGTACATGGCTTTCTTCTCTATTTGACCATGAATTTTCTTAAATATTCTTTATGTATATTTTGTGTTTTATTATATTTTTTTTCTATTTGTATTTTTTATATTCTATATCTCAAACAGTACTCTTAGAATAACTGAAAAATATTTTGTTAATATGACTTATTAATTTAAAAAAAATTAAAATAAAAAATAAATAGAAATAAAATAAAATAAAATAGAATGTAAAATTTAAATATATTAAAATAATATATTAATATGTTAATAATATATTATTTATAATTTTTCCAGTCTCCCAATGCATTAAAATGTTTATTATATTGTCTAAAGAAAATAATATAGAAAATAAATTTGAAATCTTCTTGAAAATGTGTTTCTCATTTATTCTCCTTGTCATATAATATAGTGAATAGATTTTACCATATAAATTTTATTATATATCTCAAGAATTTTCTTACATTACAAAATATATGTATATGTATTTTTTAAATGATATTAAATCTTTTGAAGTATTTGAAAACTATTTTGTATATATTTTTTTTTTTTAATATTTTTGTTTTTCCTTTTTCTTTCTTCGTTTTTTTTTATGTTTATTTATTTATTTTTATTTATTTATTTATTTTTTTTTTTGTCTCTAAAAATTATTCAATCAATTCTGTTTTTATTCCCCATTAATGTAACCCAAAGAAACAAACTAATTTCTAGTTAAAATGTGAAAATATATTTTTGTTTTTGTATTGTTTTTGATAGAGAAATTAAATACGTATAACACATAAGTCAGTTCGATGTTTCAACATGCGTGTGTGTGTGCGTGTGTGTGTGTGTGTGCGTGTGTGTGGGTTTCTCTGTTTGTGTGTCTAGTGTTGGTCGGTGTGTTGTTGTAGAATTGGAGAATTTAATGGCTTAACCCCTCAGAGGCCTGCCACCGCGTCTTCTACGACGAATACCAGCACGACCTCTGCGTCCACGTCCGCGACGACGAACACCTTGACGACGACCATTTTTCCTGTTGCGACGACCACGACGACGACGGATTATACGCCTGGCACGGCCATCCTCGTTGCTGGGACGAGCAACAGTTTGCTTGGCTCCATTATTGATGGCAGTGTTGTCATTATCGCTCGATTGCACTGCAATCTGTCTATCCTCTTCACGATCCTCAACCTGATCTACTTCCTCATCAATTTGACTGTCATCGACATCCTGACCATCCACATCGCTGGACTTGATCTCGTCCGCCTGTTCGATGGGAATGCGTGTCAGGCCGTTGCGTCGCTGAGCAGCTGCCTCAGTTGTTGCCATCAGGCAGCACAGGGCTGCCAGAGCAAAGATCAATGCGAACTTGTTTGACATGCTTGTGCTAGAACACAGGAAATGTTTGTGATGCTTCTGTTGCAGCATCATCTCGGTTTTATAGTGCTTTTTCATGTTTACGCTAACCCATCTGCCACCAAACTGTACAAATGTTTGTCCATCGTGCATGTGACATTCTGTTGCAGCTGTATTTGTTGCGAGTCGAAAAAAAAAAAAATAACTAAATAAATAAAACTAGTTGACTATTAATTTGATCTTTTGTTTGTTGTTTGCCTCCTCTACAGCTGCCAGATACTTATATTCTTGGCTTTGCGCTGCATTGCCTCACTCCTTAGCTCAGGGCATGCCATGCCATGCTACTAGATAATTGGTTTCCCTCGCCATCGGCTCCATTTCAATCCAAACACGCTAACCCCTTTGGCCAGCTAGAAATATCGTTAAAAAAAAAAATATAACGTAAATAATCGAATTGTGCACAAAAGCGTTTTTAGTTGCACTTTTTCTTACTTCCCTTTTCTATTTATTTATTTTTATTTTATACTTTTTTTTTTTCAATCTGATTTCAAGCTCCTTTTTAAGCGGTTTTCATTCCTTGGGCCATGATACGTACATAAGGTTTTGTGTTTCCTGTTTGTCCTTTGGCCATCGCGAACTTGGCGGGTTTCTATGAAAGCATTCAAACAAAATAGAATATTTTTCTAAAAGGTTAGCTAGATGGATAGTTTAGATTGTTACAGAGTTAATGGCATAGAGAGACTTAAATGAATTTAAATGATATCAAATTCTATATATTTTATTAATGTATCTTTAGATACATATTATGATATATAGATTATTATTTCAACATATAATATTTTGTTTCTAAATGAATGCATAAAAAGTTATTATAAAATATAATATAAATATAAATATAATAAATATACAGACATATCTATTTTTTTTTTTAATATAATCCTATTTATTTAAGTATATTTATTTATAAAACCCTTAAATCAAAAAATGTTCAACTGATTTTTTTTTTTAATAATTATTTTTAAAATTAATTTTAGTATTAACTATTTTTTCAATATAATGTCAATTAAATTATTTTCTATTAATATTTGTTTTTAATAATTTTTTATATAAATAAGTATTTTACAAATTTTCAACATAATTGATTTATTTTATACAAATATATTTTATATATATTTATATTTATTATACATTAAAATATATATATAATTTATAAAAATCAAAATAATTAATTTTTAAACCTTTATGCTTTATCAACTATTTTCAACAATTTTACATAATATTTTCTTGTCAATTTTTTAGTTTAATTAATTTTATTTAATATTCCATGCATACATAAAATTTAAATATGTGATGACTTTGAAAATAACAAAAAAATATTTATTAATTCATTTTTAACATAAATTATGTATATGAAATTTAATTTTAGGCATGGTAAACTTAATTTAGATTTAATAATTTTTTAAGTTTCATTTCATTATTCAGCTTTATTGTTTACAAATATTTGTTTCACCTAAAAGCAAACTTTAAAAGGTCTTCAACTGATAAAAGAAAAGTAATTTATGTAGCAAGAAAATCGTTTTTCACTTCTTTTTTTTTTATTCGTTTTGCTGGCGATGCTTTGTGTACAGATCAGTATCAGCGTCTATTAAAAACTGCAGAGTAAACAGCTTGCAGCGATTTACAAATAATGAATTACAAATTGGCAGCAGGAGTAGCAGGAGCAGCAGGAGCAGCAGGATATGCACCGGAGAACTGGCCCACAGCGAGTGTTGAAAATGCACTAGAAAAACGAAAATTTGTGTGTGTGTTTTTTTCTTTTATTTAGAATTTTTGGCTCGTTGCCAGCAATCAAACATATTTATTGCGCTTAAGCGCGTTGCCAATAATTTCTGCTTTGGCAGCTGTGAGACGATGCAGAAGTGGAGCATTTAGAGCCCGTTGTGGCACGTGCAGCAGGCGGAAATCACGTGGCTGGCATTTGTTGAAATGATTTAGGGCTGTTTATTATTTAGCCAAAGCAGCTGCCAGATAGTTTTTCTTTTCTTTTTTAAGTCAGCTTTGTGTTTTTTTTTTCTCTCTCTCTTTTCTTTTTATAAACTTCTGCCAGGCACTTACCCGGCTGACAGCTGTCTTTTATTACTGTCTGCTAGTTTGTCAAGCAATCAGAGCAAGTCCGTGAACGCGCGTTATTTAATATGGCAGCCATTGTGATTTCTCAACCGGTTCGATACTTTGAGTGTGAAAACTAATTAAAAAAAAGCGCTTAATTAAATTTATCGACAACAAAAGAAGCTGCCATGTGGCTTCCATTCCATTCTGACCAAGCATGCTTCTCTGGCTTCCAAAACTTTAATTAGCCAACACGAAACGAAAAAAAACTTGAAAAATTGATTTATATATAACAAAATTATATACTATAAATATTTCAAATATAACAATAATATTTACTACAAATATTTCAAATATACATATAGAATATTTTATAGAAATTTTCTTTAATTTAACAATAATTAATATTATAAAATAAAAAATATGGAATTGCCTGATAGCATAGCCTATTGACCCGATTATATATTATAAATTTGAATTATTGTCAAATCAAAAGTTTCTATTCGATAACTTTTTGTATGTATGAATAATAATAATAATAATATATGAATTTGTTTTATGAGAATAGTAAGAGTTTTTGACATTTCCTTTTGATCTCAGTTAATGTGATTTTTGTAACAATGGAAAGTTCATTAAATTAATATAAATATATTAAATAATAGAGATTTTAGAAATGACTATAAAAGGTAAATTCCTTTTCAATATTAAGCAATTACATTTAAATAAATTTTTTATTTTATTTATTTATAATATTTTTTTAATTACACTCTCTTTTCTAATCATTTTTCTAAGACTATTTAACTAACTAAAATTAATAAATTTATTAATAATTTATTATTTTAATAAAAGGCTATAAAAGGAAAATTTCTTTTCAATATTAATCAATTACATTTTCATAAATTTTTTTTTTTATTTATTTATTTTTTAATTACACTCTCTTTTTTTTCAACTGAAACTAAACAATTTATTAATATAGTTATGTTTCGATATCAAATCAAAAGTGTTCGCCTTTTTTTTATTTATTTAAAATTGTTTTTTATTCGAAATCGAAGCAAGCTTTGATTCTAAGCTTCAGTTTGAGTGTAAATATTAAAAATTTCTATATACTGCACATCCCAGTAACAACGTTGGCAAAATTCACATACATATTTTTAATATATATTAACATATATATGTATATTATATACATACATTTCTATAATTCGTAAGATTTCGAAAAAAAAAAACAAAACAAAACAAGAGCAATTAGATAAGATGTCCTTGGAGAACTTACAGAGGGCCGAAAATGCTGTGTCACCATCAGTTCCCAGCATACCCACACTTTCTTCATCCGAAATACTAGATAGAAATATAATCATATCAAACTATTGCGATACAGATGATGAGATGACAAATGTGCCAAATTCATGCGGCACTATCGAGGGCAATTCAAATGAGATCGAAGCATTTCGTTGTATTGTATGCAAAACGTTGCCCTTTACAACGCTCTATCAATGCCAATATCAGCACATTATCTGTGCCGGTTGCTATCAGATTCGTGTGCTGGACAAGATGCTGGGCACACAGCTGGGCACGTGTCCAATGTGCAATATACGCATCTATCGGCATGAGACAATTCGCAATGTAGATGGTGAACGTCAACTGTCTGAGCTGTTGGTCGCCTGTGAGGATTGTGGATTTAGTTTGCAGCGCCGATTTCTACAGATCCATTGTCAGACGGATTGTCCAAGGCGGCTGGTAATGTGCAAGTATCGTCGCATCGGCTGCAAGTGGAAGGGCGTACTGGGCGAGGCTGCGATACAGCATGAACAGAACTGTGAGTATCGAGAGAAACGAGGAGTGCAGCTGCTGGAGGAACTGCAGCAATTGCAAGCTGAACGCGATGCCAAACAGTGTTTGTTGGGCAAGATAATGAAATTGTTGCAATTGCCGCATATTACGGTGCGGCTGCTGCAGGTGTTGCCACAGGTGGAGGGTTTTCCGCGCAACAATTTCAAGGTCTGCAGCCTCTTTGAGGCGTTCAGCCAGAGCTGGTCCATTCAGCTCAAATGGCAAACGCCCAACGATATGGAGCCGGAGACGGCCGATCAACAAAACTGCACTTGTAGTCTGCTCTTTCAGCTCTGCCTCGAATCATCGGAGAATTGTCGCGGCTCATTGGGCCTCACCTACACCCTGGTCAGTGGCACATACTCGGAGGTGCGTTTCCAGCCAAATCTCTGTGAAAAATGTGATTTCTCACGTGAGAATTCTCTCGGTCCATTGACTCTGATCTATAAGAACTCTTGGCTGAATTGTGCAAAGCTGCTGAATGATCGTGGCTTCTATGGTCGTCTACTAATGGCTCGCATATAGCTCTTTCATATATACATATGTTATATATAAACTTATATGTATTTAGTTTATTTTAATATTGTCTTCATTTGTATGTGTGTATCCTAATGAGAGTCAATGGCATTGAAAGCTTCCTATATATAGGAAATGATAAAATGTAATTTATAAAATTAAATAACTTTACAAAAATCATAAAAAAAAAAAATGAACGCAGTTTTAGATATATATATATTTTTATTATTTTTATTTGTATTTAAATAATTGTTTATCAAATATGTTCAAATTTTGAATTTCATAAAGCACGAGCGTTGTTTTTTTTTCTGATCTTCAATCTATTATTTAAAAAAAAAATCATACTTTAAGTTTTTAAAATTATATATTTATATTTTTATTCTAATAGATTCCTAAGCTATATATTTTCTTGACAAATACTCATATCAAATAGCTAGCTAGCTAGCTAGCTAGTTATTCATGTAGCCTTTCTAACAATATGATCATATAAAATGATCGTACCATACAATGGTGAAGATATGACAGTGCGCTTTACATTTTCCTTGAAGGGTACATCTGCAACAGTGACTGGAATAAATTTGAGATCACCTTTGTATTTGAATATCAATGAAATGCCTAAATGCATAACATCATAATTGCTGGTATTATTGAAACAAATATTGCCGCTGTGCCAGTCATAGAAGCTCAAGTCAGTGCGTTTCGGTCGCAGCAGGACACGACCCTCAAATATCGCCTTCCAATTGGTGCAGCCGATCGATTGAAAGCTGCTAGCACGCAAACTGTTCTCGTAATCTATATAGCCCGATATATCAAATCCGTTGCGCTGTCGTTGCTGTAAAAATATTATGGTCTAACAAAAGAATTGCATTAGTAATATTTATAATTTATTTATGCATAAATATATAAATTTATTATTCAAAAATTCACCGATAATTTCTTCAGCATATTACACTTCTCTCGGTCTGCCAGAGCACATAATGCCGGATCATCACTAGTCTTATAACTGGAGAATAGCGCGAATTGCAAAACCGGATTCATTTGATCAAGAAGATTTTTCTTCAGCTCGTAAAATTCATCTTCTTCATAGATGGTGGCATTTGTGTGATAGCCGAGCTTAGTCACCTGATTTATTATTCTAGGGCCTCTCAAATATTTTTTTGCCTCTTTCCTTGTATTGTCATTCAAATATTCCTCATAGGTATTATAAGCCAATAGTCTATAGGCGGCTGAGAATGGCATTATTATAACTGTTCTATTTCTATATCTATATTTTTTATAATAGTTATTTTTTTTTTCTTCTTTATCTGCTATATTTATCTTTGTATTTCTTTTATATTATTTTTATTTATTTTTTTTTATTTTTTTTAAGATTTTCTTTGTTTGTATTTTGTATTTTGTGTGTTTTTGTTTTCGTGTTTGTGTTTGTGTCTGTTCAGTAGTTAGTGTGAAACTGAAATTTATTAATCTAATAGCTCTTAAGGTAAGTCTAGCCTACTATTTATAAAAATCGGGAAAATAAAGAAAAATTTCACAGTTTTTAAATTGTTAAATCCGCTAATGTTAAAATATTATGGCATATTTATTTATTCAACTTAATTATAAAAAACATATTTGTTATTTTAATTTTATTTGTAACTTTTATTAACTTGTATATATATATTTTTTTATTTAAAATAAAGTTGTTATAGTTGTAATTTTAATTTAATTTTTTTTTCATTTTTTTCCGAAATTTTAATTATATATTTAATCTTTATATTTTTTTAATACTTCATAAAACTAGAATTATTAGCATAACCTGAAATTTCTATTGTCTAATTAAAGCTGCGCTCACATTTATGCACACATTCACACGACTAGGGCACAGTGCCTGCCTATAAGTAAGTCAACACCCGGTACAAATGATGCTCGCCTTTGCCTGGCAGCATAAATTACGCGCATAAAATGAACATTAGATTCATATTTTAATGTGCACACATACACACACACACACACACACACCGACACTGGCACATGTGTAGACTCATATGCCATAAACAAAAGCAGGTTAACTGTAGCCCAACTCCTGGCAATGCGATAGCTACAAAAACAAAAAGAAGAAGGTTATGCCAAATAACCTGCAGCTATTACAAACACAAACAGCCACCCGCACACACACAGCTCGTTTGTAGGAGAGTGTGTGTGTGTGTGTGTGTGTGTATGTGTACCTATTTCCATTACAAATGAGCTTATTATGCGCCCGAGTCAGAAAGTCATTGCGACTTAAAAGGATTTGCATGTGATTAGCAGCACGAAATGTAAACAAAATTCTTACACCAAAAGACAAAAACCAACGTAAAATAAGAGATTTTTTAATTTTGTAATCAAGCGCCAATTAAATACTCTACCTTTGGCGATAAAGATATTTAAAAATACCAAAAATATTTTTAAAAAAAATTAAATATTAATATTTTGTACATAAAAAATACAATATTATCAACAAATAACAATTTTGTATTTATTAAAAAAAATACGTTATTCAATTAGCAAAATTTATAAAAACAAAATACAATCTAATTTTTCAAACTAAAAAAAAATGATGTAAAAATAATTTTGTAGTAAAAAAAATCGCAAAAATTGAATTACAAATTTGTTTTTATATAAGATTAAAAAAACTTTTTTAATTTAAAAAATATATATATTATAAAAAGTCAAATTTTATATAAAATCAAAATAGAAATTAGCAATGCATATATGTATAAATAACCAACAAAAAGTTTATTAATTAGTGAAATAATATAAATTTTAATATTATATATACAACTAATTTCAATTAAAATTGTAAATAATTTTTTTGTAGAAAATTACGTACTTTATTTATTATATTTATTTGTTTTCCTAAATTTTTACAAAAAAAAATGGTTTATTATATTTTTTATTATTATATATATTTTCTTCATTTAACAAAAAACAAATCAAATGATAAATTTGATATAAAATAAATTTTTCTCAGTAAATAAAAAAATATATATTTTTAAATATATTTAGAAATCTTTTAAAAAATAGTTCAGCAATTGTTCATTTGTATATTAATTTATTTTATTTTATTTAATATATATATTTATAAATATATATTTTTTCAAACGTTACAAAATTATTAATGTTGTTGAGATACCTCTCTTAGTAAATTCCCATCCAGTGACGATTTGTAAGCACTTGAGAAGTTGAGCAGCCGAATATTTAACACACACACACACACATATATATATACACTCTTTGTATGTTTGCTGGTATGCGTGAGTATTATTGTGTGTTTGTAGGTACTTGATATTTGTGTTCGTAATGCGTATTTGGCAAATTGCCTTTTGGCAAGGGGACGCATTAAAACAATGAACACATCATAATCATAATTTTTGTAGCCTAATTTTTTTGGGTTAAAGAGAAGAGTAGAGAATAAGAGGTCGAGTGTGTGTGTGTGTGTGTGTGTGTGTTGTGTGTGCGAGGGCAGACAGATTATTTAAGCATAATGTATATGGCTTGAATTATACTGGCACAGACTTAGGCTTAACCTGGCAATTGCAAATCGAAATTCTTAAACTCAAACACTCAATTCAACTCAACTCGATTTCGACTGACAGACGTGCTACCTTGACGCAGACTTTGAGTGGCGCCTTTCGCTTCAATTATCCTGCATAATGGAGACTTCTTTTGCATAAGCCATGAATATTTGCACACAAAAGCATCTCTGGGTAAATATAAAAGCGTCTTTGCATTTCAGCCAACTCAGCGACGACATCTAATTGAAGTTGACTCAAAAGTGTTGCCGATGGACAGGTGAAAAACTTAAGGAAATGAAAATATTCCATTTTATTTAAAGCTATGTTTTACTCAGCATCGAAATGCTTTTATACACAATTGATCAACAAACAAATAAATATATTAAAAAAATATTCATTTTACTTTATATATAAAAATTATATAAAATACGTTAATTTACAGATTAAAATATATGTATATTTAAAAAAAATTAAATACATATTTTTATATATTGTTTATCAAATATGTAGATATTTTTATATTTATAAAATAATTTATTATTTATAAAATAAAATACGTTAATTTACAGATTAAAATATATGTATATTTAAAAAAAATTAAATACATATTTTTATATATTTTTTATCAAATATGTAGATATTTTTATATTTATAGAGTTTATATTATATATATTATTTATATTATATATTATTCTAAATAGTTTTATAAATTTCAAATTATGCCATTACTTAACAATAAAAAAACGATACTAATATTAAAAAATAAAAAATGGTCTGTTTGTATTATTTTTGTTTGTTAATATATTGCTTTCATTTATTTAATTTCATATTTATAAAATTGAGGTTTATTATTTATATATTTTATTATATTAATAGTTTATTTTCTTTTATATATTTATTTATTTAATTTATTTTTTTATTTTTATTTTATTTTTTTTATACAGATTATTATTTTATATTTTATATTTTTCCCAACAAAATTCTTTGCTCTTTTAAAAAAATGTTATGCATATGTTATATAAATATATATATTTATATATATATAGTATATATATATTTTTACTTTAAGTATCTAGAACCTTTAGCTAAGCTGCTATACAAATACTTATTCAAGTTTTTTTTTTTTTTTATGAGTGTTTATTATTCTACTTATAATGACGTCAACTGTGCGCTGTCATATAACACAGCAATGACTTGCTTCACTGGGACAGCCACACACACATACACAAACACACCCCATACACATATGTTTGAAGTGAGCATTCGCTCAACCTTTTTGGGCAGACATCCATGAAAAAGCAAACAAGTCAAAAGCGAAAGACCAAATAAAAAAAAAAAAAAAAAAATATATATATATATATATATACATATATATATATATAAATCAAATATCCGAAAAAAAAAGAAATTGAGAAAAAAAAAACTCTGACAGACTCAGACTCAGCTCATGAATGCAGCCCATTGAATTGGCAGTTGGCATAAAAGACTAGACTCCCAAGTTTAGCCAAGTTTAAAAACCGAATAAGTAAATGTATGTGTGTGTGTATAGGAAAAATAAAATAAAATATATATCTGTGGGACTTGCTGGTGAAGTTTATATACGCTAAGTTGAAACTGATTAATTTTGTACAATTTTTATGACATATGTAGAAAAGGCAGAATAAAGTTAATATTAAGAAATAATAATAATAATAATAATAATAATAATAATAATAATAATAATAATAATAATAATAATAATAATAATAATAATAATAATAATAATAATTATAATAATAATAATAATAATAAATTAATCATTATAAAAAACTAGTGATACAATATGAACAGGTTTATTAAAGGATTTTCTATTAAATATTTATTCTTCATAAATTGAATTTAAATACAAAATAATAAAAAAAAATTTCTTTTTTGTATTTTTTAAAGTACATATATTATTTTTCTATTAAGTATTTGCTCTTCATAAATTTAAATTAAACACAAAATTTTTACAAAAGATGTTTCAAATAATTTAAAGTTTTATTTTTTATTTTATTAGTTTATTTATTTTTTATTTACAAAAAAAAAGTGTTTATTATGATACAAAGTCCAGCTACTCTCTAAATAGTGTATAAAAATTGCGAAGATAAAGAAATCGCAGCGCAAATAAAGGTGAAATGGCAATATATTGTAGATCAAGGAAAATAACAAAAAAAAAAAAAAAAAAACTGAAATAGGAATTGGGACTAACGATGACGTCAAAAAGTTTCTAATGCTAACTCACTGGGCATTCATATTGAGTCAACTTTGAAGCACACTTGCCACAATTTCCAAATCCAAATTGTAAGAGCACAATTTAAACCTAAGACAGATTTCAACTTCAAAGGGCCTGGCCTGGCGTCACTTAAATTAAGGATGTGTGCCACGTGGATAAGAGCCGACGGCTATTAGGCACAACACAGGAGACTAAACTGTGCATAAAACTCAATCAAGTCGAGACAAGCAACAGCACAACAACAATTACACACACGCACACACACACACACACACACGCATACACGCACACACACACACACATCAATACCCTTTACATAGCTCAACGCTCCGGCATTGTCCCTGCAGGCATGTCAGGCTCTAATGCCAACTCTGACACGCTTCGTATTCCCGCAGCTCAGGCGCTTCGCTTATAAAATAGGAATCAGCATGCAAGCAACGAGCAGCGAAAAAAAAAAAAAAACAAGAAAAAAAAAAAGAAGGATATTCCCTGCCTCCAGGCCGAAAATTTCACTGTTTTGGCAACACAAAGCAAAAAGAAGATCCAGCCAAATTGTATTAACCCGATGTATCGTGTGTTCCGTTGCATCTTTGGGCCCTTTTGCTGCTCGGGGCCTCAGCGACGCCTAAGCAAAGCACAACAACAACAAAATAAGATAAACTAAAAGACACAGGGAAAAACAAGGCAAAACAAGTCAAATAACTTAAGTAAATGTGCGAAAGGCCTCAAGAGCTAAACTCGAGTGTCTGCGCGCCCAGAAGCTCATGTTGTCCTCCTTAAATAAACATGTTAACTGCAGCGACTTATTCATTGAGTTCAGAAGGTCGGAATATTTATAAAGTACATATATATGTAAAGCACATATTTATGCATGGGCTTTTATAAATTATATCAATTAATATACCTACTCAATTATAGTTTTTTTTTATCGAAAAAATTTCAAAATGTTAATTCGTCATTTTAAACAAACAAAATATTCATTAAAAATTCTTAAAGTGTCTTTAAAGATTATTATCCTGATCATCATTTGCTGATAATTATAATTTAAGTTACCTAAATTAATATTAATAATTTAAATTTTATTTATATTAATAATTTGGCTATTAAATTTAAATGGCATTTTTTTACCAGTTATTATAATTCAGAAACCAACTTCCAGACTGCATCGTTATCATGATCTTTTGTTGAAAATTTCAGATTAAATAAAAATTTTTTAAAATTTAAAAATATAATCGCCAAGCTGCTTTAGCATATACGATTTTTCTTCGCTTCCATGTTTCATTATTAAAGTCTTCCATGCGGCTTAGATTATATAATTAAATGAAACTTCTCCAATTACATAAAATATTATATCTATATGTTGACTTTTGAGAAATAAATTTTGAATTTTTTAATATTATTTTTAGTACAAAAATATCTATGAATTTCAAATAAATATTATAGTTGTAAGAACAAGCCATTGATGAAATGGCTGAAATATATGCTTTATATTAACTCTTGGATTGTCTCATTTGATTGCTTGAGCTGAGAAATCGTTTTAAAGATGGCAAAATGTCTATGGAGAAACCGAAAGCAATTACACAGACTTGTTTGGCTTCGACCAACAAAGAGCGAGGAGCGAGCAATGAGCAAAACATGTTCATGTCCGGTGCAATAAACATTCATTACGTATGGCCGCATGCCGCAAACAGAGCCAGCCGGACAACAACATATTCCTACACAACCGAGGATGCTTTAGTTTTTATGGCACAGCTGCCACTTGGCAGCAGACAGTTAGAAAATCAGAGCAATATACACACACACACACATATATATATACACATACGCATACGTGGAGCATATCTTAAGAGTCATGTAACAAGGAGCAGTCACTGTGGGAATGTTGTTGAAATCGTCAGCCGTCCGTTACGTTCCGGAATTGAACAATAAAATAAATGATATTTGCTCAAGTGGCCGGGCTTCGGTTTTAAATTCAATAAAATTTTATGAAAATGCTGCGATTAAGTTGTATATATACAACTTGAAGCTGCTTGGCCACATGTGTGTGTGTGTGTGTACAAAAAAAAAGAAGAAAAAAAGGGTCAAGGCATTTGCCATATTGACTTTTATGACAACGGTCCGACTGGGCGTCAAATGAAAAACTATATAATCAGCGTTAAAAATGCAACAGCTGCTGCAACAATCCAAGTAAAACGGTAAGAAAAAACGAAAAGTTGAATAAAAAACATATTTCAATCCCAGCCATGTTACGATATCGAAACGTGACAACGGTAAATGCCAAGCAATATACATATATATATATATATATATATATATATATATATATATATATATATACAGCTCGAACAAGAAGTGAAAAATGAAATTTCCTTTTCATCATAATTGGCACTCGCATTGCTCGGCTTTCATTCCAGAAAACGAATTATGTCCTTTTTTTTTTATTGCCAGCTCATTGGGCCAATTCAATTGTGAACTGAACAATAATGGCCTAAAGCTCATTCATCGAACTTTAATTAATCTGTTTAAGGTAGCAAATTTAAAAGAATTACTTAACATTTATTTACGCATGCCAAATTACTGGCCAAAGGCATTCCAGAAAAGAATTTCTATTAAAATGTCAATTAAGAAATTAAGTTTGAATTTCTTTTGCACAAATTTTAGAGAAATGCATACTTTAAAAATTAATTGCATTATTATGAATTATAGAAAAAAATCTAAGTTATATAAATAATTAATTTATAAAATTTTAGCCAAAAAGATTATTCCAACTAAATTATTTTATTATTTGATTTGTTTAACAGCTATTTAACTCTTTATTTTCTTTAAAATAAAAAAAAATGTTTAAATTTAATTAAAAATAAAAAAGTTATACATGCATTTCAAAAATCAATTTTAGTAATATCCTCAAAACATTAAATTTAAATGTAATTTTTTGTATACAAAAATAAAAATTATATAAAAATTAACAAAAATAATTAAACAAAAATTTGATTTTTAAATTCATATTAAAAAAAGATAAATATTTTATAATTATTATATTTATTTTAATTATAAATATATATATTTAAAATTATTACTTAAAAACAAAAATACTAAAAACATCTAAAACCTTTGAAAATGTGAAAATTTTATATTTTTAACAAGCAATTCATTTTTAAATGTAGAGAAAAAAAAACTGTCTTAACTATGATGTCCAACATATAAATAAAAACCAAATTTGATTGAATTCAACTTTTTATAATACACCTAACATACTTTAATTATATATTTATATATGTATGTGTATATTTTTTTTTCAACATTTGATTGCATGACAGAACGCGGAACGACTCCAATTTTTGTCTCTTTTCTCTTTTTTGTCCAAGACGCAACTACAAATTGTTTTTGCTTTATGCGAAACTGTAATTAAAAATCATTTTTATTTATCGCATTTGTGTGATTTTATTTAATTATTTTTTTCCTCACGTTTTGTTCGGGGTTTTTGTTTCTTTTAACTCATTTTTATTTTTATTTTTTTTTTAAGCGTGTAACAAATGCTCTGCAATAATTTTGGTCTGCCACGGCAAGTGTGACATTTATTACAAACATTTTGCAAGGTGCCCGAACTCTTCGATTCGTACACCGATGGTTGCTAATAAATTAGCTCGCATTTAAAATGGAAAATTGGCTATGGCAAACATATGTGCGCGCTGGCAACGTACAGAGCCGTCTGGTCCCGGCAAACATAAATCATTCAAGGTGATTTAAGAGCGTTTTCAATAAATGCTTTCAGTGTGTGTTTCACAAAGCGTTAAAAAAAAACAAAACAAATAATCTTAAAATATACATATATATTAAAAAAAAAATAATAATAATGTTAATAAATATATAAAAAAAATATCCAGCATGCCTGAGGTAATTACTAAATTAATTATCTCAAATATATATTAATCAAAAACTACAGTATAAATAATATATATAAATCTTATAATATATATAATTAGCTAAAAGTGATAAGCTTAGCCTTTTGACCCAATAAAATTTAATTATTATATTAAAAATCAACTCATTCTCATTTTATTTATAATTATTATCAATTATTTTAAAACGTATCTAGCTTGCTGACGCCAATTGACGCTTAAAATAGTGATAAGAAATTATTAAATGAGATGAAAGCAGAGCTTGGATCAGTTTGAAATAAATTCTATAGTGAAGCAGTACGAAAATTCTAAACTCAATTCGAAATAGAAAAATACTTTAAGGTAAATCTTCTTACAATGGAAAGCTCAGTAATAATATTTACATATATTTTTATTTTATAAATAATAATGGAACTATAAACTTCAACCGCAATTGGGAGGAATACAAGACACAATTTGATTGATTTTTAATTATTTTCTATATTTCTTTTGATCGGATTTTATTATGGCTATCAAGAACGAGTTCTTTTGCTGTTTATATGAATTTTAAGTGTAACTTGAAATCCTTGAGTGCTTTATCGACGGACATCCTAGACAACAATAATATTTACCTAACAGGGGCGGGCGTATGGATGATATTGTAATCCATATGATATGGTAATACTACATGTTCACACAGCTAGCATAATGCGTGAACGATGCGCCGTGAACATATGCCAGATTTTAATAATCATAAAAGCAAACAGCAAGAAGACAACTCAGGCTGAGCAGCTACAGTTGGATGTGGCAAACGCTTACACACACACACACACACACACACACACACACGCTGGCATTAAAATTGGCGCAAAAACTTCAAACTGCAAAGGAAGCCGTGGCCAAAGTTGCTGCCGCACAAAAGTCATTGTTATGCATGACGTCGAGTGCCAAAGGCAAAGTCGGAGCTGAAGCCAAGTGGCAGCCACAGACATTTCCATAAATGGCAACAACAATGACAAACAAGGGCAATGCTCAACTGGATGATACCCTAACCTGGTACTTAAGTTGAGCTAACACTTAACTTATTATGTTTAACCTATCTTATTATGATTAATTATTATTATGATTATTATGATTAACTTTTAGACGTTTCCATATATTTATCTAAAAAAAATATTTTAAACGCACCTCTTACATACATATATTTATACAAATGCCTAAAGAGAAACTATATACTAAAATTTCGTAATCTATATCTATTTGTGCTAAAAATAATATTTTGAAAAAATCATAAAAAATTTGAAAAAAAATGATAACTTATTTATTTAATAATAATAATATAATTTAATTTTTAATATTTATTTAATTTTTCAAATCATTGAATTTTTTTCTGTGTATCATTTTCATATGTCTGTATATTTATTTATTATATATATATTTCATAGGTAAGTAGTTAAGTTAAATTTCTAATCTCTAGCTCTTCTATTTTATTTTTATTTTTAAATTTATTTATTATTATTTTTTTTATTTTTTTGTCATTATTATTATTTTTTTTTTTTTTTATTATTATTATTATTTTTTTTAGTTTACTTATATTGTATATTTATATTTAAGTTTCTAATGTATAACATTGCTTTTTTGTAATTTAAAAATTTTTTAGAATATATTTTATATAATTAAATTTTTTTTTTGTTTTTTGTTAAATAAAAATTTAAATCATTGTACATATATATAAAGTTTTGCTTTATATATTTTAAGTTAAAATTCTACAACTTTTTAACTGTTAATTTAAGAATTTTTGTAATGAATGTAGTACAACAGATTATAAACCAATATACCCCGTTTAGGAAATTTGCAAGTCGACTTTGTGGCAACCAGAAAAATATTAAAGATTCTTTCTCTCTCTTAAAACCATAATCTTATTGACGTGATAGGATTACACTTTGCTAAGTGAATTAATAAAGTGTGTGAGCATCGCATCGACTTGGCGACCAACTACTTAGGGCGACCACTCAATATGAGATGCACACAATATTATGGTTGAGAAAAGTGGGTGAAGGGAGCGGATGGCCGCTTGATGACTGCCGCCTGCCTCCTGCCGCCTGCCGCCTGCCGCCTGCCGCTTGGTTGCGTGTCCTGATTCTTGACAAACGCCAACTGGGATGAGCTGTGGCTGTGGGCGAAACTTTTGCCACGCTCAACTTTCTTTGGCAACATTATTAACATAATTTATCACGACAAAGTCCGCTAAGCAGCTCCTCAATAAGGTAACACTTTTTTCTTCCTCTTGTGCCCAAAAAGGTTTGCCAACAACCAAAAAAGGGAATCAAAAAAAAAAAAAAAAAAAAAAAGGAAAACTTTAACCAAAACATATTCATTACATAAGCATTACACGAGGCACTTCTTGGCCGCCTGTCAATGGCTCTTTCATTCAAAAGTTATATAAATATATATGTATGTATTATAGTAGTATATATATATATATAATTATGTCATGTCAGCCATGATTAATCATAGCTTGATTTGCCTGGCTCGCAAATGAATTGACATTCATCGAGACGTTAAAAGCATCAACAAAAACAAGAGAACAAAAAGAATTTCTTGCTTGGCCATGGCTCAAAATCCCTTCAGTCTGAATTGTGCTCCAGGGAGCAATTGTTGTGTGTGGCCAAAAGGAAGCTCTGATATTTAGCTTAATAATTTAGCCATGTTTTTTTTTTGCATATAATTATAGCTAACAATTATTTTGATATAATTTTAATATACCTAATATATAAATAAAATGAAATTGTATTCTAGTCAAATTAAACTTTTATATAATTTTTTAAATTATAAAAAAATAACTACAAGGCGATTTCTATTTTTAATATAGACAAAATTTAATGAAATAATTTGAATTGAATTAAACAAAAAATTAAATATTAATAATACGAAGAAAAAAAATCAGGTTGACTCAGGCAAAATTGAAATTATCAAGATAAAATTTTAAAATGATGTGATATATATTAAACAAATTTTTCAAACTAAAAAAAAAAGGAGAATTAAAAATAATTTTTTTAATATGTGAAATTATCAAGTTAGTTTTTCCTTAAGTAAAATTTTTTAAAATAAACATTTTCATTTATGTTTATCATACATTTGTAGTAAAAAATTTAATTTTTTTATATACATATATATTAATCTGGAAAAATTATATTACACAAAATTTCTTTATATATTCTGATTTGCAGATATCATACAAAATTTTGTTTATATAAAATTTTTTTGTTTTAAAAATTTAAAAATATAGTAAACAAAATTGTTGAATTTTTTATTTTTATATGAAGTCAAATATATAAATATAAATTAATAATAATGTAAATGAAAATTCAAATTTAATGGAATATTTTAGTATTGTGTATTTATATTTTCACATTTACATATACTAATTAAAGATCTGGTTTAAAAAAGGTTTTCAACGTTAATATAAAAATATTATTATTATAATACAATCATTATAATAATATAAATTCTTATTTCGTATATCAAGATTAAGTTTTCCAAGAGATTTTAGCGAGTTAAAGCGTATAAAACTAGGACATTTTGACCTTGAATAAAAGAGATACAGATAGAGAGAGAGAGAGAGAGAGAGAGAGAGAGAGAGAGAGAGAGAGAGAGAGAGCGAGAGAGAGAAAACTAAGCAATTACCATAAAAAACGTTGACAAAACTTGGCAGTTCCATTGCGAGCAGTCATAATTCGAAAAGTTTGCCCAGCATCCCAAAATTTTGGGTGTTTCTCGAGTATTTTTCTTTACTTTTCTTTTCTATTTGTTTTTTTTTTTTTTTTTGGCTATTAAAAAGTTTCGCTTTTCATTTCAATTGCTCGAGTGAAACTTGCTGCCGCTGAACAAATTACAAAACTAGTCGCATAAAATTCTTGCAGTTGCTCGCAATGGGCGTTAAAAGTGTTGGCCAAGACTTTGGCCATTGCTTGCTGCTGTTGGCCAGCAGTTGACAGTTGACAGTTCACAAGCTGTCAATAAATGTAAATTGTCAGCCAATTAGTTGGCAGTGCAAATCGCAGGAATGTTTATTAATTGGCCAATGACTAAAGATCGATGCAAAAAGTAGTGCCTAAGCAAAAAGCGAATGTAATCGACTGCCTAGATGCTCGCTCGCAAATGTATGCTAGGAAAATATTTTAATAATTAACATAATTGTTTACTAATTAATTTTATTTATTTATTTTTATATGTAGTCAACATAAATAAGCGAATGTAACCGACTCAATACAGGAATATTATAAGAATTATTTATTAATTAATATTTAATAATTTTTAAATATTTATTTTCATTCGAAATAATAATTTTAGTAGCAACAACTAAGCGTATACCCTACCAATCTACACTAAATGATGATTTCTCAGCCATTTTTATTTATTTTTATTGTTGTTGCTCTTAATTAATGCAAATTAGATAAATTTGGAATTTGGTTGGCTGCCGAGGCCTCTGCTCGGAAAAAAAATCCCCCATGCAAAATGAGTTTTTCATCAAGTCTAACAACTTAATTAGCTCATAAAAATGACGCCCCGAAGCTGTTAACCCGGCCAACGCTAGCCGCAACAGTACCAAGACCCACCAGTTCCACTCAACACCACACCGACCTCTCTGCTAACCGCTTTCTGCGTGCTGCGGCCACTTAAACGCAGCACAGATTGGCACCGAATCCGTACGGAAATGTTGGGGGCGCCAGGTCGTAGGTCACGGCATAGGCGCAAAGCTAATTAGTATTAAGTGCTCTGGCGGCACTTGAAACCACCCCCATATACAGCGGATTGTTGTTGTTGTTGTTGCTGTCGCTGTTTCCATTGTGGTTGTTGCGACGGAGTGCGCGTCGCCTCGGGTGTGGCAAAATATTTTTGTGTGTGCGGTCACTTGTGAAATTCCAGCAAAATGCTCGGCAAAGCAACAAAAACAACCAGAGCAAGAAGAGCAATGACAACGAAAAAGAAAAAAAAAATGAGCAAAAATAAACAGACAGCAAATCAAATCAGAGCAGAGCTTGAACGAAACGTGCATACGCTTTCCAGGCAACGGCACTTAATCACAACAGCATTGAAGACTAGAAACTCAGATCAATGCAGAGAGCAGAAAATTATTATATTACATACAAACATGTGTTTATATGTATGTACATATGTAGGTATGCAAATGATATAAGGACGTGATAATAATATATGTATAATTACTAATTACTCATTGAATAATTTGCAAATTATGAATATTAAATAGGTCGAACTTACTTTGACTTTATTTCGTCTTCTTCGCTCTGCTCACAATTGCTCCTTCAACTGATTTCGCTCCATTGTTGTCTAACAGCGCTTGTTGTCTGCATCGTTGCCTTCTCCGCTGTCCTCTTTCGTTAAATGCCTGTCATTTCGCCTTAAATCGCATTCTCTTTGTTGGCAAAAAAATGGCTGCTCTTAAGCTGCTATGTTCTCTCAACTATTATAGTAGCTTTGTCTTGATCGCCGCCGACATGCATATGTATGTATGTATGTATGCACATATGAGTTAGGCTTGTGGAATTCGCTCAGTTTTCAACTGTTATTTTATTTCAATTCGCCACATTTGCTGAGTGACTCCTTGCACTTGCCGTTTTTCGACATTTTCGTTAAATACCTCTCTCTCGCTCTCACTGGCTCTCCCAGCGACAAGCATTTGCTCAACAACTGAGAATTACGTTTAATAGCTTTGAAATGTTAATAAAGTAACTAAATGCAATATTATATTATGTATGTATAATTATATTATTGTAGACAGTGTGTTACCAAGTTCGTTAAAAAATTTTAGTATCCGTAGTTCGTTAGTTAAATGAAATGAATTGTGCAAAAGGCCTGTGGCACGGCGTGTACATATGTACATGCATGTTTGTATGTATGTATGTAGGTTTGTATTTATTCGCGATTTAGTGCTGTTTGAGTGCGTAATGATCCAGTGCCCAGTTCCGTTAGTCTAATTTTTGTGCTGCTCAGTTTGGGTTTTTTTTTTTTTTTGTTCTTGTTTTGACAGCATCACTTTTATTGGAATAAACAGTTATCAGATGGATTCGACGATGTTAAAAGGTCAGACGAAAGCTGTTTGATGTTTTTATTTGATATTTTTTTCTTTTCTTTCTTTTTTCAACTGTAAATACTGAGTGGCGCTGACACTTTTTGATAAGCAAATATGATGCTAATTTGGAGGGGAGGGTGAAATAAATATTAAGAGAGAAAATACCCTTCTATATCAGTGGATGATAAATATAAGGAAGAGGAATATCTAAATACATATGAAAATATGTACATACATACATACATACATATATATTTACTAATATAAAATTGAGTGGAACCTGTTTTAGCTTGATAGATTATACATATATTGAAATATATCTATACAAATATATTATACTATTATTATTAATATAATACAAATAATAATTTTAACCTTCAAAATGAAAAATAAAAATGAAAAATTCAGTAGAATAATAAAAAGGGAAAGAAAGTTTATTATGTTGTTACAAAATATTTATTCTAAATACAGATATAAAAAGTACATTAAATTAAATATAATAATTAAATAATAATTCGAAAATGCTTCTAATCTTAGAGATGAAAATTGAACTAAATGTATAAAATGCTCTTAATTATTGTATATAATTATATAATAAATATAAAAATTCGAAATTGTAATTTCTAATTTTCCAAAACTGCAACTTTTAAATTAAATAATATACTAATAATATTATATCTAATGTTTAATATCCAATCTTTTTCAAATTGGATTTCCACCAGCCCCGCCCACTGAGCGACCTTCATTTAAGTTGGAATTTAACAGGCACTTAGATCAATCCGCAAACAAGTCAATTATCTTATTAGAATCCATTTACACCTCCTGCTTCTGCTCCTGCTCCTGCTCCTGCTGCTGCCTCTAGCTCAGTGTGCTGCCCCTAGCTGATCCGCTGGCTCACGTATCCGGCCATGGCTAGCTGTCACGTAACGCTTTACTTCAGCTCAACTCATTTCCGCAGCTCACATGACTTTATGCAATAACAGCCAAAATAAAATTATCTTATCAGCCAGTTCAGGAGCAGCAAAGTTCTGCGTGTCCTGCCTCTGTCTCTTCTTCTTCTTGTGCGTTTCTCTCTATGTGTGTGTGTGTTTTGGGCTAATTTTATTGCATAAAACTTGTGCTTATTGCGCAATGTCCTTGTCCTGTGTCCAGCTAAAAATTGCACGTCCTGGTCATACAATGCGAACGTGACCGCTTGGCCATGTTGTACCAATGCCAACTGACCGGTTTATAAGGCCCCACCTCGGCTCCCTAAACATGATGTCCTGCGGTCCTTACACTCACCCATACACGTTCCCATATAATGTGCACGACTTAGAGCCAAACAACAACAACAACAACAACAACAACAACGCGATACTGACAGCAGCCAAATGACAGTTATTCATGGTAATTTTGTTCTACAATATTTGTGAGTAGGAGAACTCGAATCTAGCTAGTCGAGGGCCTGGCTATTTAAGTTCATTTGCTGCGCTACGATATGCATCGCAAATATGGTTATTGTTGAACAGACAAAGAGAGAGAGAGAGAGAGAGAGAGAGAGAGAGAGAGAGAGAGAGAGAGAGGGAGAGAAAAGGAGAACTGCAAGAAATATAATATTCTTAGTTAAACAAAAAATTAAAAAAAAAAAAAAAAATATATATATATATATATATATATATATTTAAAATATAAATAATAATATAACAAATTGTAAATTCTCTTCTTCTTTTAAAGTATTTATCTGATTTTTTATGATATTTGTTATTTATTTATTAATTTTTGTATTTAGTTATATTTTTTTTTATTTATTTATTTATTATTATTATTATTTTATTTATTTTTATTTTTTTTTTGCTTTTTTATTTATTAAAATGATGTACATTTACTTTAAATTAACTTATTTATTTTTTAACTTTAGCTTCAAAATATATAATAAATTTGTCGAATTATTTTATAGTTATATATTTGTTTTTTAATATTTAATTTTTTATTTTAATTATTCAACTTTCAAAATTATAGATATTACATATAAAAACAAAATAATAAAATATAAATTATGTAATATATAATAATGTAATTATTATTAATTTGGTTTTAGTTGTTCAGACTTGGTAATAAAATTAAATATTTAAAATATTTGAATAAATTTAATTATTTATTACATTTTACTTAATTTGTTGAAAAGAAATTTGTGAGGGTTAAATTATATATTATTCATTATATTATTATTATTATTTCATATTATTAATTATATTATTTGATATTCAAATTCTTTATTATATATTTTATTTAATTATTATATATATTTTTTTAATTAGTTCACTCTCTATTATATTCTAGAGTCATGTTTTATTTTGCCTATGCCTTAACATACTACACTCTCTCTGTCACCTCTACGATGATAATCATATTATGTATGGCTATAGCAAGGGAAGATTGAAGGAAGAGCCGGGAACTTGAGCCTGTTTGAGGCGAATGTGTCACGTCTGCTTTTTGCAATGAAATGACAACACGACGAGTACAACAAATATAAATGCAAATATACATTTTGCGGTAAGCATTTGTAGCTCGTTACACTCGTACATAAACACACAAACACAGACACACACACACACACATACACAAATTGTAGTTGTGGCATGTTCTTCGTTTCATATTCGTTGATGTCTAGCAAGGCGGAAGTGTTGATTTTCATTAAATGGCATCAGTTCAATTGGAAAAATATTGTTGTGCGTGTATGGGAGAGAAGATATATATATATATATATATGTGTGTGTGTGTGTGTGTGTGTGTATTTATTTGGTTGTTTATATATTGCGTTTGACTTATTAAATTAGCCTGGTTCACTGACCATGCTTTCGTTGATTGCCTCTCGAAGAGTTTGTCTCTGTATCGCAAACTAAGTCAAACGAAAATATGTTGATAATATTTTAATTCGCTTCAGTAACTGTCATTTGCATTTGTGCATTGAAAATTATCAAATCTATTAATAATAATTATTGATTTATTTATTTGAATAAATTCTTTACGGATAAAATTCCAATGAATATTTAAGTAAGAGATTAATGACAAAAAAAATTCAATTCAATTTATAAAACTTAATTAGGACATATTACATAGTAATATATGAGGTTGGCTTAAAAAGTATCAAAAACTTGTTTCAATTTCTCAATCTGAATCAGCTTCTTATTCGCATTTTCGCTCTGAGTTTGGCTCAGCCTCAGCTTCGGCTTCTGCTTCGGCTACTGCTTCGTATTTTCGCTCTGGCTCTACACTTGTCTCGGCTTCTGCTTCGGATTTTCGCTCTGGCTCTGGCTCTGGCTCAGGCTCAGCCTCGGCAGAGGCAGAGGCAGAGGCAAAATCTGAGTCTGAGCTGAGGCTAGATCCAATGACAGCCAAGGCAGAGTCAGAGGCAGAGGCAGAGGTAGAGGCAGAGGCAGAGGCAGACGCAGAGGCAGAGGCATAGGCAGAGGAAAAATCTGAGTCTGAGCTCAAGCTAGAGACAGAGGCAGAAGCAAAGTCTGAATCTGAGCTGAGGCTAGATCCAATGACAGCCAAGCCAGAGGCAGAGGCAGAGGCAGAGGCAGAGGCAGAGGCAGGAGGCAGAGGCAAAATCTAAGTCTGAGCTGAGGCTAGAGCCAATGGCAGCAAAGCTAGAGGCAGAGGCAGAGGCAGAGGCAGAGGCAGAGGCAGAGGCAGAGGCAGAGGCTGCCAAGCCAGAAGCAGAGGCAAAATCTGAGTATGACTCTGGCTCAGCTTCGGCTACTGCTTCGGCTTTTCCCTCTGACTCTGACTCTGGCTCAGCTTCGGCTTCAGACTATGGCTCTGGTTCTGTATTTGCTTCGGCTTCTGCTTCGGATTTTCGCTCTGGCTCTGGCTTAGCCTCTGCCTCGGCCTTTGCTTCGGCTTTAGACTCTGGCGTAGCCTGCTTTAGCCTCGGCTTGTGCTTCGGATTTTCGACAGACTCTGGCGCAGGCTCAGCATCGGCTACTGCTTCGGATTCACCCTCTGACTCTGGCTCATCATCAGCTTCGGGTTCTGCTTCGGCTACCGCTTCGGATATTCGCTCTGACTCTGGCTCAGCGTCAGCTTCGGCTACTGCTTCGGATTTTCGCTCAGACTCTAGCTCAGACTCAGCCGCCGGCTTCTGCTTCAGATTCTCTAAACTGGCTCTGACTCTGATCAAGTATGTATATAAGTACGTTATGTGGTTGCCACGGCCCATATTACATGCAAATGCATTATATCCTGATTTTCCATTTTCAATCCGTTTAGCTAGCAGCTGCGGCTGTTAGTTTTTGAATTTTCGCAACTTCAAAAATACAAATATAGCAACATAATAAGTTGAATAAGTATATATAAGTAAGTAAACCACATATAAGACCATTCATAGTACGGCTCAGCTGGCAACTTTTAGCAGCAGCAGCTGCTGCTTCAGCTATAGATAAGCGAACTGAATGATAAGTTGAAGCTTTCTGGTCATCTAGAGCCACATAAGATGCATAGAAAATAGAAATTGCAATTCAACGAAATACGGCTCAAGTTTTTGACACACACACACACACATAGATGGGGCGAAAGAAAGCGCATAGATAGTTACGTACAGTTGTCACAAAAAGTATGCGCACACAATTGCCAAATGCTGGCCAAAGGGAAAATATGAAAATTTATAAGCAAAACGAAATGAAATTTAAAACCAAATGCAAACACACACACATACACACATTGTCATTGTGTGTGTGCGTGTGTGTGTGTGTATTCAGATTATAGTGTAAATATTTTAACATTACAATATGGCTAGTGCAAGCATGCTTGTGCGCTTGTGTATATTTGCTTAAGTGTTTGCACAAATTTTACTATTCATATGATATGCTCAATAGCCGGCCGAGCATTCGGAATGGGGGGGAGGGGCAGAGGAAAAGGTATTGTTGGTAGCATTTGGGCTAGTTTATTTGTTTGTTCTGTGGCATTCCATTCGCAGTTAATTTGTTAAAATTTCACTTTATAAATAATATTTGCTAAATTTGTTTGCCCAACAACAATAACTGTTGGCAGTTGGCAAACGGCCTTATGGGCTTATGGCATCTTCTCTCTCTCTCTCTCTCTCTCTCTTTCTCTGGCACAAGTTTTCCAATTTGCATAGCTTCCGCTGTTGTTGCAGCTTGGTTGCTTGCTTGCCATAAATATGCAAAGGCTTTTCAGCCTCTTGTCTATGGAAATGAGTGAAGTAAATATATGCGTTTACTTTTCTCATCTGCCCATCTTTTACTTCCTCTACATCGTCTTTTATTACTACGACTTCTTCTTCGTCTTCTTCATCTTGATATTTAGTGTGTCGCACATGAATTAAAAATTTAGTCTAGGGAAATTTGTGATCTGTAAACTTGTTTAAGAATAACTTTGCAAGTGAAATGGAAGAACTATCATACCCTGAGACCATTGGTAATATGATTATATATGTGAATAAAATATATAATATATATAGAGTTGATAAGGCTGATGAACTGACTCATTCTAGCCATGTCCTTTAGTATTTTCTATATCATTTTTTCCATCACTTTCTCTATCAGTGTTTAGTATTTTCCATTTCATTTATTCTAAATAATTTTATTTTATTTATTTATTTTTTAAATTCTATTTTATTCCCTTTAAAATAAAATTAAATTAGCTTCTGAATTAATTCAGAAAATATTTTTTTTTAATTGTATAAAAAATGTAAAACAAAAATTCAATTGTGAATATCTCGTAACCAAAGTTAAAAATACTTTTTGTGTAAGCAATTTAAAGGATTTTCCTAATGGAAAAATTTATATATTTATTTATTATTACATTGTAAATTGGCTGAAACAAAAATTGCTTTAAAAGTCCTGAGGTATATATATAAAAAAAAAAAAAAAAAAAAAACAATTACTTATTTTCCTGAGAATAACGAATTCTACAATATGTGAGTAGAGATAGACTATCCACATCGCATTTAATTCGTATTACTAACCCTCATATAGATCCAATAAAATTGTTAAATTTTGTTTATAAATGGCCTTAAGAATTATTTATTAGTCGAATATTATTTTCAATTTTTAGCATACATTTTTAAAACGGCAAAAAGCGAAATTGTTGGATATTAAATTATTTTTCTACTTGAAAAAACTTATACTCGCATTTCCACAAAGTTTATCAATATTTATTATTTTTTATTTGATAACTCGTCGAAAATTGCATAAGCTAAATTTCAAAGATTCCCATGTTGGTTCCATGAATTTGTGTATAATTTGTTTATTATAATGAATAATTTTTTATAATGAATATAATGTATAATTTGTTATAATGAATAATTGTTGAATTAACAAAAATTTGGCTGCAGCAGAGAGAGGAAAAAATAAATAAAATAATTTAGTGTTTTTCTTAAATTAATTAAATTTTGTTTTAAATGCAGAACTATTTTTAAAGTAGTATTAATTATTCAAACACAAGAAAAAAAAAAAAAAAAAAAAAAAAACAATGTGTGCAGGCAGCGGAGCAATATATAATATATTGAAAATATTTAATTGAGATCGCAAACAAACAGATCACAAAAAATGAATTGTAATTGCATGTAATCCAAATATTCAGCTGTACTTTTCTTTCCGTTGTTTTATTATTATTTTATTTTTTTTTTTATTTTATTTTTATTTTATTTTATTTTATTTTTGTTTTATTGTCTTTGTGGTTCACTTGTAGATTTGATTGTTGTTCTTGGATATCTTGCTTTATATCCAAATTTTCATATATATATTTTTTTTCTTCTAGCTTGAGTAGAATTGTGTACGAAATTTAGATGTCATAATTTTTTGTTTACATATACATATATGCAACATGGTTTAAGTGCATTCCAATCCAAATGGATGCCGAACTCGGAATGTGTGAAATTGCAGCAAATTTGTTATTATTATTATTATTATTATTTTTGATTTAGTTTCTGTTTTTTTTTTTGTTTTTGTTTGTTTTTGGTTTAGTTTCATCATTGTCGAAAAATAATTTGGACCGATCGAACACGAATAAACTCATACGCATTGCACTCAATTATAATGGCTATCTGGTAATGGTGCCGCTTCAGGTTGTATCTGATCGACGCCATCAATAAATATCATAATCACACCCAGCACCGGACGAAGATTCTCGGGCATATGCTCATTATCTCCGCCTAGAATGACCACGCACGGCTTCCCAGTGATCACAATGGGCAGCAGACGTGTCACATATTGCGGCAGACGATGCAGATTGATGCGACGCATCTCCAGCGTGGCCAGACCCTCGGGCCAGCTATCCTCGTAGCAGCAATCCATTAGCACATTGATCAGATGCATCGGACAGCCGCTGGAGCGCAAACCCTCGCGCACCATCAGATGCATGGGCGTGTCCGGCGTTGAGACAAGATTGCCCCAGGTGCGTACCGTGGCCACTGGCAGACCGCGTCCCCAGCGCATCAGCGAGTAGCGATCCAGCTGTTCGCCCACATTGCGTATCACTGGATTTGTGGAACGCAATGCAGCCACATAATATTGCACCAGCTCCAATTCACGTCGATGTTCGCTCAGACGTCGCTCCTGATTGCTTTGGATGGTTCGTAGCTCGCATATCTCGTTGATCTGATCCTGCAACTGTCCCCTTAGCTCGAACACACAATTGTGACGGCTCAGCTCGTCCTTGGGCACACGCATGCCACACCCCTTGTGGCACATGACCACAACCTTGGGATTATTCTGGCAGCTGGTCACATGACTGCGAAACTCCCCCAAGGGCATCAAAGCCGCACAACCGTTGCTAGCAAAACTGCATTTGATTCTCAAACGTCCCAGCATATTGCGCATGAGACGAGAAACGGGAATCAAATGGATCGGCAATAGATCTGAACGATCAACTGGACAAATCTGCTTCTCCTGGATCCATTTCTCGATGCAATAGCGACAGAATGCATGCTCACATGTTGACGATTGCAATGGCTCCTCCAGCACATCGGCACAGATGGGACAGAGCAGCTCCTCATCGACATGGCCAATAATTAAACCCTGATCGTAGCCCATAATTGTTAGGTTGGTTCAGAATTACTAACGCTAAACGCAACAAAACGAATGGAATTTATATACATACATATACATACATATGTATTATAATAAATTTAGGTTGACCAACGCTTACACTTACCCTTAGCAGGTGTATATTACCGACAGAAGCCGAAAAATTGGATTTTTTTTTTCATAAATTTCGTTACGAAATATGAGAGTTGCGTCGCAGCCGGCAGTTGAGTTGATCTGTGCTGAATTTTTCCAAAAATTCCACGAGAATCTCAAACAAATTTGACAGTTAATGCTAGTTCGAATGTCAATTGACATATGCGCCGGTAAGAAAGCATTAGATGTATTCCTTAATGTAAACATCAAATGTGATGTTGAAAATAAATGAAATTTATTGAATTTCGATTAGCAGTTTTTTTATATAATAAATGCTGATTGCATAATAATGAATATATATTATTAATTATAATAAGAAATCATAAATAATTGACATATGCGCCGGTAAGAGAGCATTAGATGTATTCCTTAATGTAAACATCAAATGTGATGTTCAAAATAAATAAAATTTATTGAATTTCGATTAGCAGTTTTTTTATATAATAAATGCTGATTGCATAATAATGAAGATATATTATTAATTATAATAATAAATCATAAATAAATCTTTTATATTATTATTAATTTGTTTGCATTTTATTGAATTCATATTTTATTATTAAAATTATTAATTATTATTACTCTTAATATTAAAATTTCATATTTATATTTTACACATATTAATTTATACTAATTTATTTATATATATATTTTTATACTCTGTTCCCTTTTATATATAAGTCATTAATTTTTTTTTATTATTATAAATTATCCATTTGCATAAAATTAATTTTTTTTTTAATTAATTTAATTAATTTTTTTTTATTATTATAAATTATATATTTGCATAAAATTACTATTAATATTAAAATTTTATATATATTTTACAACAAATTAATTTATAATAATAAATAATAAATTAAACATTTAAATTCTATTTATAGATATATTTCTTTATATTTAAATTATTTATTTTATTATTTTAAATTATATGTTTACATAAAATTATTATTAATATTAAAATTTCATATATATTTTACACGGATTTATAATAATAAATAGTAAATTAAACATTTAAATTCTATTTATAGATATATATTTTTATATATAAATTATTTATTATATTATTTTAAATTACAAGTTTACATACAATTTCTACTAATATTAAAATTTTATATATTTTTTTAAAATAATATATTCACGTTCTTTTTCATAATATATTTATTTGCAAAAATACTTTTTTAGCTCAAAAAGTTGCGATAACTTTCGTAAATTCAAAAGGCGAATCAATGATTGATTTTTTATTCAAATCAGGGATGCTCAACGTAATTTATCGATATGTTGTATTCTTGCTTCGATAACAAAAAAAAAGAAAAGAAAAACAGCTTTTTAAAATTTCACAATCAAACTGTTTCAGATATTTGGTAAGACAGCTAAAGCTAAACATTTTCGAAATTTCCAAATGAATCAAAATTTTTGAGTCTCTACTGTGGCATTACCCTAACGTTTCGAATCGAAATTTATGAAAAAATCGTATATTTCTATCTGCAAGATCGAGTGGTAATCACACAGCAACAATCGAGAGCTACAAGAATAAATAGATATTTAGTAATAGCGATTAATAATAATCAGAAGCAGAATCAATAATGGGCTATGATCTGGCATTAATTGTTGGCCATGTCGATGAGGAGCTCCTCTGTCCCATCTGTGCCGATGTGCTGGAGGAGCCAATGCAGTCGTCCAGCTGTGAGCATGCCTTCTGTCGTATCTGCATCGAGAAATGGATGCAAGAGAAGCAAATTTGTCCAGTGGATCGTTCAGATCTATTGCCGATCCATTTAGTTCCCGTCTCCCGTCTCATGCGCAATATGCTGTCACGTCTGAAGATCAAATGCTGTTTCGCCGACAATGGTTGCACATCGCTGATGCCCTTGGAGGAGTATCGCAGTCATGTGGCCAACTGCCAGAACAATCCCAAGGTTGTGGTCCTCTGCAATAAGGGCTGCGGCATGCGTGTGCCCAAGGACGAGCTGAGCCGTCACAATTGTGTGTTCGAGCTGCGCCAGCAATTGCAGGATCATATCAATGCGATACCTGAACTACGCGACATGCAGGCCCATCAGGAGCGGCGATTGGGCGAGCATCGACGCGAGCTGGAGCTGCTGCAGTATTATATAGCGACACTAAGAGCCACAAATCCAGTTATTCGCACGGTTGGCGATCAGCTGGATCGTTATGCCCTAATGCGTTGGGGTCGCGGCCTGCCATTGGCCTCGGTTCGCACTTGGGGCAGCCTCATCTCCACGCCGGACATGCCCATGCGGCTGATGGTGCGCGAGGGACTGCGTGCCAGTGGCTGTCCGATGCATCTAATGGAGATCCTGCTCGATTGCTGCCACGAGGATAGCTGGCCCGAGGGATTGACCACGCTGGAGATGCGGCGCATGAATCTGCACCGATTGGCCCAATATGTGACGCGTCTGCTGCCCATTGTGATCACTGGGAAGCCGTGCGTGGTCATTCTAGGTGGAGATAATGCGCATATGCCCGAGAATCTTCGTCCGGTGCTGGGTGTGATTATGATATTTGTTGATGGCGTCGATGAGACACATCCGGAGCCAACCCCATTGCCAGATAGCGATTACCTTTAAGTGCAAATTTAACAAGTTAACCCATGTTCGATCTGTCCAAATTACATTTGAATTACAAAATATAATAATTAGTTGGCATTGATTTGATCTGCTTACCATTATTGCATTTCGAATATTACATTTATGTATTAATTACTTTCTTAATGTTTAATATTCCCTATGAGTGCGCGTATTGTTTTTAAGAGTTTCTGTGCTTTTCTAACCATCTGGCAACTCTGCCAGAGACCAGCTTGATTTTAGTGTTTACTAACGTCACAATTAAACAAATTAGTCAACACTAACGCTAATATTAAATAACGATAAGATGCTTTATTCAATTAATTGTTGTATAAAAATTTATAAATATAAATATATTAAAAATAAATCTAATTAAATATATAAATGTATAAATATAAATATATAACAAATAAATTTTAATATATACAAATATTTCTTTTCTATGCAATAAAATATTTAAAATTTTTTTTAATTTCATTACAATTTATTGAAAAACTATAAAATACAAAAATATATATAAAACTAAAAAAAATAAAATTAGAATAAAATAATACTTATTAAAAAACTAAAATATACAAAAATATATAGAAAACTAAAAAAAAATAAAACTAGAATAAAATAATATTTATTAAAAAATCAACACAAAATATTTTTAACTGCTTTTCTTTTGTTTATTTAAAAAAGAAGATTTCTAAAAATATTGAGGAATCAGAATTTAATTTTTTCTTATATATATATATATATTTTTTTATTTTTATTTTGGAGTCTTTTCAATGCACAAATATTGGTTAGGTAAAGCAATTTATATATTGAAATAAAAATATCTCTTTGTCATATAATATTATTAATTAATACAATAATCTTACACTAATAATTATTTTATTATTTCAATATATATTTGAATAGTTTCATTTGCAAGTTGACTTCAATTATGCGACAATTAGCAGAGTTAACGCTGCGTATGCGTAATATTTCATGCAAATTAAGTTGTGAAGTACATTCTGAAGAAGAAGCGCTGTGAGAAGGGCTCAATTTTCGCTTGACAGTGAATTGAGCAGAAGAAACTTGTAATGAAAATGTGAAAAGTTGGCGCTTCAGTTAGCGGCAGTTGGCGACACCATTTGCTAAAGTTTCACAAATTGCACTCGCAATTGGAATTATTTTTATGGTCATGCAGCAAGTTGTGCGCTCAACCAAGTTGCAAATTGAAATTGAGCCCTTAAATTAAATATATATATATATATATATATTTTAATATATATAGCTTATATATATATATATATATATATATATGTATTTCAATGAATGCAGCTCCAGGCAAAGTTTCGTATTTTAATTACAAATTATGTTTGGATAATTGCGAATTGACTGTGAGTAAATCGAACTAATCTGATATTTAGCAGTTTGAATTAATTCATTAATTTATTGTAAATTTATATTTACCAAATTATTAAATAAAGTTATTTATTAGTTAAAGAATTTTTGCAAAAGAAAAAAAATTTAGTTATTAATCATAAAATTCATGAAAGTCTCTTAGCTAAATTAATTTAATTAATTTATCTTAATATACTGAGCTTGGCATTTAATCTTTTTAGGCATTTATCAAAATATTTTTGCGTCTGCTATTGATATTCGAGGCTTGAAATTTGGAACTTGAACTCCTGTTACCCTTGTCCATAAAACTAGCTAAGAGACTTTGCTTCTTTTTGTTATAGTTTTTGGTTGCGTTTCTTCGAGTTGAAATATTCGTGTGATGCTCTTTTAGTGAACATCGTTTAGGAAGCAATACGTTTGACACTCGCACAATGAAGATCAGTAAGTGAGCAGATATCATAAAATTCAGGCATTCTCTTAGCCAGCACAAGGCTCGATGCATGCCAAATAACATCTCGCTTTATTTAACTCAACTAAAAGGTCAGGGAAAACCAGAGTATAAAAATTAACGATTTCTGTCCGACTGCGAAGGAGTTCGTTGAGGAATCGATAAAATCTATTGCTCACTGAGTCTTTTTTTTTCAAACGGTGAGTAAATGACATTTATTTGCAGACATTTAGAAATGCTTAATAAATTTTTGTGAGCTATGTCACATTGAAAGGTAAACCTAGCTAACAAAGCTAAAAAAAATCTCTATTTAAATATTATGTATATATTCAAGAGAATTATTTATTGAAATATTTTTAATACCATAAAATGCAAAAAAAAAAAAAAAAATAAATAAATAAATAAATTGCATACAAGAATAATTTGAAAATTCTAAAAAAAAATATATTAAACTATTTAGTTAGACAGGCCGTGATAGATTTAAAAGGTTTCCAATGCCAGACAGTATGTCACTGTGGCCCACGCATATTTTTAATCTAGCATTCTCAAACCAAGTATATATACCAAATTTCAAGAAGAAGATAGTAAGACACAAAAAAAACCAATATACTCTTGCACAAAACCAATATACACTTGTCTCCTTAGAGAACAGAGAGTATAATAATATCCACGAAGAAGAAGAAGAACGGATGATTGCTTGTATACAGCAAATTAGTGTCAAATTAAATTCGAGTTTTTGTCAACTAAATAAATGGAAAAGCCCCATCTGAAGCTTTTAGCTAAATTGATTAAACAAAGGCCAACGGCAGCAACTAACTGGGCGACTAATATAATAATATTTCTGATCAAAATAGATGCTTAAATATGCTGCAAAGGATGCCGAGACTCGGACGTCTATTGATGTCTGATGTCCACTTGGTCAGGGGACAGGACAAAAACATAAGGGCAATGTAACAAAAGCCAAAACTTAATTAATATTTACATGAACACTTAAGACGAGTAGAGCAGCAGAGCAAGAGAGAGCATGAGAGAGCATAAGAGAGAGAGAGAGAAAAGAGTCTGATTGGATGCAGGTGCTTTTCGCTGAGTGTCTGCCAATAGTTGTTGCTATTGTTGTTATTATTATCATCTTTGGTCTGACTTGTTTGCATATGCCTGAGGCAATGGAATCGTGTGGCACCCAGAAAACGCATCCTAGTGGCATGCCAGCTAGAAATCAATTCGCATTGTTAACCCATGATTGGATATTATTGATTCAATTTGCTGCCACACTGTCGATACATGTTTTATGCATGCCATCGTCTGGCTCGTTCGCTCTCACTCTTTGTGTGTGTGTGTGTGTGTGTGTGTGTGTTGATAATGTCTGAGTGTATCGATAATAGGAAACATGCACGCTTGCTCAACAACACCAGCAGCTAATACAGCAAACCTGCTGCAACGACAGCGGCACCTGCACACAAGAAAACCCACTCAGTGGGCTCGATTTGACTCTTGGCGTTGTTTAATTTATGCATGAAGTGCACATGACTTCCACGCACTGTGGAGTGAAGTCGAAGATTTCGATATCAAAAAAAAAAAAAATGGGACAGTATTAATTTTAAGCACAAGTTTAAAATATAAATATAATAAAAAAATATAAAAAACAAATAAAAAATATTTTGATATTTATTTTTATTATTTTATTATTTACAAAACAAAAATTAAATAAAAAATACATATTTTTTATATAATTTTTGTTTTGTAAATAATAAAATAATAAAAATAAATATCAAAATATTTATTTTATTTAATTTTTTGTTTTAAATTTTTTTTTATTTATTTTATTATATTTATATTTTAAACTTTGATATTTATTTTTATTATTTTATTATTAAAAAAAATTTAAAAACATTTTTTTTATTTATTTATATTATTTTATTACTAAATAATATATGCAAATCAATGAAACATAATTTCTTCTATTTATAAAATAATTTTAATAATAATACTATGCTTTGTGGTTCGGTTTAATAGAGTGTAATGGAAATAATAAGTGAATTGTCAATTACATTGTCTTATCAAATGTTTGCTTATATAATTAATTTCAACTTTCAATTACATTTTCAATATCCGAATTTGTAAACAGAATATCTTAGTCAGATCTGCTTTACAGAATATTCCAATATAACATAATTACAAGAAATTCAGTTAAAGTCGCCGTTGGTTTTATAATGACAGAGCTTGTTATTTATTATTTTTATTATTTTTTAAAATTATTTTTATATTATTTCTTTAATTTTTATTATTTTATTTATTTTAATTTTCTATTGTATTTCTTATTATTTATTTTTTATTTAGTTTGATTTTTTAATCGACCGACCTTGCTATTTATAATTTTATTTTTAATTATTGTTATTTTTATTTTTTTATTTATATTTTTATTTTCATATATTTTTTATTGTATTTTTTATTATTTATTTTTCAATTATATATTATTACTTTGATTTGTTCTTTTTAGACTCTATAGTAAATTTTCGTTTAATTAGTGAATTTTCCTGAAAGTTAGCATTAGTTTAGTTGGTCTAATTACTGTTATATTAACAGTATTCCAAGTTTATCTAATTCTCCAACAATTCAGAAGAAGTAATTTGTTCATTTTAAGCATTTAAGTAATCAGCTCTTGATTTCTTTTGGATAAATATTATTTAGAAATTATTAGATAATTTAAATTAAATTTGATTTTTATTTCATTCTCAGTGGTAACAAGATTTTTTATTTTTTTATATTTTATTATTTTATTCAGAATTCTTAATTTATTGTATCTTTTTCTGTCTCTCTTATAAAACATTAATAATTTTGAAAGTATTTTTTTAATAATTTTAAAATAAAAAATAAAAACAATAATAATATAAATGCGAATTATTATAATTAAATAAATATTAGTTATTATAAATATTATTCTATTTCATTTTATTATTTATTATTTAATGAAAAACTGAATTTTGTTTATAATAAATTTCTTATACTCTAACATAAACCAAAATTACAGAAAATAATATTCTAATTATTTAAGCAAACATTTCTACATATTGTAAAAATATTTGATCAATGCTGCACAACAATAGTTCAATTGTTGTTGTCGTGTCTGTGATGCAAGTGAAGCAAGTGCTGCGGTCATCAATATCGCTAGCTTTGGAAATTTGCAATATTATTTGTTGTAGTTGGCAATGCATTGTGGCATTTGGCTTTGTTGTTGTCGTCGTTGACAATGGCAATGATAACAATGGCAGCCCACACATGTTGCTAATAGTACCATGCAGCATCGCCTACATCTGTGCAACATGCCATGCCACTGCATGCTGTGCCACCTTCCTTATGCCACATACCACCTGCTGCCACATGCCACTTGAGCACATTGTTTTTGCCATCTGAAGTGTTTGACGTTTCCTGTTGCTTCGCCAGCCAGTCGACGCTGTGTGTACAATTGATTTGCCGAACATTTCCACAATTATGGCTTGCCTTCATTGATTTGTGCCACTAATCACCGTTGCATAAATCACGTAGCTGCTCAGCAAACATCAGACATTGCCGATTGCAAAGGGCCCAGCGACAATGCCAGACTGTTGGCTGTTGACACTTTAAGTAGATTGGCTGTTTAAAGACTAGATTAGTTTAGTCAATTGGAGAAAAGAGAATCAGCAGTGGGATGCATTAAACTGTATATAATAAAAAGAAAATTCAATGAAATTATATATTATCGAAGTATATCGTCGAAGCTGTCCAAATTCACAAACAGCTAGAAAAATATTATTTTAAATAAAATATTAAATATTACGAAATGTCATTTTTTAAATGAATATTTTTTTAAATGAACATAATTTGTAATAATAAAAAATATACATAAAATCAATTATAAAATTGATTTATTTCAATAGTAAATTAAGCAAAACAAAGAAAAAATATTAATAATAATTAAAAATATAATGATTTTTTTTATTGAAAAAAAAAAAATATATATATATAAATGTATATATATATATATATTTATATTTATATATTTATATTTATATCAAAAATATCTATTTGATTAAAAAATAAATAATAATAATAATAATAATAATAATAACAATAATAATAATAATAATAATAATAATAATATTAATAATAATAATAATTATAATAATAATAATAATAACAAAAATAATAATAAAACAAACAAAGAAAAAATATTAATATAATTAATAGTGAAGCACTTAAATCAATGATTTTGTTATTGAAAAAAATATATATTTGTTACAAATATATCAATTTGATTACAAAAAAAAATAATAATAATAATAATCATAATAAATAAAAATATTTTTGTATAAATTAATTATTTTTTGCCATTTTAATAATTATTTATAATTATTTAAATAAATTATTTTTTTAACTTGATTTCATTATTAATAATACAAATAAAAAATAGATTTTTTTAATTTTCCCCCCTTGAAATTAATCAAAATAAATTATAGATAAAAGTAAAAAATAATAATTCATAATTTTTTATTTCTTGATGATATTGTTAGGTAAAATTTGCTTTATATTTTTTTTTATATATTTTATTTATATGGAAAATTTAGAGGCAAGCTTTAACTAGAGGATGACTCACAAAAAAAGAGAAAAAAAAATTATAGTAAAAATAATTTTATTGCGTTGACTTAATTTTTTGACTTTCAACTAAAATATTAATACCTAAAACAAGTTTCAATATTTTGCTTGTCAACAATATATTTCTCATATTTTACTTTAATGTTTATCTCAAGTAAAAGTAAAAAATAAAAGGAACAAGAATACGCATCTTCGCACACAGTCACAAATTAAACGCAAATCGTTTATTTCCTATGCCAAACCAATTGACATATTTTATTGTGAGCGTGTGTGTGTGAGTGTGTGGCCTAAATTGGTTTAACGGTGTTTTTAACCCGATTTATGTACCTGTTCAGCTACTCGAAGCAACGCTGCGGCCCAGCACAGAAAAGTAATAAAAACTTAATGGCAAATATTAAGTACACATTAAACTGATTTATTTGAGTGTGGGTTATGTCCGCACAAAACGTTGCACAGATTTATTTTTATATGAGTTTGAAGAGAGTTTTTTTGTCTTCCCCCCCATCAGCAAACAAATGATATATAGAATATTCGATGTGTGTAAAGAAGAGAGAGAGGGAGAGAGAGAGAGAGTGATCGAATGAGATGGGTGTAGATAATTGTTACTAAAGAAGAAGCTTTGATTATTTAAAGCAAATATTTTGATTGCAAATATAAAAAATAAAGATTTATAAATTATATAAATTATTATATATTAATAAAATCAGAAAAAATAAAAATAAAATAAGTGGAATGAAGATAATGTGAATAATAATAATCTTTCATGATGTCTTCATTCCTTACTGGAAAACTTATGAATTGTACTCAGTTGATTGGAGGATTATTATTTTTTTTTTTTTTTATTATTGGAGATGTGTAAAGAATTAATTAAAACTATTTTTTTTTAAATCACATATATGTAATATAATTTAAAATTCAAAAAGCTTAGCATATTTGAAATTTGTTTGTGAAAATATTTTTTAATTTAAAAATTATATTTATTGTATTATTTACAAATATAATTTTAAATTTAAAAAATAATATCATATCATTAATTCTTTTTTTATATTAATTGTTATTCATTAGAATTTTTTGTATAAATCTATTTTTAATATATGGATATATTTATTTGCTTATTTTATAATTTCATTAAACGAAATTTTAATATGTAATATATATATTTATTTTTATTTCTAATTTTTTTATATTATTATTTTTGTTTGACGATTAAAAACTAAAACCTTTTTGCTTAAAATGTATTTTACTTTGCATTCATTAATCATTTAAATTCAATTAACTGCATATCCAGCCATAAATTCTTAATAATAGCCGCTTTAATTTGTCAATTGGCCAACCTTTTGCTAATGCTCGCACTTTAACTGCATTTCGGGCTAAAATCAATTTGTGTTGAGGTAAAAAAAAAAAAAAACAAGTTAAGAGCAGCAAAGCTTTGCATAAACGAGCCGTAAGGCAAATGTAACAAAACTCTGGCCAGAACAGTTCAGAGTGCCAGAATAAAGAGAGAGAGAGAGAGAGAAGCAGAGAGGGAGACAGAGAGAAATGGACATCGTCTGTGTGTGTTGCAGCTGTGCTAAGTACATGGCCAGCTTTTGGTAGCTGTTTCGGCCATATAAATGAGTTCAGTTATATTGTTGTCTCACATTTTGTTTGTTTTTGCTAAGCAGCTTGGCTTAAATTTTCGTTTTTCTTAACCCAAAATTTTTTATTTTTATTTTGTATTTGTTGAGCTCTTGAATTTTGGCAGCAATTTGCGCTTTTAATGCAATCAGCTTTGTTGCGAGTGTGTGTGTGTAGCTGCTAATGCGCTTTTAGCAAAAGACACACACACACACACACAGTGCCACGCCCACATGCCCAGAAATCAATTGACACTTGGCACTTGGGCGCTATTATGCAGCAGCAGCAGTAGAAAAAGGCAACCCTCAATATCCCATTCCGTCCACTTAACACTTTTTTATGCGCTTGCAATTTACGCCAATTGTGGATAACAAAAAAAAAAAAAAAAAAGGAAAAGGTGGAAGGAAGAAGAAGCAGCACCAAGAATTGGCTACGAAAATAAGGCGAAAAGCAGACGTAGAAAGACGTTGAAGAAGAGGAAAAGTGCAACTTTCATTTAATGCCCGCACTTTCGGGTGTCGTTTCTTACAGCTAAATGACAATCCACACACAGCCAGCTCTTAAGACACCAAGATGCAGCAGCAGGAGCAGGAGCAGGAGCTGCAGCAGGAGCAGCAGCAGCAGGAGCAGTAAGAGAGGGGGACGATGCAAGCAGAAGGTTACAGAGCTTTGCAGTCAAAGAGGATTTGTTAGCGAATGCTTTGCTGCATTTCGTTTCGATTTAGAGAATTGGCTCACACAAATAACACGATTGACAGCTCCCAGGCATTTGCTTTTGCATCTCAGCTTAAATGCAAACAGAAACAGATACTTGTTTATCCAATTATTGAACTCTACTTTAGCTATACTCGTGTATTTCATGCTAAACAAACATGTGCAAATAATAATTCAGTTAATGGAAATACGGATAAAATGCTGATTTTGAAGATATTAAATTTCAAATAATAATAAAAAAGAAATATATATATATATATATAGATGTTTCTTTTTATATAAACTTCTTACTTTGAATAGGTAATTTTTTAGTAACAGAAAATAAATAAAATAAAATATTAAAAAATAAATATTATTTATGCAATATTTCCCAATTACCTTAATATTTGCTAGGATATATAAAAACAATCATGTTCCATTTTTTTGTAATACAAAAATTAATTTACTTTAAAAATTATTGATAATACGATTTATATATATATATATATATATATATAAAACGAAATATATTTTAAATACGAAAATAATAATAATTATATAATTATTATGAAAACAATTATGAAAATAATAATAATTAAATAATTATTAAATAATTATTATTATTTAATAATAATTAAATAATTATTATTATTTTCATATTTAATATATATTTCGTTTTATATATATTGCTCACATTTATTTCTTAAGCTTTTCTCTACCTTTAGTGTCTTTCACCCACAATTCGAGAGAAAACTGAGAGAGCAATCAATTCCAGCGGTTCTTTTACGAACTTGTTCGTGATTCGACAGGCCCCTTTTTTTACGCTCTGGTTTTTCGTCGACATTTTGAGAGTATGCAACCGAGCTCTCTCTTTGCTAAGCAGATCAAGAGATAACGTGAATCGAGCGTGTGCAGCTGAATGAAGAATGAAGAAGAATGAAGATCGTTGGCATCGATATTTTAACGAACTTAGACGACTGTCAATCGTATCGCTCTCTAAACGATGTTCGGGCAAAGAGCATCAAGGCGCTCAACCGAAAAGAAACGAAGTCGCTTACTCAGAGAGCGAGTGCGTGTGACTATGAGTTTTCGTTTGATCTCCATGAGCAGAGCGTGAAGGTTCATTAGTATTAGTTAAGCTACAGTTAAGAAATATTATTTTTAAATTTATAATTTCACTCAAATGATAAACCGAGATACTACTCATAATGAGCAAAAAATATTAATAAAAATTGGAATTTGTACATAATTAAAATATTTTAATTTAGAATTGTAATAAAAATTGAATTATTTTGTATTACAAAAAATTTAATGTAATGAGAATTAAAATATGAATAAATAGATAAAAATTTATACGAAATGATTTCTAAAATTTTGAAATAAATTATAAAAATATTTTTAAAAATACATATTAAAATGCATAATAGAAATTTAAAATTTATATTTATATTTAGAAACTTTAAGGGCATAATAAAAATTGCATATTTATATTTATATTTAGAAACATTTAGAGTGAAGTTAAAATTTTTTATAATTAATATTCTCTTAAATCTTGTTTAATGATTTATATATGTTAAGTATTTATATTTTAATATAAATATTTAATTTTTTATATATTTATATATAAAAGTTTTTCCCACTTGTATTTTGTATACATTTCGAGTTTATTTATTCACAAATGGGCTAAACTTTAAATATCTCTTGTTAATGCGCTTTCAAATGGATTTGAAATAAACACCCAAATATATACAAAAACACACACACACACACACACACATATGTACATGCTCAGCTAGACCCACACACAAGTCTTAAATGTTTATCAACGTGGGTCAGTTTCACTCAGTTTGACCTTTTGCATTTGGCTCTGCCGTCACATAATCCTCAAGCTGTGACGTTTGTCAACGTTTTTGGTTGCCATCATCATCGTCATCGTCGTCGTCATCAACACGAAACCTTTTTCCGCTGCTGCTGTTGAAAAATGATGGGCAACAGAACGGGGCTTAAACTGTTGCCGCATGCCGTATGGCCCAGCAGACATTCAGGCCCTTAAAGATTTGGTCAAATTTATGATAAATATGATATATGATCTAGATATACATAGAAAAAAAAAAAAAACAAAAAAAAAATATATATATATATATATATATAAAAGAAATTTATACAAATTTTTTGTTCATATTTATTTCTAAATTTTCTTATAGAAAAAACTGGTTAATAAGCTCAACTAAATAAATATGTATAAATATACATATATTTAAATATATATCTATATATATATATGTATATAATTTATTTAAGTTCTCAGCTTAGCTTTGGTCATTTGTGTAGCCCTTGGCCTTACGTTCTTTTATTTTATTTTATTTTATTTTTTTTACAGCTATGTTTATCTAAATGCTGCCAGGAGCCAACGTTGCGTATGTGGAATAATTTTATTGTGGTTGACCGTTTTGCCACTTGCTGTTGCCGTTGCTGTTGCTGTTGCCGGTTTTGACATTTACTTGGCACAAAGAGCCAGACAACAACAATAACCAAAAGTTTTGTGTGCTTTTGCAGATAAGCCAATTTATGCAGTTTTTTTTTTTTTTTTTTTTTTTTGTGTAGTTCTTTTTTATTTTTTAGAGTCTGCGTGTTAATTTGACTACGTGAAGAGTGGCTTAGCTGTTGAAAGCTGACGTGGTTAATAGCAAAACTGAAGAGCTGATATTTGAATAGGGTTTCAGGTAGTTGAGACAGAACACAAAATGGAAAGTTTGTTAAAGTGCAAAAATGGCGTTGATGTTGCTTTTAAAATGATGTCTAAGTGGCATGCGGGATTCAATAAGAATGTTTTTTTTTATAGATACACAATGAATGGGGCAGCAGATAAAAGAGAGTAGATAGATAGATAGTAACTGGAGAATATTGTTTATAAAATATTAGCTAATCACATTAGATAATTATCTAATTTACTATGCTCAAGTAATATTTACGCCATAAAAAAAATAATAATAATTAGCTTTAAATACATAAATTGTGATTGTTATATTTGAAATACAATTGAAATTCTATTTATTGTTATAAGATTAGATAGATTAATAAATAAATAAATTGATATAATAAAATTATAATAATATTATTATTATTATATTAATATTAAAATTAGATTTTTTTATTATGAATTTATTTTAAATTCGATTTATTGTTATTAGATAAGATCAATTAATAAATAAATAAATTGATAAATGTACGCTGACAAGTAGATAGATATTAAAATGATAGAGGATGTTAATTATTCCTATTTATTATTTATTTAACTTTTTTAACCTTCTCTCAAGAAATTCATCTTTTAGTCATAGAAAACTTGAATGAACTGATTAAAAATTTATTTAAATAACTAAAAGATTTTAGCACTTTATAAGATAAATTTTACATTTATATTTAAAATATTTATAAATTTATCAAAAATATTTATTTATAAAATAAAAAAACTTTTGCTGTCAAAAATTATGCTTAAGTGAAAAAATTTCACTTGTGTTTCATATAAAACTATGTAAAATATTTTTATTTCAACGTCCCCATTTACTTGATTTAATTACAATAAATTATTGTATTTAATATGAATTTATTTAATATGAATTTAATTTACAGTTAATATTTACTTCAAATCTATAAACAATCATTAAATTAAAAGCTTAAGTTATTTGAGGCTTTTGCGCTTCATTTAAAAAGTCTTTATAAATTTCTGTACGATTTCCACTATTTATCTCTTAATTACTCTTCGTTTTTCATAACGGCAATGTAAAGCCTTCTGCCGTTAGAAGCCGCTAGCAGCTGAAGCCAAAAGGCAACCAATCAACTTTGTCGGTGCCGCGTGCTTAGCGCCCAGCGCGCCTATCAACGCACTAAGCAACTAAACCAAACACTTGACAGCCTCACGGCCACTCGCCTCGAGTCGCTCAGCCACTATTCAGGCACGCACACTCATTCATACACTAACACAGAGTCAGACACACGCAAACACATTCGCACAGGGATTCATTTCGAATATGAAATGAACACTTCCAGTGGTCGCTCTTCGTTGCATGCTCTTGCACAAACCGTTTCGAAATTCGAAAAATGCCGAATGTGAGCCGAACAGTGAACGAATTGGAGCGAAGCGTTGAGCTCGGGTCAGACGTTCCACCAATCGAGTCAACGCCATTGGCATTTAGTCGTACATCGGTTGTCCTTCTGTGCGGATGGTGTTCGGTGTTCAGTATACGCGCCGTTTAACCAAAAAAATACTAAACTGACTAGCTGTATAAGCGCGCGCGTTTTACCGTTACATTGTGCATTTTTGACGTGTTTTGTATGTGCTTACCATTTACCGCTGACAAACGATTCTGACACGAAATGTTGTTCGTCGCGTTGTTTTTACTGTTATCGCCATCGTCGTTGTCATTGTCGTCAGTGTTGTCATTGTCAATTGCCAGCTACTGGCAGCCCTCTTCACAAAAGTTCTGAACGCATCAAGTGAAAGTTTTGCCCACCGTTAGTTCCCCCACTCGCGGCCGGGCATAGCAATTGCAGCAGACTCGTTGTACCGGCTATACCGTTAATCAACTTCACCAGCAGCGTGTATGTGTGTTTCATGTGCTTAATTTGATGTAATTAGTATGTATTTCTCTCTCCCTCTCTGTCCCTATCTCTGTCTCAGTCTCAGTTGAAGAATCCCATTTGTTTACTGACTGACGATGTTTGTTTGTTTTCGTTGGAAAGTTGATTTAGAAGAGATTAAGATTAGAAGATTAAATTTCTAATGAATGCAACATTAATAATTCGGCATAAAAATGAGATTATAATTAATACATTAAATATAATTTAATGTAGAAGGAATGAAAATAAAGTATGTACACATATACATCAATTAGAGATATAATAATATATATTTTATAAAATATATATATCGCTGAAGTTCTATAAAAATAAAAACAGTTAGTTGCTTCAACAAGTGACGATTGTGCTTAACACTTGAACAGTATTTTAAGACTCTAATTGATCACCAGATAAAATGAAGATCGCAATCGTACAAAATTTATCGTTCCAGGTTGAAGCATTTTGTTCTAATATATTAAAAAAAAATAAATAAATAAATAATATACTACTTGGAAAAAAATTATATATTTCATTATTCTTATTTATTTGTTTTTCATTTGTTCTCCTCCTTTTAAGACTCAAATCTATATTTTTTATATACAATTTGTTCGATTTGTGTTCTAAGTTATTAACATTTTATTTTATTTATAAAATAATATCAAAACCTTTTTTATGATGTAATAAAAAATAAGAAAATTGTGTTACAATTTATCATTAAAAAAATTTGGAGAATCTATTAAAAATAGTTCTTGACGAAAAAAAAAAAATTTAAAAACAATTCATTGGATAAAATAGTTATTCAGAAAATTAACTTAATTTAAACAAATTGTGTTATATATCAAAATAATATAAATATCTATAAATGATCTGTTATAAAAAGAAAGTGTTAAAATTTAGAAATTAAAATTTAAATAATTTATAAATATTTATATTTTAATTATATATAAACTTTTAACATACCTCAGTGCGTTCGTTTTGTTAAAACAAGCTATTTCAGCGAAGTATGTTTTTTACTTATAGCTAAAATACAAACCTTTTGAAATTTTAAAACAATATTATTTGTTATTTAGATCATTATTAAGCTGTTCAAATTTTGGAATTGCAATTACAATTTTAAAAACCTTTTTTTTTTTAATTAAAATATGAAAATTGGCTGATGAATTTCTAAAGTTTTTTTATATTAAACAACAATTTTTTTTCGTTTTCATACAAAATATTATACATTACTTCAATAATATTCAAGTGTACTTTAAAATTCTACGTTAATTGTTATAAATTCCAATGAAAAACTCTATATTTCATATTTCGTAATTATGCATTTCATTTCTATGCCAAATAAAATGCATTTCAATGCATATTTATATGTGTTTGCAAAACCCTAATTTGTTGGCAATTGTGCAAAAAGCCGCAGTGGTAAAAAAAAAGGGAAAAGGAAAAATAAAAAAAAAAAAATAAAAAAAAAATTCAACTGCAAATCCAGGCAATGCAACGAAATAAACTAAATGGCCATAAAAACCACTCTCAGGCGTCACGGGGTTAGTGGGAGTTGGTTAGTGCCAGACGGCAAGACTTGTAACCAGCAAAATAATTTGTTGCAATAAATATTTGAAAATCCAGTTAAGCGAAACATTTTCGTCACGCAGAGGCCACAACGACGACGGCAGCGGGCAACTAGCCAAGACAAGAACTTGGGACCCAGCAGCTAGATCCTTGTTTTGAGGAATTTTCCAGCGCACTCCAGCAGTGGCTTTCGCTCTGGATTTCCAGTATTGTTTTATTGCGTTATACTCTATGTGAAGGGAGCTTGTAAATATTGCCACAAAATGTGTGAAGCTGAAAAAGTGCAAGAATTTGAAATATTTATGCTTGATAAGTAGTTGTGGGGCAGTTTCAAAAGGTGATTCAACTAGCCGAGTCTAGAATACAGTAGAATAGTGAAAGGCTTGGCTTTTAAATTAAAAATTAAAAAAATACTTGGACCAAAATTGAATTGACATATATTATAAAAATCAATATTAAATATTCATTTATCTGAAGGAAATTTATCTCAGGTATTGAAAAAAAAAATAATAATAATAATATTAAATAAAATAGAAGAGACAGTTCTAAATTAATTGCCCTAGAACTGTAAATAAAAATCTATTTGACTTATTTATTATTTATTTATTTATTTATTTAATTTATTTATTTATTTAAACATTTTTTTTGTCGATATATTAATACAATAATATCTATATTTCTGTTTTTGAATGTTTTTGAAACATTTTTAGTACAAGATTGTTTAGATTTTTTTTTTATTTATGTTAATTTTAAATCGGGTTAAATATGTCTTTTTTAATAAAAAAAATGTTTTTGTGTATAAGAAATGTAATGAAAAATTTCGGTCTGTGGGAAAGATTTTATTTTTTATTTTTTGCTTTATACATTTTAATTTTGACTAACTAACTGTAATAAATTTTCTATATTTATGTTCTATTTGTAAAATATATTTAGTTTATAATAAAAAGTTCATTTTAAATATTAATATTATTTATGTAATTTTTAAACCAGTTTTTACTGTTTTCTATATATTTTGTATTTTGTTTAGATGTTAAAAATACTTTTTAAATAATGTATAATGGTTGGCATATATACTAATCAGTTAATTAATATTACACCTGCCTTCCATAAGCAATTCTAAGCCATCTAATTCGCCAGAGTATTGAATTTTCGTATATATTATATTTTCATTTTCTTGTTAATACTTTTTTCTGGTATTTTTTTTTTTATGCAGTCGCAGCTTTTTGCATGGCACCGCAGATTGTTGTTGCTGTTGCTATTGCTGCTGCCGTATTGCATTTTGTTGGCTGTTTCACCTGCGGTGCTGGGCCTTGGCGCCTCAGCCGCTTTTGTGTCTCTATCCCCACGCTTTAATATTAAAAGCGTTTAAAATTTTTTTTTGTACGTTTCGTCGCCATTGTTTATGTCTGCGTCCTCTTTTTTTTTATACCTACGTCAAGCCCAAGGGTCTTTTGTTTTCATACCCCGCATAAAAAATGCAATACTGACGGGTTTTACTTTAATGTGGAATATATGAAAATATTTTTAAAATTTCACTCATTTAATTTCTCTGTTAATATTTTGTTGTAATTAAGAAATAATTATTTAACTTAATTTTTAAGTTTATTTTATAGTATAGAGAATGATCAATTTATAGATATTTGTAGGTAAACTACATTTCATAAAACTGTGTTTTAAAAAAAGTAAACATTTTGCGAAATTTCTTTACTATAAAATTAATATTTAATAATGTACCTAGATAAGTAAATAATTATCAAGTTAATTTAATTTAATTTGAAATACGCTCATTATAAATGAATAAAACATATATTAATTAAATTAATTTAAAAATACTTTTTTAATAAAAATTTAGAAAATATAAAACTAAACAAAAAATGAAACCGATTTCGATAGACTTTGAATATTTTTCAAAATAATTAAATCTGCTATTTTTTTTTTAATATTCGAACTTGTTTCCGAATTTAATTTTAAATTCTTAAATCAGTTCGATATAATTTATATTTATTATTTTCTATTTATTTTAAATATTTTGATTTTGTGAATAAAATAATTAAATGTTAATGCGTTAGACTGTATATAATTTTTTGTTTATATTTATAACATTTTTTATTCTATAAATAATAATATATTTTTAATAAGTGACCCGTCGCCAGTTTATATTTTTATCAAACTGCTTTTGCCCATTAATTAATAAACTCTTTTTGGACGTCTCTCCATCTTGCCACCATTCAATATTTTTAAAAATTAAAGCTAGGGTATCTCTTAGTACATTAGTAAATATTCTTGAGGTTGCCAAAAATTTGTTATTGTTGCTGCTTTGGTTGTTGTTGTTGCTGCTTTTGTCAACGCTATGGGGAGCCACACTAACAAGCTTTGTTGTGTTCCGCCAGTCGTCCGTCCCTCCGTCCGACCGTCCGTCCTGTCGTCCTGCGTGCCTCGTGCTATTGCTGTTGCCTGTTGGCACATCGCCTTTGACTACAGTTTGCTCAATGTGCAACGTTTTACCAACTGTGCAACAACGTCGTCGACAACGCCCGCAGCGCCGGAAGCGGAAGTGTTACCATTGCCATTTTGTTGGCATTCGGGCGCGCTGCACTGCGCTGTGATGCGATGCGGTTCGCTTCGGTTTTGGCATTTTGGCTGCCGGCTGTCGTTTATCCCACTTGCTACAGTTGTTATTGTTGTTTGTTGCTTATAATATTCCTTTGGCTTTCCGCTTGTAAAATGCTGCCATGTTTGCAGCTGTCGCTTTTGCTGCCCGTTGGCTGTTTTCCCCACTCTCAGCGAATTTTTCGTTTTGGAGTTTTGGCTAGTGTTTTTCCTTTATTTTCTTTGCCTTTTTTGTTTTTGTTGCTTCTCTTGTGCTGCCAGCTGTCTGACAGGTGGTTTGCTCAACGTGTTTTGTGTTTACTTTGTGTAATCATTTCATTTGTCAAACTTGATTCGAGCTCTGTGCGAGCAAACACACAAAACATTCGTCGACAGTTTGACATCGCAAATTGAAGACAACTGAAATATGTCTTCAGGCAGTATTTTTTTTTCAGTTTTTTTGTATTCGTTTTCTATAGTTTTTTCTTTCGTTTTTAGCTTTTAAATCAACGGCAAACAATTAAAAGTTTTTCTTTATGTTTTTGCCAAGAAGTTGGCTGGATTTATGACTTCACATAAGTTGCACAAAAGCAACAAATTAGCAAAACTTTGGCGGATGAAATAATAAATTTATAGCAATATTTTTTCAAGGAATTTAAAAATTTATAAAAAATGTATTAAATTAATAAAAGTTTAAGAAAGAGTTATTATTAGCATAAAAACAAAAAAACTAAAAATGTATTTAAAAAAATATATTTTGACATTTTTAAAAGTTTATATTATTATTATAATAATAAATAATTTATAATATATAATAAATAAAACTCAAAAAATAAATTTAAATAAAACCAAATTTCTTTAACAGAAATATTAAAACACACACAAATTGCAATAAAATATTTTAGTTAAAATAAAATTAGTTTTTAATTTTATTTTCAATTTGATATGTGCTAAAAATATAAAATTTTGATTTTTTAAAATAATATTTTCATAAATCAGTTCATAAATTGACAATAAAAGTATTATACATTTTTCATAAAATATAATTAAATAAAAAATAAAAAAATCAATAAATAAAAGAATTTAAGAAAAAATTATTATTTTTATTTTCAATATTTACAACATTTTTTAATATAGGAATAATTTTATAGAGTTTATTTAGATTATTCTTTTGATAAATTCATAATAAAAGTAATATTACAAAATGTAAATTGAAATATACAAAAAAAAAAATATATATATATATAAAATTCAGGAAAAAATTTATTATTTTATTTTATTCTGAATATTTACATTTTTTAATATATAAATAATTTTATACAGTAAATTTTTAGATTTTGCTTTATACTATAAATCTTTATAATAAATGTGCCTAAAAATCTTTTTGTGGTAATTAAAGCAAAATATCTTCAATATGCTCTGCTATTCCTCTTAATAATCAATATCAATTTTTCTAATATCATAAAAAAAATCAATCACAATTTTAGTCGGATAAGTCTCTAAACTAAGCAGCAAGAAAACGAATATGATTTAAATACATACACGTACAACTACGCATGTAATTTATTATGCGAATTAAAACTTTCAGTAAATTCCCTTAGAATACCAAAAACATTTTCAAAGACTTTAAAGCGCTGTCCCCGCAGTTGCCGCAGCTGCCGCATTGTAACAGTGAAGGTTGAACAATCAAAGGCAAAGCACAAAATCAAATTACTGTCCAAATGCTGTCTAAGCATATTTCATTTAATTGTCTCAACTTAATCTAGACGGGCAACAACAAAGTTACCTCGCCGAGGTACCGCCGCACCAGCCGCACCAGCCGCGTGGCAAACGCGTCAAAACAACGCCTCAAAATCTACTTGGCCAACTCGACGACAGCCTAACTGTCCGTGCTCTCCCCTAAACTGAGTCCCCACTCATACCCCATTTCCTGTACAACAAAAACAAAACAAACAAACGTTGACAAAGTCTGAAAGCTACAGCCGAACGAACTATGTAGCAACAACAACAAAACAGAATAAGAGAAAGAATATTCCAACGAAATTCGAATACTCTAAAAGTGTTAGATGTTTTTTTTTTTTTTTGTAATTGAATTTCAGTTAAAGATAAATAAACATTTTTTTCTTTTTTTGGTTTGTTTATGAAGAACTTGTTTTTCTATTATATTTTATTAGTTATAAATTTTAAACTGCTTAAAAATTAGACAAATTTTAAATACTTTTATTTATTAGTCAAAGAAAAGGCATAAAATAATATTAAATTATTATTTTAAATTTTTTTTCATTTTATTTTTATTTTTTAAATAACTTGTTTTGTTTATTTAATATTAAATAAATAATAAAAAAATAAATTCACGAATAAATTTTAATTTTAATTATTATATTATTATTATATATTTTTCATTTAGTTTTCATTTAATTTTCTACAAATATTTTCAATAGGAATTAATTAAAAATATTTTATGTTCAGCAAGTTAATACTCAAGTTTCAACTAATCAAATTATAAATTTATAAAAATTTTTGTAGAACAAATATTTAATGATTGAAAATAACTTTTGCCTGATATCTGAATAGATAAGGTATATTTATATATGTATGTATATTTATATTTGTTTTCTAATATTTATTATGAATCTTCGTTTGCCATATTCAATTTATTTATAATTCTTTAAAATTATTTTTACATTCACTCAAGTGCAATCATATGGTCTGCCACGCGCTTAATCACATAATGTGAATACCCTTAGCTGGCGACAAGGGCAGAGCCAACATTTTTGACTTCAGCTCGCAAAACGCTACGCATCCGGGATCCGGTCCGATGGCGGCTGATAGACGGAAGGATAGGCAGGTGGGGTGGCTGGGCTCTATTGAAGACGCCTACATTTTCCACGTTTACCGTTAAGTGCTGGCAAACCCGCACGTCATCAGGCTCGACAACATCATGACGCTCAATTTCAATGGCACTGGTGTTGATTGCAATGTTGTTGTTGTCATCGTTGTTGTCGTCATTGTTGTTGTTGTTGTTGTTGTTGTTGTTGTTGTTGTTGTTGTTGTTGTTGTTGTTGTTGCCGATGATTACGCGCCATTTAAGTGATTAAAGGTGAAACTGTTTGGTGGGCTGGCTGCGCGTACAGCAAACCCAAATGCAATTCGAGCCGCATCTAATGCCGCAGCGTGCGTGCTGACTGCCCTACCACCTACACCCCTTTAACATAGAACACCCCCACAACCACCCTCCAACACCAACCTTAATCAAGTGTTCTCTGGCATTTTCGTGTACAATTTCGCCTATTGCCCATTTCAGAGATTTATCGCAAAAATGTTTGGACTCGTTGCACTACGACATGTACGGCCACGCCCCCCAGCCAAAGGGCATTTGGCTGGCATTGCTCTACACATTATCAACATCGTGGCCATAGTGCTCTTAATGATGACTGCCACGCCCACTCGTGCAGAGATACCTTCAAAGGGTAAGTACTTTGATAATTTAATGAGCTTGTTTCAATGGGCTTCTCAATGATTAATTGATTGAACGTTGTGTCTGAAAGAGAGTGAGAGAGAGAGAGAGACAGAGAGAGAATACAGAGAGAGAGAAAGAGAGAGAGAGAGAGAGCGTCTGAAAAGACGAAAGTCCGACACAGGGGGCATCCAGGGGCTGTTCAAGGGGAGATTATGATAGTAATACGAGTGCTTTTAATTAAGGCAGAGATATTGACTATATGTTAATACATATATATATATATATATATATATATATTAATTTCAATATATATATCATATTCAAATATATATGTACAAATATATATTGAATATTAAATAACAAATGCGCGAGTCGACAAAATAATTTTTATTTGAAAAAACAAAAAAATAATAATAATAGTAATAATAAATAAATAAGATAAAATACAATTATAAAAAAATAAATAAATAAATAACAAAATTTTAAAAATAAGATTCATTTGAATCGAAATAATAATTTTTATTTGAAAAAAAATAATAATAATAATAATAATAATAGTAATAATAAATAAATAAGATAAAATAAAATTAAATTTAAAAAAAAAAAAAAAACAAATAACTAAATAACAAAATTTTATGGAATAAAGTTTCAATAACATTGCTAAAAATTGATTAATTAAAACTATTAACTTTTTTAAATTAAATAAAATTAAAATTTTGTACTTAATATTTTTTTATATATATATTTCTGTTCAGGCGTTTTACCAAAATTCAGTGAATTAAATAATTTAACTGAAATTGCTAATATTTTAATATTTTTGGTCATTACATAAAACTTATTTAGAAAAAAAAAACATAATTATATTTTGAAAGAGGTTTGCATAAGATTTGAATAGGAGACAAATATTATTTATGTGTCTGTATAATACAATTTCTTAGATTTAAAAAAAAAGGCAAATAAAATCTGGAATTTAAATTAAATTTGTTTTCCAACATATATGCTTTAAGAAGTCCAAGAAATTAATATACAACTTTTGACTAAATAACTTTTTTCGAAAATGATTTTATTTTTTCAATAAATGAAAAGGAAATAAGCTTATTTTAAAAGATAAATGATAAATTAAATACAACAAATAATAAATAATTAATTTAAATAATAAATTACAAATATAAATATAACAAATAATAAATTATTTATGTAAAAAATAAATTATAAATTTAAATAATAAATAATAAATTTAAGTAATAAATTTAAATAATAAATTACTATTATATATGATTTTTGTATTAAATGAATTACAAAAAAAATAAATTTAAAATAATAAATAATAAAAATATTAGTAATAAATAACATTAAAATGAGATAACTCTAAAAACTTTCTACAGATATATGAAATCGGTGTTTGTAAATGAAAGTAAATTTAGATTTAATTAAAAAAAAAGGAAGTGTTTAGCTAAATTTTCACAATTCTCTTTCATTTTTGCAATGTCTTACTAGAATTATTCTATGTGAATATAATACTTTTTTTTTCAATAAAATCAGCCACACAAAAAATAAATGTGTAAATATTCTATTATTAGACACTATATAAATATTTAAAGTTTTATTAATTTTGTTTTACCTTTTATACATCTTTGTAATACAATTTGCACAATAAATATGCAACTATGCTAATAAAAAAATATTTGCATGCAGATGGGGAAAAGCATTTACGTCAGCCATTTGAACGCAATCAGTATAGCATATTGAGGAATTTCAATTGCCTTTGTCTGCACACACATGGCATAAATATTAAACGGGCCGACAGGACCTGAGCTAAAATTGCTAATATTAAAAATGTTATCACAATAATTCGTTACACGTCTTCAAACACTTTTTCGTAGCTTGTGTGAGTTTGAGGCTTTTTTCTATATTTGCATATTTGTTAAATTTATCTTTTGGTTGGCAAACAAGGCGTCTAGATCCTTCAGCATATTTCATGACATAATCAAATATGCTTTAAGCCATGGCCCACAACAACCCTTTTGATGTTCTCGAAATGAACTGTAGATAAAGGATGTGCTTTTTGCCATGGCTTGTTGTCGTTTCTTTCATGCTTCTATATATTTTTATTTTCCTTTAGCTATTTATTTATTTATTTTTAGCAAATTTGTTTTTATCATAGAAGAGAGCTTGGTGTATCTACTCTATACATATTATTTATTATCTTTATTTTTCTTTTCGGTATTATTTTTACATTTTTTTTTGTTGAGTACTGAAATGCAAATGCTTACAAGACATTTAACTTGTCACCTGCGGGCCAGAAAATGCTCTCCGCACTTATCTGACAGATGTGCATCTCTCGTTCTTTGCCAGGGGATTGGTGGTGGAGCTCATAGATTCTTCGTCCTGCCCCACTCTTGTATGAAATACACATTTGTTTGCCTTACATGTTTGTCACTTATCGTTTTGGCTGAATGTTCTCCCCCTAGCCATCTCTCCCTCTCTCTCTTTCTCCACTCTCTCTATACATTTGAATGCCAAGAGGTCTTGGCTCTGACTCGCTGCTGCTGCACACTGATTCAGTTCGCAGTCACAAGACTTGTAGTTGAAAGATATATTATGATTTTATGCATGGCAAAAGCGAAAAATATTATTTGCAAAAAGTGGCCAAGTGAAGCGTATGAATAGAGATGTTTTTTTATTTCTCGTTTTTTTTTTTTTTTTAAGTTGTTATTTTACTTACTCTTACTCTTGCAATGTTTATTTTGTACATCAGAGAGAAGAGAAATTTTTGCAGGTTTATTTAGAAATAAATATATATAAATATATATTTTAAAAAAGATATATACTTATTTTTAAGTAATTATACATATCTAAGAATATTTACATAAAGAATATATATAATGATTTATAAATATATAATCGAGTATATATTTATTTATAATTTTATCTACATTTAATAAGTTATATTATCTAAACAATAATATAATAATAATAATAATAAAAATAAAAATAAATAAAAAATAAATTTAATTATTCAATATATTTTTTTTAATTTTGAAAAAAATATATGTATATTCTGAATTAACTTTTTGAAATTTATTTATTATAAATAATCAGCAAAAAATTAAAAGAAACAAAATGCTAACAAATAAAAAAGAACGAACATATTATATATTTATAAATATTTATATTTATTTATATCTAAATATTTATATTTCTTTAAAATGAAATTCAATCATTTTAATTTTAAATAATTTTTATAATTAACCATTAACTAAATTTTTATAAATAAAAATTAAATTAAAACTAAAAATTGGTACAGATACAATTTTATTTCTAATATTTAAATTTTAAAAAATAAAATATAAAATATCTGTGCATAGTTGAAACTTTAAAAACAAAAGACAAGCCATGAGCTTTACACACATTTTTTTTTTATCATTTCCTTTTATTAAAAAATCTATTTTGTAGCAAACACAAGTTTCACATTTGCCCACACTTATGCAGGGCATAAAACTACATAGATTAAAGCTAAAAAAAAAAAAATATAGATATATATATGTATATATAAATATATGTAAGAAAAAATGAAACTCAATTTAAACCACATATGAATGCGACTTCCTGCTGCCCACATTACCACAGGCGTCTGCACCGCTCTGCGTAAAGCATATTTTATTGCATACTATTTTCTCGTCATTTCCGTTTGACATTTATATTTTTACTCTCAGTTTATTTTTTTTTTTTTTTATTTGCGCCTCTTTTTGTGTGATACTTCCGCACACACACATACATACAAATATATATATACTATATATATATATATATATATATATATATATATATATATATATATATATATATATATATATATTTATATAAAAATATATATAAATGTTTTTGCATACATTTCGCATTTTTTTTTGCTTTTTGGTTGCCTTCTCTTCTAAATGTCCTTGACTGCATTTTAACAAGCACTGCATAAAGGTTGTGTATGTGGAGGAGAGTATGTATGTGTGTGAGTGCGTGGTTTTAATGGCTGGCATTTTCTTAATATTACCAAGTCGCGTGTGCGCCGCATGCACTTTTGCCTCCATTACGAATACTTCCACAGACTTGGGACTTGGCTTATTAAAATTTTGTACGGACTCGCGGCGTTTACCAACATTGGCACACAGACTACATACATATATATAAATATTTTTTTTTTTAATTTTTTTTTTTTTTTTTGGCGCTACGGCGATTTATGCCACAAGTTCTTGCCCCATCGAAATTGTTGAAATAGTTTCGCGTGCTGCAAATTGTTAACGTAGCTAATCAGCATAAAAATACCAAGCGATTGCAGCGCCCGATAGAAGCGAGTCTAAAGAGAGAGAAAGGGCAAGAGTGAGAGAGAGAAAGAGAGAGTGCTGGCTGTGGCAAAAAGTGAAAGTGTTTGGCATTAGACCAACTTAATAGGTTTGTTTATTAGCTACCTCACTTGGCTAAAGGGCTAAAGGGCTAAAGGTTCGCAGCAGGTGAAAAATTGTTTGAGTGAATTGAATGCGTGTTTAAGTGATATTTGAAATGAATGCAATTCATTTTGCTAAAGCTACTGGCTTAAATTCATTTCTCATTTTAACACTATGGCTGGCATGGTAATTGAAAATATTTAAGTATATTATTGCAGGCAACTTGAATTTGTGGTCAAGAGAAAGTTTGTAGTTGGAATGATAAAATATGGATAAAAAGATAATTTATTAAATATATATACTCAGAATTGTGATTAATGAATATACAGATTAGGTAAAGGTTTTTTTTTTTCGTCAAAAAACATTATGAGTCGTCAAGACCAGCTTGGTAAAAAATAAAACCTTCTCTTCTAGAGCTCCCTGCCAGCTTGAAAGCAGGAGCCATCCCTCAGTAACCTTCAAGCTGGAACACTGTCTTCTATGCTTCAGTGTTTTTTCGCTCAGGTCACAGACTTTTTCCAAGCAACTGTCAATATTCATGCTTCTTACACCCCATCATCTATTGTCTTTACGCAATAAATGCAACCGGACTAAACAGTGTGACCCATCTAATTTAGTTACTGCAACTGGACTCAGCAGTGTGTCCCATTTTATTTAGTTAATCTCTAAAGTATGAACATTAGGTAGAGAATTCGATAAATTTCAATTTATAAATATAAATATTTTTGATAAATTAACAATAAAAAAAAGAGAAAAAATAAAAATGAAAAAAAAAAACAGTACTTAAATAATCAAATTTATTAGGTTCCTTTTTTGCTATACATTCAAATTTATTTCATAAATAACATAAAATATAGATATAAGTTGCAATTCCAATATGCAAATTTTACATATATATTTTATTAAAATAAATAAATATTTTTCAGCTAAACATTAATTTTCCCTGTTAACTAGAAAAACATTTTATGTGGGCAAACTAAATTTTCGTTTTTTAATGCATTTTATAAATAAATTACATAAAAAATTATTACAATAAAATACAAGTATAATTTAAAATTTAACATGTAAATTTAAAAAAGAAGAATGTAAATATATTTTTTTTTTTTTTGTAATTTATTTGTATAATAATAAATATTTTGCTCAAGTGTCGCATCATAGACTTTTTCACACTTTTTTAAGTAATATGCAATTAGCTGATATATGCTCGGATAATATGTATATATATATATATATTAATATATATATATGTATATATATTTATACATATATTTATTTGTATTTTTTGCCATATGTTTGGTTATTTAATTGGCAATTTATGCTGAAATATGACAATTTACATGATGTTCAATTTGTGTTTCGATTTTCCAGCGAAATTATTTGATTTTTTTTTCAGCTTGTTTTTTGCCATCGATTTTCCTTTTGCCTCTTGCCGTTACTTGGCCAATTTTTTTTGGTGCTGACGTCGTTTTTTCTTCTTCATCTCCTTCCTTTCTTTTTTTTTTTTTAATAAATTAGCCAAATTTGGTTGTCTAGTGTGTGGTGGGTCGTTTCTACGGCACGATGCCATAAGGAAGCCCATTTTGAATTATTGTTATGGGTAGACATTGCTTGTAGTAAATATATGCTTATCGTTCATATATTGCCTTATTTATTGGCTGATTGGGCGGCATTTGTACTTGTGTAAGTATTTTGTATTTTGAATTTTTTTTTTTTTTTGTTTTTCACCAAGTCTTGTTGCGCTTAATGTGGCTCCCATTTTGACTAATGGATGCTCGTTAGCTACACAAATGAGTTTTTTATGGTTGCTTTACTCACATTCTTTTCGCAAGACGGAAAAAACAACATCTTAAATTAATTCTGGTTTTTAGCGAAATTATTATTATTATTTTTTTTTTCTTCAGAGAAAATACTTTAACGTAATCTTGATATTGCTTAAGATTTTTATACAATTTTTTAAGATTATTAATTAATTTAAAATTTATAATTTTCATATACTTGTCATTTTACTTTATTGGAAATATTTTTGAAACAATTATATCAGAGCTGACATGAGAAAAAAATCTTTGATTAATTTTGAATATTTGAATTTTGAATAGCCAAACGAATAACATTCATATTTAAGTGCAATTGTTTAATCACATCATCAAATTTGTTTACTTTTTTATGCAACAAATATATACATAAATAACTCCACTTAATACTCTCTTAATAAATTATATTATACTTGAAATTTTTTTAAAGTTAATAAAGTTGTTTCATTTTAACAAAAGCTCCCATTTAAATTAAATTTTAAATTAAAGTAATAAATTAAATTAAGTTTAGTTTTAATAAAAATATAAATTTCAGTAATTTTGCATATAAAATGCACCTTTAATATTTTTCATAAATACTAGTTTTAAATTTTGTATTATTATTTATTACATTTCTGTATTATGTTTTATTACATTTGTATTATGTTTTATTACATTTCTGGGAATTTTTAAAATGACTATTTTTTTTAATTATTATTTTTTTACCCATATTTTTATTAGATTTGAAGAAATGTAAATTTTAAAACTTACGAAAAACCTGTTGTCTATTCAATTAAAATATTTGTATTTTAAATTTTAATAATTTTAATTAAGAAATACTATTTTTAAATTATGTATTATATTTTATTACATTTTGGGAATGTTTAAAAATTATGTTTATTAACATAATTATTTTATTACCAGTTTTTTATTAGCATTGAAAAAAATGTAAATTTTAATACTTTAGAAAAATCTGTTAAGTGTATTCAATTAAAAAATTATATTTTAAATTTAAATAATTTAAATTAATTTATACTATTTTTAAATTGTGCAGTATAATTTATTACATTTTGAGAATTTTTTATTATTTTTATTATTATTATTATTATCATTTATTTATTTTTTTATCCACATTTTTATTAGCATTGAAAAAATGCAAACTGTAAAACTTAACAAAAAATCTATAAAGTCTATTCAATTATAAATTTATACCAAATAAATGTTAAATAATTTTTTCCCTTTCCACACATATTTTTATATATTGCAACTAAAAGAAAAAGACGCTTATGATAATTTAATGCTTGTTGACTTTTATTATTTATGTCTATATATTTATATATATATACATATATACATTTATTTATATGTATACATATCTTTATATATATACATATATAGTAACGCACTCAACACACTCGCACACTCACTCACCGTACACAAAATGACGTTAGTGTGCCGGTGTATAAAAAGTGCAATCGTATTCATATATTTACTTAGTCACTTTAAGGTAGTTTTAGATAATTATTTTTTTAAGTTTTTTTTTTTGTGTTTTTTTCTTTTCTTCTTCTTCTCATTTGTTGGGGCAATCACAGTTTTCACAGTTTTCATGTATTCGTATCTAAATCATTATCATTCTTTTTATTAGTATTCTCAATGTCTGATCTATCCAGCAATTTATCCGTCTCATAAGCAACTTGTTTAGGCTGCTTCATTTTGATGATCTCGCAAGGCGTTAATGGTTGCCTTACATCAGGGATAATATGATGGTTGCTGGCGCTCCTTGCGCTCGCTGCATCCTTGGACTGTAGTGGATTCATGGCTTTCGCTTTGATCATAGTTTCCTTAATTCTCTTGAGACTCGCCGTTGCATTGCGTAGAATTGTCACCGTATCGTGTATACGACTGTCAACCTCTAGAGCTGTGCCAACAATTAAACGTTCCGGGATTTTATTATTATTATTATTATTTAATGCATTCATTCGTGAAACTGTACTATTTGCCATAATTATGGTTACCTCTGGATGACTCTTTGTGGGCGGAACTGTTATACTATCGCTCTCACCTGTTGAAATCGTCGAGACATAACGTTTATTATTATTATTTTTATTATTTGTATTGCTTGAGGAGTGACTCGTGGTCGTTGGCTTGGATATTGCTGACTTCTCGCTGCCCTCTGGATGAGCTGTTGCTAAGGATTGCTTTGATTGATTATTTTGATATTTTTTTGCCATTGAATTTGAGTTTTCAGTATCAATATCGTTGACATTTATCGTCGTACTTTGCGTCTTTGTTAAAGGACTCGCATTGCCTAACGCTTGATTTTCATCAGCTGACGATTTATTACTTCTCTTTGATTCGTTTACATATTTATTACGCTCATCTTTCGTTGAAGTCAATTTCGTTGGCCTGTCGCTCGACGTCTCAAATCTTTTTGGACATAATTTCATTTTCCTGACAGAATCTTTGCTAATTTCTGTTGTCAAATCATCCATATCGCTTGCTTGCATTGCTATGGAAGTTTTACGTGATTTCACCTTGTTGCTAACTCGACTAATACCCTCTAAAGCTTTGCCACTGCTGCCATGCAAGTTGCCAGCATTATCGAAAAGCTCTAATTCTTCAGATGTTTCGAGATTTTTATGATTTTTATCCTTATTAAATCTTCTATTTGGATCTGTTCTCATTTCACTGTTATTTTTCGCTTTAGTTTTTACATCCAATTTTTTGGGATCATCTTCTTGGGGTCCAGAGTCCGCAATGACATAGGGACTGAAGCTGCATGTTTTCACACGTTCTGGCCTGGCCGCAGGCTTCGCTGGTTTATCTGATCTGGCGTCTGATCTCTCTGATTTATCTGTTGTCCTATCCGATTTGCCTCGCTTGACAGTTGTATTCCATTTTTTGGCATACTTCGAATTGCCACGCATTAAATGTCCAACAGATGAAGTACCTCTGATTATAGATGATCTATGAATTGGATTTGTTTCGTTCACTAAAGCCGAACCGCTGGCAATTTTTGTAGCTGACAGCGTCGATTGCACAGGCTTTGAGCCAATTGTACAATTGGGCTCTGAATTGATATCGATATGGGAAATATCCGAATAAGCTGAATTCATGTCTGAGCCAAAAAGTGTGGCATCTCCGCTTATAGCTGATTGAAGATCTCGTTGTTGACATTGATTATTGATCTTGTTCTGTTGCCTTTTGGGCTTAATAATGCAACCAAGACCCATTTCTTTTTGTAGAAATTTTTGAGCCATTCGATACTCTTTGGCCTGCCGAGCCTCATCCCAGCCTAGCTCCTCGGACATTAGCTCCAGCACAGTGGACAACATCTCGTTTGCAGCACGTACATCAATGAATGCCACACGCAATCGTCGCGCTATCACATCCACCAAATGGCAGGCATACTCACGCTGGCAGGCATAGATCACCTCGGCCTGAATGTATGGAAATTGTGGATGTAAACGTTGTTGGCCGCTCGCGGGTAGAGAACAAATGCAATTGCATAGCAATTGAGTTGCATTGCTGCCATAGGATTCGGCTAGATGTTGTGCCACATCCATGGGTAAATCGTAGGCTTGCACCAAATCGAGTGGCAGCATGCAGCAATAGTTTTCAGCACCATCCAATAATAGATGACTGGAGATGCTCTCATCCGATTGTGGTTCGAGCAGACATGATTCAATTGCCGTATTGATCGCATCGATGGCCATAACACGATATGTGCTCCAGCGACCGCCAGCTAAGGTGATCAATTGATTGCCGCTAACTTCGAGTAGATAATTGGGTACAATCTCTTGGGATTGTTGTTCTCCCTGATGGCAATTGTCGGTACTCTCGCTCGCCGGACACAAAATAGATGGTTTAATGCCAGTCCATGCGCTCAGTACATCCTCCTCACGCAATTGCACAGAATCGTCGAGCACACGACGTGTTTGATTTAGTAGACAATCAACCACATCGGCTGTGGGTGCTGTTGGTTCATCGCTCATCTCTGGACGCTGTACATCCATGCTGCCCACAAGTAAACGATTCTCAAATGGCAACATGATCAGTGCATCCTCATGTAGATCAGAGCTGGGAAAGAGCAGGCCACAATTCTGTGAACCATAATAGCCGGGCAATGCAATATGTGTGCCCGAATGGTGCACAGCAATTGGACAGACTCGACAATCGTCCAGTTTTCGTAGGACATCTGTGCCAGCGCCCGTTGCATTGATAATCACTCGACTATTGATTACAAACGAATCTCTCTTCAATGTATTCTCAACGCGCACAGCACGACAATTCTGTTGGCCATTGGGCAAAAGTTCCAATAGACGCACATAATTTGCCACGGTAGCACCATGCCTGACCGCTGTCATGGCCAAGGCCAGGCACATGCGTGCATCATCCAATTGAACATCATAGTAGATCAGTGAGCCCAACAATCCATTCTTGCGCAGCAATGGAAACTCATTGAGTGTCGCCTGCTTGGAGAGGAAATGTGAGCCACGCACATTCGAGAGGCCAGCCATGGCATCGTACATCTTAAGGCCCAGCCAATAGAGCGGCAAACGCAATGGACTGTAGATGGGCATTAGCATCGGTTGGACACGATTCAAATGTGGTGCTATTGTTAGCATGGTGGCCCGTTCATTCAATACCTGTTGCAGCATGAATATCTGTTGCAGATCGGCACCCTGTATTGCGGCATGTAAATATGAATTGCTGCCTTCGATTAATTTACTCGATTTACAGCTGGCACCGCTGGCAAAATCCTCAGCTTCGATCAATGCCGTCTTGAAGCCACGCGTTGCCGCCTCCAATGCACAGCCACAGCCAATGGCACCGCCACCGACAATCAATATATCGAATTGTTCATTCTTTAATGATCTGATTTGTTCTTTACGCTTTGGCACCTTGCCGCTTCCGCTGCCCCAACCGCCAGCACCGCCGCCCTCTTGGAGCATGGCATTCAGTGAGGAGAGTAGACGATATGATTGCTTTGGCCATATGGATATCCTTAGACCCCTACGCAATTCCATTAACATTATTCCTTTTCTTATTTTTCTCTCCTTTTCATGCAAATTGTTTCGTTGTCTGTCTGTCTGTCTGTCTGTTGGCGAAACTCAATTTAAGAAGCGACTCGACCAGCCTCAAATCTGATGGAATTGCAGAACGCTCATTGGGAACTAATTGAAACGAAGAATTTACTGAGACATTTAACCGAAAAAATTATTTTTGAGTTTGTGAAAAGCGAAGAGAGTTCATTCAATTCAATTGAATTAATTAAACAAATTCATTTTCTAGATTGATTGTTATTTCAAAGGCAGGAGGTCTTATTAAATCAATGAATCAATCATAATAATAATCTCTATCTATCTCGGTCTCTCTAGCTCTCTGTCTCTCTCACTCGCTCTCTCTCTCTTTCTTTGTCTCTTTGTCTCTCTGTCTCTCTGTCTCCCTGTCTCTCTTTGTATCTCTGTCTCTCACTCTCACTCTCACTCTCACTCTCACTCTCACTCTCACTCTCACTCTCACTCTCACTCTCACTCTCACTCTCACTCTCACTCTCACTCTCACTCTCACTCTCACTCTCACTCTCACTCTCACTCTCACTCTCACTCTTACTCTCACTGTCTCCTGAATGAATGAATGAATCATAATAAAAATCTCTATCTATCTCTGTCTCTCTAGCTCTCTCTCTCTCTCTTTCTCTCTTACTCACTCTATCTCTCTCTCTCTCACGCGCTGTCTCTCTCCCTCTCTCTCTCACTCTCACTCTTTCTGTCTCATTGTCTCTCTCTTCTTCTGTCTCTCTGTTCTTCTGTCTCTCTGTTCTTCTGTCTCTCTGTTCCACTGTATCTCTTTCTCTTTCTCTCTCTCACTCTCTCCCTCTCTCTCTCTCTCTCTCTCTCTCTCTCTCTCTCTCTCTCTCTCTCTCCCTCTCTCTCTCCCTATCTCTCTCCCTCTCTCTCTCTCTCTCTTACTCTCTGTCGAAAGCTGACGTGGCAAGCTTCATCAAGTATACATATATATTCATGATCAGTTCGATGTCTAGATGTTTGTCCGTCCGTCATTATTATATCGAATTTGTTTCAGAAAATCGATAACTACTCCCGTTTCAAAGTTATCGATTAAATAGTTTATCGAGATTCCGATACAAAATTATATCTCTCTTATCTTTAGAGCTAGAGTCATCTAGTCTTTTGCATATACAAATATATAGATAATAATTTTATACAATTTTGATTTTTGTTAGATTTTGAATACTGGTCCCCAATTTACCTCCATCCTCTCAAAATATGTAAAAAAGAAATGTATTTCAAATACTAAAGACATATTGTTTGATTTGGTATATACATATGAATATCATGATCATAAACATAAAAATTTGATTACGCAACTTCATCTATAAGATGAATAAAATTCATCAAATGAGTTCATACAACATAGCCCATATGCAGTGCAAGCGAGACAGCAAGACGCATGCATATGTGTGTGTGTGTGTAGGTATGGAAGCGAAGAAGAATTCTTGAAATATCAGTTCTTTGCAGAATTCAATAGATCTCATAGTCGAACAGTTTTGACTAGATCTTACCTACTTGTGCATATTAGAGTATATTGGTATTATCAGTCTAGGTTCATTTATACATATAGAATACTATTATAGATGCATGTATCCACGATAATATGATATGAATAATCAATAATAATGAACAAGTATCCTTAATATACATATTATCCACAATTGGATCAGGAGTGTGTATTAATGACTTCAGAGTCCCAAAGTACACAAATGGTCAAAATTCTGGCAATATTTATGGGCACGCAAGCCGCAAGGGCAAACGGAATGACTGAATGAATGAATGAATGATGGGACGTCAAGATATGACCGGGAGTCACTCGCCCAGGAGTTCGCTCTAATAGTGTCAATAGAGAGACAATAGTTGAAAATTAACAAATGAATTGAAATTACTTAAACAAACTCATTAGCGTGTGAAAGTCAAGGCGTTCGTTCATCAAACTGCCCGCACATTGTTGACACCAATTGTTCTCGCTTTGGGTTTTCGGTTCGGTGCCTCAAAGGCACTGAAATGGGCATACAAATAATGGCCAAGGGAGGTGTGGGGGAGGGGTAGGCAACGCCATGGTCAGGTGATGGAAGGTAGAACAACGAACGCAGGTGAAAGCCAAGTTTTTGCGCTTTGAAATGATTATAGCCTCGTCTAAATATTCGGGCTACGCCTTGGCAATTGTTTTCAATATATTCGTTATTGTTGTTGTTGTTGTTGTTGTTGCCCTGTCGTGTCCGGGCAACGCCTACCTTAACTCTGGTACCAAAAGCCAAAATGCCCCATTGAATAGAGCGAGCGTTTTTTTTTTTTATTTTATTTTTTGCCTTTCTTGTCCATTGCATGTAATTAAATTTTCCAACCTTTATGAGTTAAGCATAGTAATTTAGTCTCCCCTGGCCGACATGACTTTAAATTGTCATCGATGTGACGGTTGGGCGTGGCTGGCTGAGCAGTAGAGACATCGCAGTCAAAGGTAGTTAATTATTTCATTTAGTTGACAATGCAGCATAACTGTAATTTTCATAAGGTATATTCGACACATTTGGTTCTAATTAAGAACTAAACGAATCTTTTAAATTGTTAAACTCGTTCACAAAGCAAAAGGAATATCTGAATTTATTTATTTTTTATTTATTTTTTTTTTTATCTAAAAGTGAAACAGCAAAAAAAAATATAAGAAAATTTTTAAGAAATTCAGCACTTTGATTTTGATTAGAAATTTGAAAATTAAAATTGCATATTGAAAATGTTTATAAAATTCTAAATATATTTAGTTAGGCAGGCTCTCGTCTCTCTCTCTGATCATCATTTGTGTAAACTTGAGTGATCTTAAGTGCCATTCATTCCATGATATTCTTTTTGCATTTATTCCAAATTCTTCCGATGTATGTGGTGCGTTTAAGTTACTGAAATTATTAAAATATTAATAGAGAGTTTCAAGTGTTTCATTTTTTTTTTTTTTATTTTTTACCAGTAACCGCAATCAGAAAACCACCATCCAGATTCAAAATATGTCCCACAGCTTTCATCGTTATCGTGATCTTTTGTTGAAAATTTCATGTTTAAATGTAAACTAAAGGAATCACCAGCATTTCCTGCATAATCGCCAAGCGCCTTTAGCTGATACGATTCGTCTTCGCTGCCAATAAGAAAATTGCTGTATCGTGCATAACGAGTTTCGTTATTAAAGTCCTCCAAGTGAATATATAGCTCATGTGGCTGGGATTGTGTAATTAAATGAATCTTCTCCAATCCCATAAAATATTCATGAAGTATGTCACCAAATCCTTTCTTATATTCCTCCCAGTTACGATTAAAGTCTACAGATCCATCAATGCGACGTTGAATCACAATCCATCCAGATCCCGCTATTTTAGAGTCGCAGGGCGCGAGGAATGGATTGATGGGAGGAAACCTAATTACAGTTGCAATCGAATTACCTTGACACTTGGATCCTTCTAATATATTCAGATAATCTGTTTGCTTCGACAGGAGTTCGTTTATCTTCTCAGCATTTGCAGCAGTTTCCTTTTCATAGCTAGACAATCTGTGATCTTTTTCCACTAACAGAGATTTTAATTTCAATATTTCGTTATCTCTATCAATTATAGTCGTATCTCTTGTTCTTTTATATGTATCAATTAGCGCAGTCTGAAGAGAAATTTGCTTATCTTTGGATTGAATTAATTGAAGCTGAGAAGCCAATAGCTTTTCTTTGGATTCAAACTCAGAAGCCAACTGCTTATCCTTGGCTTCAATAATCTGACTCTGAGAAGCCAATTCTTTGTCTTTTGATTCAATTATTTTCTGTAGATCTGCTATACTCTGAGTATAACCATCAACTTTTTGCTGTAATTCAGCTAGAGACTTCTCCTTCGAGAACACAGATGAGGCGTGTGCAAGAAGGGGCTTCACAATCTGATAGCAGTATTTTCCACACTGCGTATCCAATTCCTTCTTAGCTTTCAACTCCTAAAAGAGATTTTAATATTTTTTAATATTTATATTAAATTAATTTATGTTAATATTATTACCGAGCTTTCCATTGTCACAAAATTTACATTAACTAACATCAATATCATTAACAATGAAAACACTTTGATGTATTTTTCCATTTCGAATTGAATTTAGTATTTATTTAATATTCAACTGTTTTGCTATTGAATTTATTTCGAACTGATCCCAGCTCTATATTCAACTCAATAAAGAAAGCTTGTATATTGCATTTATTTCTTATCACTATTTCAAGCGGCAATTGAGCCAGACGCATTATGAAATAATTAATAATATACAAACAAATTAGAATTAGACAAAGTCAATTCAATTATGATTTTTATTAATTTTATTTTTGTTGTATTATTATTAAACAATGAAAAGGCTAAGCTTATCAAGTTCAGACGATTATATATTTGAATGTGTGCAAAACGTAAACACATCTAGAAGTATATATAATATATACACATAATCAATTGACATCAGGTCAATGTGCTGTTATCGGATGCGGCACGCTCAAGTGTTAACAGCTCTAAAGGGGCTTGATAATGGTGCGAAGCTATTGACATATGACGTCATAATATATATAATATAATATAATATATATAATATATAAATATATATCTGAGTGATTGCTCGAAATAACTAAAAATGAGGCAAACACTAGATTTTAGTGATTTATATTTTCCATAAAATATAGTTCAACGATTTACTACGTTTTCTATACATACATTCATAATTGAAATGTTTTTTTTTTCGAACTTAATTAAGTTAATTATTTTTCATAATTTTGTTAAGCAATAAATTTGGTATTTGATATGTTGATATTTTGTTAACTTGATCAGTTCGTAAATATGGTGCCCCACTTATTTATTTCGTATATCTTACATACTGCTGAAAATTCCTGTAATACATATAACTAAGTTGATTAAAAAAAAATCTAAAGTATTTATATTTCCAGTTTAAGCAGTGTTTTTTTTATTATATATCTTTTGTTCAACTAACAACGTATGCCATATCCTGACCCAGACCTCAGTCGCAGACGTTTCGCCGACAAAACAGCCGCAAAAAAAGAAGTAAACAAAATATATAAATATATATATATAAATATATATATATATAAATATATATTTATAGCTAAAGCGACAAAACGAGAAAAAAAATTGCTTGGGTCTAAATACAAATTTCCGGCATAAGCCACATAACGAACCAGGCCCGTTAGCGACACGGACACGGATGCGGATGCGGATGCGGATGCGGATGTGGATGTGGATGCGGAGCACGACGAAGGTGGACAATGGAGCAGACTGTGCTGCGGCACTTTGTTACATTTCGTTAGCTGGTCAAAGTGCCTCAACACGTTAGGTGACCCGCGACATGCCCCAACCAGCCAGTCAACAGTTCAGACCCAGCCTACCTAGCTCTCCCTCTCTCTGCCTCTCTCTCTCTCTCACACACGCTTCGTTCGTCTCTTTGTTCAGCTGCAACGCGGCTTCGCTTTGTTTTTGTTGGGCGTGCGGCTCTGGCTCACCTTGGCAGAGCCAGACGCCCCCGCAGCGTTGCCTTTCAGGCATTATTGCAGCTATAAAGTCAGTGCCTTGAACTTTTTTTTTTTGTTTTGCCAGTTGTGCTTTTGGCCTGTTTGTTATTGTTTTTGCTGTTGTTGTCGTCGTTTTTGTCGCCTTATTGCTATTGAAGTTTGTTTTTTATGGCCTGGCCGAGAGCTTGACAATAAGCACGTTGGCTGCAAAACTTTTCCACTTCTCATTTATTATTACGCGTCGAGTTTTATTTATTTTCATTTTAGTTTTTTTTTTCTCCCCAGTTGTTGTCCCGACAACGCAGCGACACAAAATTGTCGTCTCCATGTTGCCCAGCTAAAGAGAAACAACAACAACAACAACAACAGCAATTACAAATCACAAAATGCAAACAAGCGCATGAAATTCATCTAAAAAAAAAAAAATAACAAGAAAACGAAAAAAAAAAGTAAAAAATATTTTTTGTTTCCTTATTTTGCTAGGCGCAAAAAAAAAGTGGGAAAATTAATATAATTCAAATAAACGATTTGCAACGCTTCGTCAGGCAATCAGCGAGGTGTTAAGTTTAAGTGGCATAAATTGTCGTCGCTGCCACGAGGCAACTGGGCAAGAAAAGCTTCCAGATCGCATTCGATTTCGTAACACAATTTTTTCTTGTATTTTGCTTATTGGCAAAACTTTTGATTTATTGCATTTGCTAAAGTGAAATGAATAAATTTTGAATTTTTGTTATGCTGCAGCTGAACTTAACGACAATTTAATTAGCAACGAACAAATGCCAGAAAGAAAAAAAAAGTTATATATATATATATTTATTATATTATTATATTATATTATATATATATATATTGCTTGTGGCAATAAATTTAATAAATTTCTAGCCAGCATTTTTAAACATTTTTCATAATTTTCTAAATTTTTGTTACTTCTTCTTTGCATACAATATTAATAATTAATTTTTTTATTATTATCCAAGGCTTTAACAAAAATCCATTATAATTAATAAATTGTGTTATATGTATAATTATTTATAATGAATTATTCAATGAAATATGATTTATAAATTATGTTATATATATAATTAATAATAATGTATTATTTAATAAAATAAATATTTAAATAATCATTATTAACATCTTTGATTTCAATAAAAACTTCTAAAAATATACGCAGAACGAATGTTCTTTAGCCACATATAAAACTTCTGCACGGCGATAAAAACAAATATTATTTTTTTATGATTAAAAATATTCAAAATATTCAAATAATAATCTATGCTAATATAATGGGAATACCTCTGGCATTGATTGCTGGTTTCAAAAATAATATATTGTTTATTAATTATATATTTAATATTTTAAATATTTTAATTATATATTTATTGTATATTTTCAGAAAATGTTTGGGAAAAAAATTTGTTTTATTATTATTTATTATTTTTAACAAATTATTTATATGTTTTACAATTTTTTTTGCTGTAAAATGTTAATATTATTTTAACAAATTTTGTTGTTTAAGACTACTAAAATGTAATATTAAATTTTTTAAATATTTAATGTAATATTAAAGAATACAAATGTCTTAAGTAATGTTGGCTTTAATTATTTATAATCGACATTATAATCTTAAACATTTTTTATACATTTTTCTACGCACGCAAAGTTAAAGCTTTACAATTGACATTTAAATTTATCTTTGGCTACAGCAAACACTTTCTTCTGCGTGCATTCTCTGGTTCTATGATATAATTGGCCTGCACACGCAACAAACAGACGCGACGTGATCCAAGACCAAGGCAAATGGTCAATGGTCAGCAAATGCTTAGTTGGCCATGGCCAAGTGACAGAACAAACAGGCTGAGCATAAAGGCGCTAATTTGAAGCAATTAGTTTTGTGCTACCATGTATGTGTGTGTGTGTGTGTGTATTGGGCAAAGGACAAACGACAAACGATGTGACAATGCAGTAAATTCAAACCGACAGACAAACGTATATATACGTACATATATTGCATACCCTTTCCTTCAAGACGTTAGCTTAGTTTAAGTACTAACTTACAATCCCATAGGTTTTAAGGTTGGTCTTATACTGACGAAATGTAAAATAGCATAAAAAAAACAAAAAAAAAACAAATAATAACTGTAAAAGTTTTATTATTTATTTTTTAAATTGAATTGTATTTATAATAGTATTAATAAACTTTTTTTTTTAATTTGTTGGTGTCGATTTTTTATTAAATTTTATTATGAACATTTTTATAAATTTGTTTAAAAATATAAATTTTTGTAAATAATTATCTTTTTCTTTTTTAATTTGTTATTTATTTTATTTTTTATTTTTGTATTCATTTTGTATTATTATTATTATTATTATTATTATTATTATTATTATTATTATTATAATTATTATTATTATTATTATTATTATTATTATTATTATTTAAATATTTTTTTTAATTATTTGTAAATTTTATATATTTTAGGTATTTATTATTTCCTTTACAGTAATAAAAATATATATTTAGAATTACAAATTATAACTTTTTTTTTAATTTATGTCATTTAATTTTTTTACCCAAATTTTATTTGTTTTACAGTTTTCCTGTGCGTTCTTATTATTTTTAATTATGCCCTAAATTATTTTTCAACTTTAAAAAGTAGTTAGTAAAATTGAAAATATATTTTTTTTTATTCATATTTGCTTCTCTTTTTTTTTTAACACTTTACTTTTTATTTATTTTTCACAAAGCATTCAAATTTTTGTCGTTTCCCATGTAATCTAGTTATTTCTAATGCATTTAAATATATTCAAAAATTATTGAATGTAAGTTCGTTTAGTTCGTTCGTGAATTTCTGTCTCATTGCATTTGTATTAATTTTTTTTTTTTTTTTTTTTTTTTAGTTACGTAAGCCCTTTTTAAGAGAGTATTCATTTTGCGAACAATTAAATGTTATCACATTTTTTACGACTTGACATCAATTAAATTTTTACCTTCTGTGCTACTATAGTTTTCTCTCTCTCTCTCTCTGTCTCTTTCTCTCTCTCTGTTCGTTTTTAGTAATTTTTACTACGACAAACTGTTGGACAATGCCAGCAAATATTATTTTTTTATTATGCTTGTTGTAGCCATCAACGTTGTTGCTGTTGTTGTTGTTGCTGTTGTTGTTGTTGGCCAACACTATTTGTGTCATGCAACAATGTAATTGGCACTGTCGTTGTCATTTCCGCTGGACACACGGTACGCCAGGGCGAAACATTAAAGATATTACGTGGGCAAGTATAGCGACCAGACGCTAAACAAAGGTTCAGCATTGAGGAAGGCATAGAGAGAGAGAGAGAGAGAGAGAGAGAGAGAGGGACATTGAGAGAGAGGGAATGTGGGTGTCCGTCCACCTTCAGCATTGAAAGCGGAAGGAAGCAACTTGTAGGTCGGCATTTGTGCAGTTTTTATGCTGTCTGTGGGTGTGTGTGTGTGTGTGTGTGTGTGTGTGTGTGTGTGTGTGTGCGTGTGTCGCCCTTCTTCTGTTTAAGTTGTGGGCGTGGCCATGTCCCGGCCAATTGTTAAGTTGAAAATAATAGAGGTGGACAGAGGACTGTCAGACTGTCACTGGCGCACAATGCGACCCGGACACTAATCGATGTGAATGTGAACAATCTACCTAGGTTACTCCTACTCCACCTACTCCTCTTACTCCTCTTACTCCTACTCCACCGATCCACCCGACTGACATTGCAATACCAAAATTAATGACTCAATAGGCCAAAAGGGCCACAAAGCTCACTGAATGCCATTGTTTTCCACTCTTGGGCTTCTTTTAATTGCGCCCCACTGCCCCACCCGTGGCCATTTGGCGGTTAGCCATTATTTATATTATTCACCTCTCAATTGTGTTACACACACACACACACACACTTCTACTAAAAGTGCTCTTTAGCTACACCATCTCGCCCACGCATATACATTAGCTTTAGAGTTATGCTAGTCTCCACACTTGCGGCTTGTGGCTGTGGTTAGACGAAAAACCTCAAGCTTTACTATTTGAGTAGAGCTCGAGAGTTGAGCTATCTAAGGCTTTATTAGCATTGCATATTAAATTTACTCTTATACTCTGTTAATATATGAGAGATATTTATGATAAAAGTAAAATTTAATGCCCAACTTTAATGGAAGAACATCATTTTGAATTTAGCTTATATCGCATTGAATAGGACAAAGTCTTGGCTCAAGCACTAATGGGGGACCCTTAGCTAATATAAAAAAAAAAGTATTCTAAATAAGTGTGAAAAGCGTAAAATAATTTAGCTATTGCTGTAATCAAAAAGTTATTATTTTTTTTTTTTTTATTTTGTCTGAAGAGATTTTATTTATTTATTTATTTAACTATTATAATCTATATTAATAGTAATTAAATTTATTGTTTACAAAACCAAATAAATAAAAGAAAATAAATTAAAAATTAAATCATAGTAAAACTAATGTAAAATAATTATTTTCAAAATTTAAAACCAAGTTTAATGCCAATTAAGTAAATATGGTTTTACTTCAATAAATTTAATGTAAAATATTTATTTATTTATTTAATTATTACAGGGAATAAATTCCAATCTAAAATATATATTTACAAAATATAATACTAAATCCAATTTAAATTAGCTAAATGAATATTTTTATTAAATATATTCACAGCATTCATATAGATTGTATACAAATACCAAATTCTATGCATATTAACAAAAATAAAAAAAAAATTATGAAATAAGAATCGAAAAGCTAAGCTATAAAAAAATGACCTAATGGTTTAGCTTATATAAATTAATAAAAGCTTTAAATAAAATATTTCAATTCAGCTGCATGTGCAGAGCATCAGCTAGTCAGGTACTTCCGACTAGAAGATTTTTTAGACATTTAACATTTAAATACCAAAAAAATATATATTATTTCAAAGAAATTTTAATTTAATTTATTTAGACATTTAACACTAAATATTTAGAAAAAGAAATTTTAATTTAATTTTTTTAGACATTTAACATTTAAATACTAAATAATTTTTTTCTTAGAATATCAATAAAAATAATATTAATTTTTTTTTTTTCACTCTCTTACTCTTTCAGGTAAGTCGACGACAATCTTGGCTTATAAGTTATTGTAAAATAAAACCATATTGGCTGCTCGTAAGTTCTTTTCAATTTACACCTAAAAATTGCTTAAGCTCAGAGTTCAAACTGGGGTTAGGTTAAGTGGCGCAGATACGAACTTTTACACCTATTTGAACGTTTTTGACGCTAAGAACCGTAAACAATGTGGCATGAAAAACTTTGTCCTGCCTTGCCATTGCCCGAGGCAAGTTATATATGTGTGTGTGTGTGTGTGTGTGTGTGTTGAATGCCTTGGTCATTTTGGTGCCACGCCACATTCGACAGTTTATCACCTGGTTGGCCAATGGCCATGTTTTCCAGCCCGGCTATAACATTTAATGGTGCTCCGCTTAACGCTTGTAAACACGTGGGTGTTCTCTGTCCCCTTCGACCCAATCCCAGTATGTGTTTGTGTCTATGTCTATGTTTGTGCTAGCCACGCCCCTTCTGTCATGTGTATGTGTGTATGTGTGTATGTGTATGCGAATGTCTGTGTTTGTGCTTGTGTCGCTTGCTTTCTTTTGGAAAATTATGCCCAATGGGCATGCTAATTTCACTCAACTGAATCGCTTTTGAAAGTCTACAATTACCGCTAATAGCTGGCAAACAGAAATCAAATGTAGTCCCTGCCTCTATGGCTCTGTCATTCATTAGCGTTAATTGTCGCGCGGCCACACGGCGTATGCACAACTTTTACCATATTATTATTGCAAATTAACAAATCACTTAGCTCGACTTAAAAGTCGACTGCCAGCATCGAGAAACCCCATTGGAAACATGCGAATTAATTAACTAACTTGTTAAACTTTCACAATTTTGGGCCAAAAGTATTTTTCGACGCATTTTATTTGAATTTAGGTTCGAAGTAGAAGATTTATAAAATTGATGTCGATTGTATACACTTTAATTTAAATTTAATATAATAAATTATATATTTGGTACATAAATATTTTATAAATATTTAATTTTTTCCATTTAATTTAAAAAATATAAAATATTGAAGAGAGATAATTTACAAAAAAAAAAAAAAAATTAAATTAAATAAAATAAAAATAAATCAATAATAATCTGTTTCTATTTTTTAAATATTTTAAATTTATTACATAATAGTATTATATCGAATTGATTTGAAAATATATATATTGATCAGTATATATATATATATTTTTTTTATTTTTTATTTTATTTATTTTTTAATAAATAAATATTTTATTATTAT